>CAEMYA010002128.1:930358-940818 GCA_903131615.1 Diplodus sargus
GATTAAACTCTGGGCAGTACACTCAAGTAACTCATCGTTTGAAAATATTGAAAATATATATGCTGATCATGAAACATATCTCATTAAAATATATTTCTAAGGAAACATGATCAGCATGTATGCAGATTTCCCAGCATGCATTGTTTGAGAGTTTAAACTGTCTAAGACCCGTATTTTTACAGTTTGAAGAAAAGATATGTGTTGGAAACTGGCATGGCAGTGTGTCTATTAATTTAACTTCCATGCAGTTGAAAAACAAAAACCTGCAGCGTAATATTGATGACCTCATGTTATGGTAGTTAATCCATGGTCATATTTGTATTTATAGTATTTGGTTTGAATATTTCACTGGGTGTGGGTAGTTACAAGATGCATGAACTATTACGCTCAGGTGACAGCTGTGTTTCTGTCATTTTAAACACATCTTCAGCAGAAACCATTGTCATTATGGTGTTTAATCTTTCTAATCTTTTTATCAGAAATTCCTTATGCACTGGTGCTGAAGTCACTGCCCCGCTGTCACACAGAGCGGTGTTCAAAATGTATTCATACTGAACGTATCCCCTGTCCAAATTTACACTAAATGCAACACAACAGTTCCTTAGATGCTCAGCAACAAACCTGCCAAGTGTGAAGTAAATCAGATGAGAGGTTCTCATGATTTTCAAAAAACATACAGACCGATAGATTCCTTGCTTTACAGTTAGATGCCAGAACAAAGTAGCTCTAAACTGCTCCAGCTGTCATTTACTGTGATACATTTACATGACAAACTTAAATAAACTGCAGTAAATATTGTATGAGCCCTATTAATAGGGAAAACACTTTCCTGGGTTAGAGGGCATGGACAAAATTATATTGTCCTAATATCGAAGACTCATTGCAATCAGGATGTGAAGAACTGTGCAAAGCCTGTTAATCACTCTGATTTAAATATATTTATAGGAAGTTTTTAACTAGTCCACATTACTTTCTAACACTTTATAAAAGCAAATTCCTTCACTATTTTTTTTCCCTTTGGCAAATGCTTTATCTTCCCCCACTCAACATGCACAGCTGTTTACTTTATGTCATTGCCATGATGGCTGTCTGGAATTAGCAATTAAAAATGGAGCTGGAAGGTAAAATAGCAATATCTGGTGCGCATGTGGCATTAAGTTAGTGAGTCTTTTATGTCACAGCGTGTTATAACGATATGTAAAAGTTCAAATAGCGATCAGTTCAATTGGGCCTGGAAGCCAAGTGCTGTGCTCTCCTCTATCTGCTGGTGTGCTGCTGGTAATTGATCTGGCAGCACTACTAACCATCTGGGCTCGAGTCTCCTCAAACACAGTGAAAAAACTTTGCCTGCACTCACTCAGATCTGTTTGGACAGCCTAGATGGATATGCGCCTCCAGTGGGCACAGAACCAGGCTGGAGGCTGCATTTTTCAGAAGTGCCCTGACTGCCTCTGTAAACACTGTACTAACTAAAGAATCAACATAGTTATATACCACTACCTGAGCACAGAGTCTAGTACTTCTGCTGGAGGCCAAAACACATTTACTAGGAATAAGATATCTGTCCGTGCAGTGACTAGTTTAAAAGTCCCATATTATACTGTTTTTCATCAATTTCACACAGCTGTCAGAGGTCCAACAACACTGTTTCCGAAATGCATTGCCCCAAGCCCATCCGTGGTCCTGAATTTCAGCTGTCTAAAAGTCGCTCAAGTGAGCGCTACTGAGAGCTGGCTGTTTCTGTGCCTCCACCTTTAAATGCTAATGAGCTCCGTCTGTCAACGCCTGCCTTGCCTGCTACATGCCCCTCTCAGGGAGACGATGCCGCTTGCGCTAGCGGTAGCATGCGCTAATGTTTTACGGTGGACGTATCGCTATGGCTCGCCGAGATGGTTCAACCATACCATTTTGACCCATAATCAGACCCAGAAGGAGAGGCTCCTGAAGAAATACAGACTCTGCGGCTGCAGCAGGACGTTTCAGAATGGTTAGTGTGTCTGAATAATGTTAGTTTGTTTTATGTGTTGTTACAGTTTCTAGCATGTAGCTAATGGCTAACAGCTAGCAAAAGCTGTGTTTGTCTCCAACACAGTCTCCAAACTTTTGGACACTGTTCCCATCATCTCTGTCTCCAGTCTGCACATTTCCAGACTTTTTACTGTGACAACTAAGCTCCCTCGTAATATATGCACGTTGTCATTAAAAATGAAACACAACCACTGTTTCTTCTGTTGTTCTGTAGCTGGGACAGAATATAGGCACTTATGTTGATTTTTACAACCAACAACAGAGCAATTTGTGTATCTAACTCTGAAACACTGCTAGCTTACCGCTGGACACCGAACTTCACCTCAGGGATGAGCGCCCCCCTTTCGGATATCTCCTATCACCGTGCAGAGGAGGCTGGCCTTTGAAAATGACTCCTTTTGTTACGTAACTAAAGGAGCTAAATCTGAACAGCCTGTAGGAGCGCCGTTTTACCAGTGGGTGGGCTGCAGAGACCATGCAGGAATCGTTTGCTTTCCTCATTCTGGGAGTTGGCAGGCTCAGGGAGGACCAGTTTATATATGTTATTTATGAGACCAGAGAAAACGTGTTTTTCATAATATGGGACTTTTAAGGCCCTGAAAATATTTCTTTCTCAACCACTTTCTTTCTTATGTATAGTCAGGTGTATTCCATTTTTCTCTGTTCTGTTTTGTTGTTTTGAAGTTGGTGGGTCTCATTTGGAAAAATGTTGTACATTCTCACTTAACTTAAGAATCCAGTGATATTTGTAGAGTTGGATCAGATGAGCTATGTTTTTATGTGTTAAGCTCTTGACACATAACAGCAAACATTTTTCTAAATGTAAGTTTAACTGTTATTTATTTAGTCATGAATATTTATAGAGAAATACCATACAAACGGAACCAAAGATTTGGTTTTACATGGTTTGACTAAATAAATCTCAGGGCTTTCAACCATATTGAGCATCAATATGGAGAGTTGTTGGCTCAGTTGTCATTTATTGATGAAGACTGTCAAGTGACTTTGAGTCCAGAAGACTGTCAGTGTACTTTTCACAATAAGAATAAAAAAGTTTGAATGTATGTGTTATGGCTGTTTCAACAATTATACTAGGTTAGTGCACCTTCACTTCTGTGGTCATCGTTAGTGTGTCAGTAAGTATACATTATTGGACAGAAGACTGTAGGATTATTTGTTTAGATTTTCAGGAGAGGTTTTTTTTTTCAGTCGACATTAAGATTTATTGCTATGTGTCCAAAAGAATGAGAAAGTTTGGCGATTACACTCTGGCCACTGGATGAAGAGCTGGAGTAAGATGGGGTGGAGGAGTGTCGCACGAATGCCTGAAAACAGCTATCAGTAGAGAGTAGATCAGTTTTAAGTTTGATAGTAATATTGGCTTATAGTGTTCATGGCAGAATCTGGTTGGTTAAATGGAGATGGAGTACATGAAGAAACGCATCAGGTGAATGGAGGGAGCAGGGAGAGAGGTGTGTGAAAAGATAGAAAAATTAAGACTGTGAATGGCTGTTCAGATCAGACAGGTCTGTTTAGTATGTAGTGTTTCTGTAATATAGTTGAGGAAATGCTCTTCCCTCTTAAGCAAAAAAAACCCAAAACGATTTAATCACCTTCTAGGGTGAGGGGGTTTCGTCACAAAGCTGAAAACAGATGCATGTTTCTCACAGGACAGACATGCTATAAATCACACTTATAGAATATTATGCAGTGCTGTAGATACTTGTAGTACTTCAAGTAGCCTAGCCTAGCAGCTGTTGACTTGAAACATATGACAGGAGACACGTCATTCTCTACACTCTATCCTGGTCAACAGTGTTATTATTGGACCATTTGCAAAACCCAGGGTTATTTTTGATGCCACAAATTATTAACATAGTTTGCCACTGTGGTATTGTTAATGGCCTCCTAAACTTTTAGTAGAGCAGATTTTATTTGATCATGTCTTTTTGAAAAATACTGCACTCAACAGAATGTATCATTAAGTACAACAGGCCAAAAGAGATTCCAGAGCTTTTCAGGTGTTTTTTATGTTTAACAGGAAGTGCAGATTATAATATCTTATTCATTAATCTTCTAAAATGCTTCATGTTTATGTTGTTTGCAGATAGCAGAGCATGCATTTAGTAATAATGCCCATTTCCAGTGTTTTGTAAAGGCTCATTATCAAACAAAAAACAAACTGTGTGGTTAGTTAAAGAAAAGGGGATCTATTTTTTAAATATTTCAATCTTTTTTTCTTTTTCTTTTCTTTAAACCATAATGGACCAGACTGTGCCTATATGACAAATAAACATTAATTAATTTAGCATATTTGTAGGAAACAATTCTAATCGCTGTGTCTGAGTAAATATGTTGACAGACTGCATCATATGTCAGTTCCCAGGTAAAAGCTCCGGTGTAACATTTGCAATAGCATTTATAAAATGTACTGTATTAAAGATGCACTCCAGAAAAAAAGGCCAGCAAACAGCCAGAGGCTATCAGTTGTTAAGAGTGTCCTTGGTTCTAGATGTCAGCTCATGTTTGGGCAGACGAGCAGGCTTGAAATGACAGCAGGGAAGTGGACGCTGTCCGCTCAATGAGACTGACTGTCTTCTCGAATCTGTAGCGGGCACACACAGTCTGCAGCGGTCTGGTTAAGGAAAGCCAGCCTGCCAGAATGAAAGGTAATCGCAGATATCACTTTCAATAGCCCCAGCAGTTGGTGCAATGTAGAGGGGCTGTATCTTGCCTTCTCAGTGGATTAGGACCGTGTTCTCCTAAGAGGAGAAGTGACAGGAGAGAAGTCAATCTCGAGGGAAACCTCATTTTCTGTGCGCATGTCCCCATCCATCTGTGGCTTTGACTGTCTTCCACTGCACTGTTTTCCACTGGTGCGAAACACATGATAGTTATGCGAACAATGCTGGCTGTCTTTTTCAGTTTAATGAAATAAAATTTATTTCAAATTGAGTGTTATTTTCTTAGTCCTGTTTTATTTGTCAGTTAGGGTAACATTGTACTGACCAAAGTTCTTGCCAAGAAACACAGTAATGTTGTTCAATAGAAGCCAATGGGGACAAGATAAATTACACAATAACCCCAGGTTATTTACAAAAATGAAAGACGGCTCAAAATTACTAACATTACATTAATGGTCAAGTTTCTGTACAACAACAACAACAAGCACAGATTATTCTATGTAGCAGTGCATTAAGTGATTCACAAATCACAGCCATGAGAAAAGATAATGAAAGTTTTGAACATCATAATATCTATCTATAAAATAACTCTGTAATATTGTGACTCGTAACTTGTTAATCCTTTTTGAAATACACTCAACTGAAAACAGTACGAACAAAATACAGTTGCAGCCACCTTAATTTTCCCCTCTGAACAAATGGCCTTTCAACTACCAGGCAGATCCCAGTCGATTCCCAGCCACTTGGAGTCCCCTCAACCTCCTGAGGGTCTGCTTAGATTCCACTGGAAACACCCCCATTTATTCAACTGCAGGTGTGTCGCAATGAGATGTTGCTTCCCTTCCAAAAAACATATGTTGGGGTAAAAAGGTAGGACATGTGTGGTTATAGCAAATAATAATTACTAACAGTAATTAACTATTACTATTATTACAAAATGAACAATTCAAATGATTAATTTAATTAATAAAATGGGGACCCACCCTGGAATCAGGGACCAGATTGAAAATAGTCCCAAATGAAGGCTTCTATTTAAATGTAAATATTTGTGTGTGTGTGTCTGAGTCAGAGACAAAGAGAGAGAGCCAAGATGGTCAACGTGATCTCTTGAAGAAATGACGTCACAGGGTGTTCAAAAGGCTGTTCGATGGAGCTGACTGCGTGAGGCTTGAACAAACAATGGTGGAACAGTGTCTGTCGACTTAAAATGTGCCTTTGATCAGAGTGTGGTTTGGATAGAGCTAAGCTGTGATGTTCCGGATTTGGTGTAGGTGCTACCATGACACGTGTCTGACAATGTTCAGCTCTCCCGACCAAGACTTCAGTGAACTTTCCTCCAGAAAACAGCATTCCTCCCTGCAAGTGAGAGAGTAAGACGGCGTTCTATTTATTGATGGTGATTATGAAATTATGTAAACTTTGTCACTTTCTGAGACCTGTTCTCCTGTCTGTCGTCATTGACAATGTAAGATCTCTCCTCAACAAGGGACTCGCTCAGAGGGACTACCATGCGTGCAGCATTATGGTGTTCACAGACACATGGCTAACAGCGCTGACCCCGGACACGGATGCTAATCTGGAGGGTTTTCAACTGCTGCAGACAGACAGGACGACAGAGAACAGTAAGAGGAAAGGAGAAGGGCTGGTTGTGTTTGCAATGACAGATGGTGTCATTCTGGGCATATCACTGTTGAAGAACAGGACTGCAATGAACTTTTATCCGTTAGCATGAGGCCGCACTACCTCCCAAGGGAGTTTACACAGGTGTGTGTACACAGTGTATATCCCCCCCCATGCAACTTGTGATGTTCTCCACTCAGTCAAAATCTTGCTGCAGACACAGCATCCACAAGCCCTCTTCCTGAATTCTGGGGATTTCAATCATGCCTCTTTGTCCTCCACCCTGCCTACATTCACACAGTATGTACAATAGTATCAATAACATACTGGACTTATGTTATGCCAAGGAGGCATACAACTCATCCCCCTCCCAACCTGGTGCATCTCCTGCCTGTGTAAAAGCTCCTGGTTAAGAGGAAAGCAGACATTCAGGCTGCCGGAGATCAGACGTGGGTGAACAGCCTGAACCATTTCTTCAATAGGTTTGACCAGATCCCTCATCCAAAGGACTTCAACAGTTACAGACCAGTTGCTCTCACTTCACACCTGATAAAGACCTTGGAGCAACTGGTCCTTGTCCATCTCTGCGCTCTTGACCCGATCCAGTTTGCCTACAAACCCAGCGTCGTAGTGGACGATGCCATCATTTTCCTGATCACTGTGCCACCTGGAAAAGCCTGGAAGCACCGTGGGGATGATGTAATTTGATTTTTCCAGTGCTTCCAACACCATACAGACTGCACTTTTGGGGGACAAGCTAGAGCTCATGGGGGTGGACCATCTAACATAAATACTTCATCATCATATAACAGTCCAATATTTACAAAAAACTGAAATCACTCCAATACGGAATGTTTTGTAATGCAATGACTGAAGTATAAGTGAGGGTCAAACATATATTAACATAACATATGTTTTGTTTGTTTAAAGTTGTGGATTTGTCTCATTCATAGTGGGTATACAATGGATTGGCCAGCCACATTTATTTCAAGTATTGAATTTAATCTTTAAATTAAATTTTGAATTTCACTTTTGTCACTTATTTTCCTTTTACATTTCAAATGATTATTTTACAATTTATATTTGCTTTCTTCAATTTACTTTATGAGCAATGCGTTCTCACTAGTATGCTTAGAAAGATTGCTCCTGTTTCCGCCTGTGCATAGCCATAACCTAAAATGTTACAAGAAATGTTAATGCATTTGCATCAATGCATTGTAAGCAAAAATTAAACTTTATAAAAAACATGTGAATCAGTTAGCTGGGCTCAAACTACAACTGTCCTAACCCATTTTGAAATCTGGTTTTAACACACAAACAAGGGGAAATTTCACAGATGTTCATCTTTCTGATCAAACAAACAAACAATAATGCTTCAGACTACAGGATATTATTCAGATTTTATTGTACCAGAGGGAGGAATGCAGCACCTCAAGTGGTCTCTCTCACTTTGTCTGCTATGGGGAAGCAGATGTTAACAAAAGGGAGATAAGCGTTGCTGTAGTAATGCCTTGCAGTGAGAAAGAGCAAAGGCAGAACGTTAAATGTGTGTGTATGAGTGGAGAGATGTGATCGACATGTTTTTTTTTATTCTTCAGTGAGAACTGGAAGCTTACCATTTACCATTTCTCCTCCAGTTCTTCAGAGGGAAGAACTGGCCTTAAATCGGCCGAAATCACCATTTTGTAGGTGTATTTTTGAACTATAGATGGAGCCCTGCTAGCTGTTTCCAAGGTTGTGCAAGAGCTTACCACATCCTGACACTGACTTTATACTTGACACACAGACATGAGGTTTATATCCATCTCCTCATCATACTCTCAGAAAGATGGAGAGTAAGCGTATATCTCAAAACTGCATTAGGTTTGTCTGTTTAGCTTCTAGATACTCCACTGTGTTTACCAGCTCATGTCTAACTGTGCTTGTCTGCTGTTTGGTGCTGAGTAGGTAGTGTTATCACTGGGTTCTAGAGCTTTTTCTCCGAAAACAGTTGCTTACTTAAGCTGAAAATACTGTTATGACAGCGGTGACAGTAAAGTTTTGGGCGAGACAGCTGAACAATGAGCTGAAGCCAACTCCCTAAAGGTGAGGGAGCAGCAGTTTCTGAGAGCACCACATTACACATTATCATTTGATAAGTTGCTTTTTTCAAAATGTTAATTTTAGCAGATCTAACTTATGTACCATTTAACCAACAAGTATGGCAATGATAAACGCAAACCACATTCAAACTGAGCCGCAATACTTCGGGCTGACCCAGCAATGCATCCTACTCCGCATGCTTTTATCTTAAGCAGCAGCATGGCTTCTGTTGGTGCAACAATCTTACTTCCAGTCAAGGTCAACCAGCAGATGTAGGAGATTCACTCGGCTGTCCACATTCCAGGAAGTACAGAAACAAATTTACCAAAGCTGACTCATTAACCGTGTCTCCTAAAGCAGCAGGAAAAAAGAAACGAGATGAGAGGGGGAAGGAGGAAGAGAATCAATCTAACGTTGACCGACTGCAGACAGTCATGGATTCATGTGACTCGCAGCCTTGTCTCTCATCTCTGAGTGACAGCACAGAGTAATGACTGGTAATGCTTCACTGTGATTACCCAATGTCATTTTTCTTCTCCCACATTCACACTCTGGGAGAATGTTTTATCTGGGCGCTACAGCTATGTGTGTGTGACTGTGTGATCCAGTAAGCGAGTGAATGAATGAGTGAGGGAGTGAGTGAGTATGACAGCGAGTGAGAAAGTAGTAGAGGAGGTAGAGGCGGAGAAAGCTGAGCATTTTATCTCCTCTGGCAGTGTGTTATGGTACCTGCAGCACTGGAAAAACAAAATTGGTGTCATGTCTGTTTTACTTTTCACAGGATTCTGTCAGAAACGTTCTCTTGGTAAAAAAGCTATTTGGTCTTACTCATTTTATGGTTTGGAGTTTATTCAAAACTGTGCTAAATGGTCAAACCAGATGAATCAAGTTTTGCTAGTCTGCCATATCTACACGGGCTGATATGGGATTAGAGGTTGGTGGTGGCTACATAGGCACACACACAAAATAACTGAAATTTCTGAGTATGGTGGTAATTATTTTCATTTCAAGTGACAGAAAAATCATAATATAATTTATGAATATACATTACAAACAAAAGAGAGATGGAAAAAACCCAAAGGCTCCATAACATATGGAGTCCTACACTGGGGCAAAAAAGTTTTTAGTCAGCCACCAATTGTGCAAGTTCTCCTACTTAGAAAGATGAGAGAGGCCTGTAATTTTCATCATAGGTACACTTCAACTATGAGAGACAAAATGAGAAAAAAAAAATCCAGAAAATCACATTGTCTGATTTTTAAAGAATGTATTTGCAAATTATGGTGGAAAATAAGTATTTGGTCAATAACAAAAGTTCCCCTCAATACTTTGTTATATACCCCTTGTTGGCAATGACAGAGGTCAAACGTTTTCTGTAAGTCTTCACAAGGTTTTCAAACACTGTTGCTGGTATTTTGGCCCATTCCTCCATGCAGATCTCTAGAGCAGTGATGTTTTGGGGCTGTCGCTGTGCAACACGGACTTTCAACTCCCTCCAAAGATTTTCTAAGGGGTTGAGATCTGGAGACTGGTTAGGCCACTCCAGGACCTTGAAATGCTTCTTATGAAGCCACTCCTTCGTTGTCCGGGTGGTATGTTTGGGATCATTTTCATGCTGAAAGACCCAGCCATGTTTCATCTTCAATGCCCTTGCTGATGGACGGAGGTTTTCACTTAAAATCTCACGATACATGGCCTCATTCATTCTTTCCTTTACACGGATCAGTTGTCCTCGTCCCTTTGCAGAAAAACAGCCCCAAAGCATGATGTTTCCTCCCCCATGCTTCACAGTAGGTATTCTGTTCTTTGGATGCAACTTGGCATTCTTTCTCCTCCAAGCACGACAAGTTGAGTTTTTACCAAAAAGTTCTATTTTGGTTTCATCTGACCATATGACATTCTCCCAATCCTTTTCTGGATCATCCAAATGCTCTCTAGCAAACTTCAGACGGGCCTGGACATGTACTGGCTTAAGCAGGGGGACACGTCTGGCACTGCAGGATTGGAGTCCCTGGCGGCGTAGTGTGTTACTGATGGTAGCCTTTG
>CAEMYA010002128.1:941270-986122 GCA_903131615.1 Diplodus sargus
CTGGCGGCATAGTGTGTTACTGATGGTAGCCTTTGTTACTTTGTTCCCAGCTCTCTGCAGGTCATTCACTACGTCCCCCTGTGTGGTTCTGGGATTTTTGCTCACCGTTCTTGTGATCATTTTGACCCCACGGGATGAGATCTTGTGTGGAGCCCCAGATCGAGGGAGATTATCAGTGGTCTTGTATGTCTTCCATTTTCTAATAATTGCTCCCACAGTTGATTTCTTAACACCAAGCTGCTTACCTATTGCAGATTCAGTCTTCCCAGCCTGGTGCAGGTCTACAATTTTGTTTCTGGTGTCCTTTGACAGCTCTTGGCCATAGTGGAGTTTGGAGTGGGACTGTTTGAGGTTGTGGACAGGTGTCTTTTATACTGATAACGAGTTCAAACAGGTGCCATTACAGGTAACGAGTGGAGGACAGAGGAGCTTCTTAAAGAAGTTACAGGTCTGTGAGAGCCAGAAATCTTGCTTGTTTGTAGGTGACCAAATACTTATTTTACAGAGGAATTTACCAATTAATTCATTAAAAATCCTTCAATGTGATTTCCTGGATTCTTTCCCCCCATTCTGTCTCTCATAGTTGAAGTGTACCTATGATGAAAAATACAGGCCTCTCTCATCTTTTTAAGTGGGAGAACTTGCACAATTGGTGGCTGACTAAATACTTTTTTGCCCCACTGTATATGTAAGCATGACAATTTAAATAGATAGCACATTTTAATCACGTGCAGCCAACAAGATTACTACAATTCTGAGCCCTCATTATTGACTGGATTCAAGGCTGTTTTTTGCACACATCTACAAAATAAACCATGTAATGATCCAAAATGCTAGATAGAATATATTTCTTTCATACATTCGAAAATGCATACAACATAACTGGATTTTGGAACTCTAATGGAATTGCTCCATCCCAAAATAAATTTAAAAAAAAAACTACAACCACTTTAGAATGTATTGACAGCACCTGACAGACAAACTGAAACTTAATGTTAGACTATTTGCCACAAGAAGGACCTATTATATTGAAATGTGATGATGCAAAAATGATGCTAGGATCCCAAGTTGCTTTAATTGACTGACTTTCTGTGCATAGTGTAACTCTGCCCACCATGCTCAGATTAAAAAAATAAATACAACAGAAAATATTGAAATTAAAATTCAAAGAGCATTACCTCATAAAAAAGCTAACAGCATAAACCAATGTATATGATTTATTTATTTATTTTTCAATGGCAAGCCAGAACAACCCTTATGACAGGCCAGGAGTGGGCTGTTCATCAAGAGGTTCGAGAAGACTCCTGAAGTAGGCCAAACTGGCCGGTGGTCATGAAGTTTCTACTTTTCAGTTTTTGATGTCAGTAGAAATGGCCATTGCACAAGTCACTCTGGTCCAGCACAGACAGCAGCACAGAGCAGAGCGCTGCCTGTGAGACTGGGCCAAATACTATCAATAATGAGGAGGGGTACAGGAGACCCCTCCCAATTTGGACTGACCTTCATTCTTATTTAAATCTGATTGGCTTACGCATGGTCATCATAACATGAAACGAAAGTGTTTGAAGGTGCCTGAAGTTGTGTTGAAAATTAACCTAGCAAAAATGGAGAGAGAAAAAAGTTGGATAAACAAATGGCTGGTGCTGAAAAACTGAGAATTAAAAAGCGTTGGCACAAGGTAAAGCTAAATGTGCCAAACTGACGAGTTTGTCCACAGCGAAGCGGCCAAGGTTGCTGTTGCCACGAGACAGGCCAGGGTAGGCAAACATTTTAAGCATAGAATTAGATATATTAAGATTGAGTCGTATATTTATGTTCCAAGTCCAATCACACAGACTTAGACTTAGGAGCCTCTCCACCATTGCCTTCATTGAATGAATTCATAGAATTAGATAACTATGTTCGTTTCCAATGATAACATGTGTTACTGGTAATCTTATTGATTACTGATGTTCTTCCCATACAGATGTACCAGTAGAATTAGCAAAGGCAGAGGCAGATGTACATTTTTATCAAACCAAAATGGTATTTTCCATGGGACAACCAGAGATTTGGCATGTACACAACCTAATACTAGGGCCTCCCCATCTCAAAGTCCCAGGCTGAATTTCTGTCCAAGTATATCCCTGTTACAGGCCCACCTTGTGCAGCCCTCTGCTATCTTGTATTCACTTGTTGACAATCGTACATCATTGAAAGTGATTACATTCGTGTTGTCAAAATATTAAAATATCGATCGATATTCACTGAAAATTTGAAACAGCTTCAGTACTCCTACTTGCAGTGTCAATATGCCAGTACTAGCTGCATTTACTCTCCTCTACAACAGCAAGTTGACACATGAACTGCAAACTCTACTGAATCTTACAATCAGTACAGTGAATGGCACCGTCTGTCCTTAGACCCTCGATTCAAGTGAGGAAAAACTTGCCATATTGAAAAGAAAAACCTTTTAATGGGAGAAAAAAATGGAAGAAACCTCAGAAAGAGCCACAGAGGAGAGCATATTCACAGTTTACAAAATCCAGTGACAAAATATCTGATAAAATGAAATTATATCAAATATATGTGAAGAGTGTGGATCCAGAAGGACGGCTGGACAGACCAGGGCCAGTCTCCACTCTACCGTGTTGACGTGAAAATGGACAGGCCATACAACATAATTAGCAAAAAAGAAAAAAAAACAACATGCAAAAGGGATTATATTTCACAGAAGTACAGATATAAGGAGATAGAAAAAGAGAAGAGAGCAATCATCCATGGGAGCCCAGGGTACGACGATCCATATCTGTCAATACATGAGGAAGCGGGAGCCAGGAGAGAGAGATTTTCCCAGGGGGCAATGGTCCAGCAGAAAGGAGCCTGAATGAAAAGAGAGGAGGAGGAGGAGAATCTAGAGAGAGAGGGGGAGAGTGAAAGAGGGATACAGCATGCAACTTGAGGGAAGAAAAGAGAAAAGTTTAGGGTACAAGCCCACAAAGCTCTTTTTTTTACGTCTGGGTATGCTAGCTCTGTGTAAGAACTGTCATGTATTTTAATCAAACTTAAAGAAGGGGCTTCAGTTTTCAAAATGGTTAGGGTGCGCTCTCATGCCAACTTTCTATGCCTATGCCTTAGACCCATATCAGACGTACATTTTCAGACTTTGACGGCATTGCAAATGTTTGTGAGTTTAACAACAACTTCCTGTTTAATGGTGGATCGCCGATATTTGCCACACCACCACTGCCACACCCTTCACTTAAAACTCCAGCTTTAAGAAACGGAAGTTAAACTTTGGGTTGATCTGGTTAAAGTTGTAGGAGTAGTGTGTCAAGATAAAAAAAAAAGTGCAAATCATCAACAATAAGCAGAAAAATTCTGAAAAAATACGGATTCTTTGTTTGGTTGAGGTATTGGCACCAGGAAAGTTATTTATAGATGTTGGTGCGATACATATTGTCATGCATGTACATCAATCTAGCCACAGAGGTTATTGCAAGAAGCATGGAAAACACTTTCCTGTTTCCACTAGGAGGCACTTTGACTGTAACAGAGTATTGGCATGTCAATGTCCTCAGGCTGGGACTGAGGGAAATATATGTGAGGTCTGGGGCAGATTTGAACATGTACAATGGCTTGATAGTAATTTTTTAATTTATGGCGCCACATCAGCTTGATAGCATCACTTCTTCATCACAAAAAACCATGCCCCTTTAATGAAAATGTAAGCTTGCCACCGTGGCTGCTTTTTAATGTACACAAGCAGGCCATTTTTAGAGTGTCATCATGTAGTTTCATGACTTTTCAAGCACTCTAGTCCCTCAAAAAAGCCAGTTAAAGTGAAACTCTCGCCAAAAAGCAACCAAGGCTTTATTTGCGATTGAATATGAGTCAAAACTTCACGTAAAAGCATAAGCACTTTTAAGATTTACCATAGTTGCGTTTTCGGGCACGTTAATTTTGAACACGAGTGCTAGGGACAAAGATACGATGGCATCAAAATCGCTATTTTTAGAACACTAAGAAAGCTCGACACAACATGAAACTTTGCTCGTAGCATCACCAGGGTCTCTACTCCTGAACACGAGCATTGAGAACATTTTTTGTGTACACAGAGTTTATGAAAAAGAAGGTTTTTGAACTACTCACGTTAGCTGCTGCATCTCCGGTGCGTCGCCGTCATGGCAGACAAAAAGTGTCGATCCCCGAGTGTGAACTGACAGGCAGGAGAGATATGGTGAAACTACTACGGCAACTATGGTAAATCTTAAAAGTGCATCTTAAGGAAACAAACTAAGAGAAAGAATAATTCCTCCCATTTCAAGACCTTCTGTGCTCAAACCCTAATAAATATTTCTTTGGATTACAGTTGGGTCCACGCACCATTTCAGTGCTCAATCCCTAATAATCCTTCAGATTACAAAAGGGTCCTTACACAGTTTTGTTGCTAACAAATGCATACATTTATGGAAAAGTTTTGGTCCTATGCATAGTTAATTGCTTCCTTAACCTTCATGAGATAAGAGGAAGCAAGGGTCAATACAATTACAAAAGTAAGTACCGTTTATTTATTATGTATCACATACGATAGCAGTGTCAACAACTTTGTAATAAAGGGGAACGCTGTAAGAGTAGTTCTAGTGGCCTCACTGTTCTGGGATCTGTTTCCTCACAAGTACCAGCCTCTCTGCATAGAGTTGATCTGATGCACAGCAGCACCACCATATGGCCCGTACTGCAGCCAGCCAGCTCTCCATGAAGCTGGGACAAGGACGAGAAGAATGAGCGACTGAGCTTGAAGGCCTGCTGATCCTGGCCCACCTCTCACTGTTCCTCATTCAATTAATCAAAGCCTTGATTAGGCTAACACTGACTACCTCAGGTAATGATGAATTGGCTGCTGGAGAAGCTGAGCCAGGAACTCTGCATACTGTAAATGTGGCTGTGGATGCAAGTGGCAGACGGACGCAGGAGGGTGGTGGAGTGGTCAGAGGAGCGAACAGGGAGGTGGAAGACAAGGCAGTTTATCTGTGTGTCATCTTTCAACAATATGGCTACTCAGAGTTCTGTTCTTAAGACCAAAGTGTAAAACAACGTAAGAAAACATGCATAGCCACATAAAATTAAAGTTAATAAAAAGCAAATGAAAGATTAGCTAAATCAAAACGACACTACATGATGTCGACCATCATCAACTAATTTTCATCATTGATATCCACTCAGTCTTGAAGTAAGTGTGATGCAACTGTTAAGCATTTGTATTAACTCAGTGTCCGTCAATGTAAAAATGTTAAATGAAATTGGAATGAAAGTTATTAAAGTTAGTCTCTGTTAAATAAAGACAGTCTAGGGATGGGATCACACCAGCCACTACGCCTGTCAACATGTTCATATTCTGACTCATGACTTCTAAGTGTTTTAATTATTACATGAGACCTCGTCCATGTTCGATCTGAGCCCTCATTTTGGGATCAACTACACACCTGTAATGTTTTGTCACCGTATCTTACATCTGGGTCAGTTTCAAACTCACTGAGCTAATTTCTGACATCAACAACTCAGCCAAACTTAAAAAAGATATATATCAACTACTCCATGGGGTGTGTCTTGTGACACTTGATTTTTTCTAGGATTTTCAAGTGAGCAGGGCTCCATGATATCACTATCACCTCAAACTGCTTAAAGTGAAACTCTCGCCAAAAGGCAACCAAGGCTTTATTTGTCATTGAATATGAGTCAAACCTTCGTGTAAATGCATAATTACCTGATGATTTACAATAGTTTCGTTTTCGAGCAAGCTAATTTTCAATGGGGTGCATGGGGCACTGGCACGCTCGTAGTACCACCAAGGTGATGACCCTGGTGATACTATGAGCAAAGTTTCATGCCATATACTGATCCCGAGAAACAAGCTGGATTGGTGAGGTGGACTGATACATGCTAATTCCAACAAGTGCGGTTATAGATACATATTACCGTGAGAAGCTTCATTCTAAGGTGAATATTTCTTTGCCCCCGCCCCACCTCACTCTCTGATTTTTTGTTGAATAGTAGTTTAAATTGTACAGCATAGAGAAGCTTTAACTGAGCTGTGGGCAGCCATGTACAGCTCTTAGGGACCAGACAGATCTTAGCCGGTGCCTTGGTCAAGGGCCCTGACCAGATAATTAACCCAATTTACTTGTTTTATTGGTGAGTAAAACCAGAGCAGAGGAAACCCACACAAGCACTGGGAATTCTAACTTTACACAGAAATCGTGGACTTTCTTGCTGTAAGTAACAGGGGTGGTAAAAAGTTAACTTTGTGTTACAGTTACAGTTCGTGGAGATCGTTGAACCCAAATGCAAAAACCAAGGCAGGGGTATTAAAAACCACAGCAAGTAGATGGAGTAGAGGCTGGAGAGTGCCGGCCGCTGACTTAGCTGGGGATCCGTGAGATGGCTCGGGTGGGTATGTGGCAAGAAGTGGGATCTGTGAGGTGGCTTGGCTGGCGGCTGAGTCGAGAGAGGCTGGGCGTCTCAGTTGTGGAGGCACTGGAGCTTGTGGTGACAGGCTCTAGGAGCAAGGAAGAGAGGAACAGGTTAGTCTCAGAAATCCCAAAGAAAAACACAAAAGGTAGCTAGAGATTACTCAAAGAGTAAGAGCCATTAATGCCACTATGTGGAGAGATTAACGATTTGGCAGCCAGGGAAGAAAACACCAGCCCTTTTGAGCTGGTGCCTGACGAGCTGCAGGTGAGTGAGCCGCAGGTGCTCACACTGATCAAGGACGCCACACCCAGCCACAGCAGGAGGCCCAGACACATACTCACAGAAAGATAACATGGAGTCCATGATCATGACACTTTGTGTCTTTCCTCAGGCTAAGGCTCTTCATCCTCAGCATTCCACCATAAGACCACAATAATAGGCATTACGAATAACTATATTAACTATTGAGAAATAACTGTAGTTGCCAGTCTGAAATAAGTTTTAAGCTGCAGTGATGAGCTTGATATAAAAATCTTGTATGTTCTACAAATAAAAGAAGGACAATTTGTTATAAGGATAACTGTATTTAATATAAATAAAGACCACTGAGTTTGAAACAATAATATTCTGTGACATGCAGTTATAACAAGAGAGGCATCTTTACACAGATTATTTATGTACATTTATATTTTATCTATGATTCAATTATCTAAACATGGGAAAAATAAATGTATTCCAGTTTAATTTTCAAATAATAGGAACAGATTATTTTACTGTATAGTCACCAGAGTTACAACAGAAGATTACATAGGTGGGCCATGACATATTATCCATTGTACTTCACTGCCCAGAAAACAAAGCTGGACAGATGTTTCATCCCTCTGTGGCTTGTGGGCAGGGCTGGACAATGAGAGCATCCAGACTGTCTTTGCCAAATGCAAAGGAAGACCCCCAACTCTAAGATCCATGCAGCAGGCTGTGTCACTGTGGCTGCTCACTGTGCCCACCCTGCCAGATGGAGGACTAATCACGGGAACAGCATGCAGCTCGAAGCCCTGAGTTAGCCCTGCCTGTCTGGACACAATGCAGGATGCTAAGCTCCGTCTTTCACCGTACTGGACTGGCACAGTGCTGTTTGCTTGCCTCATCTGTCTTCCTCATTCTCTGATCCTTTTTAGAAGTTTGCCTCACTGCACATCCCGTTTCCTGTCACTTTGTTGCTTATTGTACTCAAACAGTAGAGAAATCCACTGAGAAATTCTAGAATAACTCAGTGGACAGCAAACAAGAGGAACAATTTATGAATCTCTTTCATTCCAAGAGGACCAAGTTATGTTTTGTTGTCAGCTGCTGAGTTTTCTCTAGAGAGGCGCAGTTGCAGGAGATAAGAGGGACTATTCGAGGTCGATGGTATTGAGCCTGGATTCCTGTCCCTGACAAGATTAGCTGGCAGAGAGAGACAGAGATGTTAGGTAAGCCACAATTTGAAAAGAATTGCAATTTATAGATTATCTGTAACCTTGTTGTACCCAGAAAGCCCCTCTTCCGAACACTTATCAGTCAATGACACAGTTCCATCATGATGAGATTGTATGTGTTCAGTTTCTCCGTAAATCACATCGCCGGTGATCAAAATCCACAGTTTTTCAAATGCAACAAGACAGGAGGTTTTGATGTGCATTGAGGCACTGTACCTCAAACAAAGAAATTACAAACCTTCATCTCATGGTCCTTTTGAATACAAATGTTATTAATAATTCAAACTTTATTGAGCGAGGATGTGGCCTTCATCAGGACGCAGAAAATGAAATTACAGAACTAGAAATCTTGAATGATGACCACATTACAGGCAGAGAGGTTCAAAGGTACGCCCACCTAATGCAGTCTGCATCTGTATGTCCACTTTTTCATTCAACACAAGATGGCTTATCAAATACTGGCTTTGGTGAACCCCCTGACATTCACCATTACACATTAGCCCAAAAGTTCATTTATTGATCAATGTTTTGATTTCTTAAGGCAGGAACACACCTGCCCAACCGTTGGACGTCTGAAGCGTTTGGGGAGACGGGGTCGGGAACAAATATGTTTGGTGTGTTCAGCTGCGTTGGAAGCTTTCGGAGCCGCGTGGACGTTGTCTGCTCCGATTCAGCATACGAAGTCTGAGGAGGAGGGCTGTCAGTTGTGTGCCAGTTGAATGGCCGTTCCGTTTGGCGGTGTGCTAGCGTATCAACGAGGTGTGTGGGAGGGGTCGAATACTGTGTGCGCTTTGTTTTTCTATGCACTCTGTTCCGTCATTCCCCGTTTTCATATTTTGCAGTACTGGCACGAGACTAGGTGTTATGTCCGTTCAGGACAAATTAATTTGTGTTCGTTTGGTAATGCCTCACTGCATGTTTAGTATGCAGCTGTTTTTATCTGAAATAGTTAAGTTTCGTTTTGATCGAAAGTAAAGAGAGTTGCGTGCATAAGCCTCTCATTTACAACTCACAACACAAGCGCCACCCGCTTATTGCATCTCGCGCAAGTGCAGAACGTACACGCTACTGTGGAGTAGGCAGCACATCGAGGCAGTTTGTTCAATGCAACTTTTCTGCCGAACGGGTCAGACAAGGGGCAACGGAGTGGTCGGAGAGTGGTCGGATAAGGCAGTTGGACGTCTGGGCGGTGTGTGGGGGCCTTAAAAGAAGTCATTGTCAACCTGACCGTTAGGATGTCCATGAGGTGTCAGGAGACAACACGTCCTCACTCCCAACTTGTCAAACACAGCAGCTTCGTCAGTGGCCTTATGTTTCAAATGATGATGCACCACCTACCCTTCAAACATTAGTTCTGGAAGTGAATGTCTCCATGGTCAAGTTAGGAAAACTACTTAACATCCATAGATACAATTTTAACATTACAGACAGAATGTATTCATTATTTCACTCAGATGGTGTCAGTTCTCATTGTACATACATCTCAGTACTATCTGTCCTGTTTCAGGAAGAAAGTTAAGAAACGTATGATTTTATATTGTCACATAGTGGAAGCATGGAGTGCAGAGAAAAACATTTATTCATCAGATAGGCACATGGTTTTCACAGGGCGCAAGGTGTACAAAATACAAATAAGTGAGATCTTCAGCCGCTTTAGACTTACTCACTGTCACTCACTGTCAATTTTTTTCCTTGCCTATGTATTCATTTACTTTATTAAGAAGTAATTTATTTTCATTTGATATCTATTTTTATTTGCTATATCATCACATAATTCTATATTCCACTGTTAATTAATATGTTTAATCACAGATTTTTTATGTCTATTCTATTAATAGGTTCATTATATAAATATGACCCAGCAAGTCTTGTATATTGAAGAGCCATATGATAAAGGTATTATCAGATCCCAATCCCATCATATCAAGATCCCATTATATTTTAAAAGTAGCAGGAGCTTGCACTAAATGCAACTTTACTGGTGGACAAGCCACACCCACCTAATTATTTATTTATTTATTTTTATTTTTGGTTAATAGTAGCCAAAAGAAAGTTAGCTAGCTTGGCCAGATGAAGTCTCGGCATGCCTTCATCTAGGTGGAGAAGGACTAAGCATATGGCATCATGTCCACTGAGGCTCTTTGCTTTTCTTTTGAATGGGTTGCCACCCTTCTATCCACTTTCCAGTTATCCTAAAGGGTCCATTTTTTCCACTGTAAAAAATCTGCCTAAGTACCAAGTCATCAAATGCTAGCAATTTGGCAACTGAACCGATCTTCAATCCCTAAGGGTCTGTACTTGACGAGTCACGAATGAGACTCATAAATCTACTTTCTGACAAATTGTAATTTTAATACATGACAATATCCAACAACTCAGAGATGCTCTAACCAAGCTAGTAAGTAAATATAGTAAAGAATAGCAAAATAGTCAGTTCAACACCTTTGAGCTGCCAGGTTATTTGTAACAACAGTGCATAGGCCTACACTGTATGGTCTGATGTGTAAACAGGATTTCTGCAAATGTTTTCTTGTTTTTATCAGAATCAGAATCAGAATACTTTACTAATCCCCGGGAGGAAATTGTTTTTGTTCCGATGCTACGTGCAAAGTAGAAATAGAAATATAGCATGAATGGAAACAAGAGATAAAGATAAAGATATAAACAAAATACTAAAATAGACCAAAAAAAATAAATATCAAAGTAGACAATAAAATAAAATAAATATTAAAATGATAAAGTAAACAATCTGGAATACAATATACAGTGATCTGCATTGATTTATAGGACGATTTTGATCATGGTTTTCACTTAAAACCTACACACATCTCCAGAGAGCAGGCAATCAGCACAGAGCACCGCTCACTATTGATATTGGCCTGTGCTGCAGTCACTGTTGTCACACTTGTCTTCAGTTTCCACATTACACAGTGGCACCGTGGGAGAAATCCTACAGTTAAAAAACCCTGCCTCTTATTCCTAGTACAGCAGATATGGCCCTTGCGATTTCCATGCAAGTGTTGCATCAGAACATTTTAATAGGCCCCTCTGATGTTTAATGAATCCTGATTTATCGTGTTATTGCCCATATGACTGGTTCAAAAGCAAAGGGAGGGAATCTGCACACTGATTTTACTTTGCAAGTAGGATTACTAATACTGCGTATACTGAAACTAAAGCACAGGCATGTGCAAAAAATAGATATGTAAGATTGTTACAGTAAAATAACTAAAACAGTGAGTTTCATCTGGTTGCAGTAACTAGTCTCACTAAAAGTAAAGAAAGACAGTTCACCACCAGCAAAGTGAATTGGGAGCATTTTGCAATAAGGGTTAACAGGGTCAATTAATAGTTAACTAATGTGACAAACAATCATGTTTGTGTTGTGTTAATGGTGTTTATGTCAAGGTGTAAATTCATACATCAGTATATAGTTAATTAACAGGAACAATATTAACAAGAACACATTAATTAATGGAGCAATAACCATTAGCAAACTGATGTGTCAAGTAAATCAAATTATACATTAATTAATTGTTAATAATTGTTTATTAACAATAACAAGGACACATATAAACATGACTTAATCGAAATATAATGATTAGCTAAGCGACAATAAATAGTAAACTAATGTGTTATAAATGATCATTTGCTAATGGGGTTAATGTTATTTAATTTGTTTATACATTTTTTTTAATAGTTTATGAATAGGAACAATAATAAGAAGGACTCATTACTTATCATTCATTTATGGAGTAATAACATTACCTCACAGTCAATTAATAGTTGATTAATGTGTCAAGTAATAATTTACTGATGGTGTTTGTTTATTGTGATTTTAATCCATAAATGTTTTTAATTGGTTATTTACAGTTAGAACAGCAATGGAGTAATAACAATTAAGTAACAGTTGTAAGTGATGTGTCAAATACTTATTAACCAATGGTCTTCATATAAATCAACGTGTTAGTCCATACATTGATAAAGATTTGATTGTGTGATAACAGTAGTAGATTACCTAACATTAGTTACATGTATTATAACCCTTACCTAACCTGCAGTCAAGTCAATGAACATGAGTTAAAATAAATCCTCTTTTTAATCTCAAAGTTAAAAAGTAAATTCTGAGCTCTATAATTACATACCGAAATAACATATTGTGCGTTTAAAATCACTGCTGAACAATTGACATGGTATTCACAGGGGCGCTGCCAGGAATTTTGGGCCCCATGACAAAAAAAACAAATTGGGCCCCCTGTGCGCAGCTGTTGCCACCACATCCCTAGGACCTAACTGTCCCATCAAAAGCTTTACATGTAAGGAATAACATGCTCCGCTTCGCATCGGGGTCCGGTTTGTCCTGTCAGGACTTATTTTCCCGATAATGACCACTGTTCTATACATTATTTGCTAACACTAAAAAAAAAAACTTCACACAGTTTTCTATTTACAATTCATTTGTTACCATCCATAGTGTTTTTCAGCAGAGAAATAATAGTTCGCCAAACCGACGACAAAGACGTTGAACAGAATATTCTTTAGAACACAGATGATCAATCATCCACTGAAATTCAACTCCTCTAACATTTAAAACTGACATGGCCCATACCGTGCTCTTTTTTGTGTTCAGTTCGTGTGGATCCTCTTCTACTTTATCAACGTCTCTGTCATCCAAAAGTTTGTGCTGTTTTGCTTCTTCCCCATCTCTGCTTTCCTCTCTTTTTCTTTTCTTTACCGGTGACGACAACTCAGCCCTTTGCCAAGAGTCGAAATCACTGTATTTTCCCAAAATATTAAAGTTAGTGTGAAACTCATCCGCACTAGTGGCCTAGGAGTACGTTTTTTCCGATATGAAGTATGACATTACTCAGCGACCAAATATGCTGGGGTGATAAGTGACCGGACTACTTGTGGAGGAAAGATTTTAGAGCGCGGAGTGCTACAAAATATGTGAATCGGCAAAAAGGCCACTTTCATTAACAGCAGTCAAATATGCTTAGCAACGGTCAATTACACGAAAATAATTGACCACCGAACGCTGGGAAAGCCCATTCAAGTGAATGGGGCATTCTGCAGCATTAAGAAGAGCTGTGTAATAAAACTAATCAAAGGCTTGCAACTGTCTTGCTTCTTGCAGTTCAATACTAGTACTAGTACAATATTTACTGCTGGTGATTTGTACATGCACGTCTGCATACAGTATGCAATTCACTATTTTATGCAAGATTAAAAGCCACCATAAAAAATTTGCTAAAGGCCATCTTTTACAGTCTCAATGTATTTTTATTGTAAAATTTCAAAATGGAAAATTCTCTTAACATTAATGAAAGGTTTAAAAAAAGAAAAACGAACAAACTTAAATATATCAACAATCACAATAAATTATCATCTCAAAACAATGAAAACAGCAGATTTTTTTGATTTTCATTTATTTCATAATGATCATTATGTGAGAAAATAATTTGTGTTTGAATTTCTGTCATTAATAAATATTTCATTTTCTTTTTTGTAATGGTAAAAAGAGCAAGAGAGACAGAGAACTCCCCACAGACTCCCTTTCCCCCCTATAAGGGCCCCTGGGTATTCAACACTGTTTTAGTGAAATGGCTCTGTCATACAATTGATACATTTCTCAAACAAATCATCATGCGATGCATTATGAAGATAAAGATATGATCATTACCACTTGAAGTGCCAGCAGTTGCCTACATAAACAGTAGTTACTATATCTGCTGGACATCATTAACATTCAGAGTTAATAAACTAAGGAATGAAGTGTCTCAAAAGCCCATTGCAAAGAACACTTTGCTGGTTTGTCTCTGGGCACCAGCAGTACTCTTGCTTTAATTCAAACACAAAGTAGTAGCTAACCAACACTGTCACTCGGAACTGCGCAGTCTCAACATGAACACTGTTGGGTTAAAGAACTTTATACATGAACTTTATAAATAAGAAGTTTCTCTCAAGTCAAGTCAACTTTATTTATTTAGCCCAGTAATCCAAATCATAAATTTACCTCTATAGGCTTTACAATTTGTACAGCACACCATCCAAATGCTTGGACCCACGATTCAGATTTAAAAAAGCAAAACAAACAAACCTTTAATGTTGGCAACACGGAAGCACAAGGGAGAAGGGACCCCTTTTCTTCTCCAATCTCCAGCCTACGATTGCTCCCAAATCACGCTGTTCATAAGTCATTCTTTAAAAGTAAATAGGGAGAGTAGAAGTCAAACCCTCCTACTGAGTGAAGCTAATTAAAGTGTTGCCAGGTGTCTGTCAAGAAATAAAGCACAATTGTATATTAATAGTTTGGTCAGTATATGTTTTCAATAACTTATTTAAAAGCAAGAAAAAATAAGACTTGCAGTAACTGTTGTCAGGGCTTCTCATTGTCCATGGCAGTAGTGTAATGGACACTGGCAGGCCAGGCCAGCTACTCGGCAAGGAGCATCTCTGATGGAGACTCATTAATTACCCCTAGCAGTGCAGCCAACCACAGCCTTCAGGTTCACCTGCCCATCACATGCCTGGTTAAGGTTAGAAATCACTCAGTGCTCCCAACGTTCTGGAAATGCATGTGTCCTCATCAAGGAGAGAATAGCAGCCGGTGTCAGACTCTGTCAGGGCTCTTTTGTCAATGCGGTTTAAAAAAAAAATGAACATGGCAGGAAGGGTGAGGTGTGGCTCTGTAACAGTAATTCACTGCGAGACTCAAAGAAAGAAAGGTCAAAAGAAAATAAGGACTGACAACAATTGTTTTCAACCTTATGTAGTTTCAGCAAGATACATTAAGTAAAGCGTTGACACAAAAATGACAAAAAGTAAACAGAACAGATCCTATAAACTAAAGGATTAGTTTTGGTTCATGAGGTAGACACCTCTACATTTAAGAGTAGACAAAAAAAGATTGATTGATTGATTGATTGATTGATTGATTATAGGTCAACAAACTATTCCAAGATCCTTTATATTTTAAACACTTTCATTATTGCTTTTGGAGCTCCTTACCAAACTACTGTGACAAGCAAAACGTCTGTTAGACGTCATTGTATTAGACCTCTTCTATGGTTTGTTTAATGTGGCTATACAATGATTTTAATGAACTGCTCTTTTGTTTCCTATCTACATTGAGCTGAGGGGTGTTCAGTGGAAACTTAATGGCTGTGGCCTAAATTAGTTTTATAATCATTTGATTTGTCATAGTCTCTCGATGGTACTGTATTTGTGTGACAACCCAGTTTCATGTATAATAGCTACATTGGTCCACATGGCAAAATGTAGTAGTTTCACAAAAATACCTCTTAAATTGTGAGATGTCTACAGTTTTTTTGGCCAGTTCTTTTCTATTACCCGTGTCCACGTCACGTGACCGCCAACTTTCTGGCTGCGAAAATGAAATCATTATTTCCAGTGAAAAAGGCAATATTTCAGAGTAGGTATTACACTAAAATGTGTTTTGATTAAATATTTATTGAGAAAGATGCACTTGATTTTCATAATCCTCGCTCAGCGAATGTATGTAGTCTGTAGTTTGTTCATTTTTAACGAAGATTATTATTATTATTCCGCCAGAAAACTGTGGGGCTGTTACGTATGATATCGTTACCATGGTGGTTGCTATAGACACTGCTATGGCAGAAACCACGGCTTGCACGTTGTTCGTGTCGTTTTTTGCTTTGTGTAATTATCTGGGCTGTTCTATTATTTGTGTTCTTTTATGTAGCTGTTTAAGGGTGCTTCAGGTGTGGCTTACATCACAAATTACACTGCTGATACAGACTGCTACCACACTGAGAGCTATACAAATGTCATTAGAATGCCAACAGGCTAGTATGCACTGATTGTAATTAACACATTAGCATTAGGACAAGTCGTCATAGTGACCTTTGATTTCAGAGCTTTCATGAATTTTAATGGACTTAATATTCATAACTAGATTTCACAGAGGTAAACTTCATAAACACAATATAATATAAGAAAAAGGAGGACCTGATGGTCAGGCTGAACTTGACCATCTTCTCACAGTGACATGGCCAAGCCTTCAGATACCAAAATTACATGTGCTTTTCATTACCTTGTAAAGTTTACAAGCAGTTTACCTATACTGACCAAGAAAGTGTTGTCTGTGACTCTTACTTGTCACGAAAAGTTTTGTGTCACCTGTCTTATGAGAACTGCAGGATACATCATAATGCTATGATATCTACTGAAATTAGCATGCTAACCAGCTAGCCCCGGCCTGACATAAAATACAACTTTACCAGGTTGGTAAGTAGTCTCATGGCCCATGTAGTTTAAGCTAGGGGATGTAAAAGCGGTGAGTTCATTAGGTAGTCCAACAAATAAACAAACAAAAAAAATAAATGAAAAACTCACAAAATATCTATAGAATAGTTATTTGTTACACTTACTCTCCTTACTAAATAGAAAAATACAACTGTACACTGTCAAATTTAAGCTTGGCAGATAGCCATCAACAATAGGGCCACTAACTCCACGGCGAACAGAGCTAATAAGCTTATGGCAGCTAGCTACACCCAAAGACAGCTAGCAAAGAATAAAGTGAGTAACCTTTGAATTCTGGCCATATTTTGCAAATTGCACCTTTAAAATATTTGTGAAAACCACCAGTGCACATTAAGTTCAAATTACCATCTTGGCAAAGGTTATAAATAATTTCAACAATAAATGAATGTTTATATTTCTAAATTGAGTACTTTAAACACATTCAAACATGTTTTCTTTGGCATCTGACACCTTTTGTTTCTAAAAATACAATTTGTTAGGACTTTCTTTTCTTTGCTGGCCTTTAAGAGACATTTATGTTTTCTCTGAGAAGGTCAGGGAAAGGACATTGTGCTCAGTACTTTCTGCAGACAGCATTTAGTTCACTGAGGTAAAAAGACTTCAGCTCACCCAGAGTGGCATTTTGAACTGTGCCTCGGCAGTCCTGACCTGTTTTTCTACTGTAATGGCATTGCATTACAGCCAGTTCCAGCTTACTGAGTCTTAAGATTGAGCCCTTTGCAGTTCAAACAGGTGTGACATTCAGACAAGCTGTTCTCCTTTGTCCTTGGCCACAAATCGAGATCTCCCAAAATGTAATGTTCTGTAGCTAACTGATGCTTGAGTAAGCAAGGGGAATGCTGGGTTGAATAAATCACTTGACATTCACTCTCTCAAGGTGAATAAATGATTGTATTTTACAATTATCTAAAAATCTGTTCCATAAGACCAATCCAGCAAATTTGTAAACATTCCACCTCATACTGAATGATTTACCCAATGATAAAGTATATATTCATTACAGATTACTTTTCTCCTGTCTGTTAAAATGCAGCTTTGATATGTCACAACACAGATTTGCTGTGCAGAAGTTTAAACATTATATCCTGAATCTCTCCAAAGCCTTCAAAATTCCCCATTGAATTCAGTATTTTATTACAATCAGTGAGGAATAGCCAGGTGACAGTGTTTGGATCATGTCTTTGTTTAGCAAAAAGGTGAGGAAGAAAGGTTCTGCAAGGAAAATTCTTGTGAGATTTGTTACTGTTACTGAATTGTTCAGAAACTCAAATGGCCCCTGCCATTGAGCAGCTAACCTCTTGCACTTGTTTTTGCCTGAAGCTGCTGAAAACACACGTATTAAAGTTATCCTTTTGATTTTTCTGATATCATATGCTGTTTTCATTATTTCGTCTTTACTTTATATTTTCTTTAGAAATAGTAATTCAAAGTGTCTTTCATCCACCTTACTTCTAGCCTCGATACATTTTTTCTTGCGCAAATTATGGCAACGACTTCTAGAACATGGCCATTATTCCATAATTGATGAACCATACCATACAACTGGTATGGTGTGATTTTCAATCATGAAGATGCGGGTTCACAACTTAATGCAGTGAATGCAAGCGCTATTGTTCTTGCTCAGCCCACTGACTGAGACTTCTACTGGTTACTGTTCTGTCTCCTACAGTATTGGAGCTTAATTAAGTAACTATTAACACAAATTCAACATTTCCTGTTGTTGTCATTTTGTTTTTCCTCGGCAGCAAGGAAAAGAGGAATCAGATAGGAAGCCGGGGTTATTGGAGGTTAAGGATTACAGCTGGACAAATAGAAAAGTCATATGAATAAAAACAATTTTACAGGACAGTTGCTTTGGTTTAGAGAATAACTTTGCTTTTAATGTGCCACATGCAGACAGACTGCGGTATCATGACTTGGTTTCTAACCTGTGATTTATTCATGCTGAATGCTCAACATTTTTCCCTTTCGGGGGCTTGAAGCAGCGCTCGATTTGTTTATCAAAAGCTGATAGAAAAAGCGTAATTCATCCTGGAATGAAGCCGCTCATTGCAGTCAGTGAACATGAAAATTGGATTCAGGTAGATAAGTCAATCTGTGGGTCGGATCCTTTTACTGTTGACCTGAGAGAGCGAGCGTGGGGAGGTGGAGAGAACGCTGCTACAGCGTTTCCATACCATATCAGTCCGTGAATGTTTATTTACTTAACTTCACTTTTGCAGAAGGAAAAAGAGAGAAAGAGAAAGAGAATTTGTTTTATAGTAAGACTTTGCTTTCATTTTCCATCTATACTATGAGATCTGATATAAGTATTTCCTGCCTTCGATTGCATGTTATGATGAAAAAATCATTCCACAATTACAAGCGTTAAAGGCTTAGATTTATATTTACCCTTGAAAAACAGAATGAGCTATGTTGAAGGGAAATGTAAAAGCAATAAACTTTGCATTATAGAGCTAGCTTTCAGAGGAGATGGGCATGATTTGGCACCTAATCCAATTGGCCAAGCACCAGATCTCTATGTTATATTTTTAGAAAAGGCCTTGTTCTCAGAACAACACAGCCTTCTGTGCATGGGTTTGCATTTCTGATAAAAAAAAAATTGGTCCAAATGTCCAAGTGTGCAAATTAATCTGAAAGCACTGGAATTCACCATGGTATGACACTGAAGGATATCAGAGTTCAGAGGTGCCATTCATGCAGCAAAAAATATCTCCACAAGACAGGTCTTTAGGTGTATAAAACATTATGTATAAAAACTTGATGCATTGTGAATGCACAGTATGAATTTAGACCATGCGTCTGATTCAATCACATATTAAAACTAAAGGATGTTGGCTCTAGAGATGAACAAAGAGCCTGTTCTCCTGACAGTCTGCTTCTATAAATCACCAATATTACTGCAGTCAGCAAAAATGTGAAACAGTACAGTGGTTCATATCATATACTCTGTAGAAATGCTAAATGCTTCTAGTTATTTAACATATATAAACCAACAGTCCATGTTGCCTGGTTTAAAACTCAATAGAGTTTGAGTCGTACTGTATTTCATGTTTTATTGTATACTGCAATTTCAAACAAATAACACAAGTAATAGAAGCTGGAGAGGAAAATGAGAGAATAGCACAAACTTTGTAAAGAAAAGAACATAAGAACTGAAGCAAAGGTGAGATTTATTTTTTTTAAATGCAGTCATCCTTTCTGCCTATATCTCTAAGACGTGCTGCAGGACCACATCCCATTCCCAGTGATGGAGATGGACTCACTTTGTCAATGTTTCATTTTTGTGCCACTTGGCAGTAACAAAAAACATTGTAATCCAACACTGGCATGGGTCTAGCTACCCAGTGAGCAAAATGTAAGCGTTCATCAGTTTTGTGCCTTGACAGATTTTGAATGAAATGTGTTGTCCTTGTGAGATTCTGTAAGGGTTAGACTGCTATGATAAAAATTATCCACCATATGCAACTGAAAACATAGCTCCTACCCTTTAGAGTTAATGATCACGACAGACAATATTATGAAACTGGGTTGCACAGATTCTATTGGATTCTTTATCCAGTGCTGGGGAGTAGCTTTTCATATATGCCAAGCTTCATGGTAAGTTGTATTTCCAAGAGGTGTTGGGGAGCACAGCAATTTTCAAAATTGTATTTTCAGTTGCTTACAATTTTTCCGTTAAATAGTGGGATTGGGCAACCACATTGCCATATTTTATTTGTTCATTGTATTTATTGTTTTATTAGTTTATTTGATTCTAATTAATTTACCATATAGTAACTAGTAACTCCCACAAAGCGGAGCAGTGTCACAGCAAAACACTTGAATGATGTGCCAAATGGTTTGTTACATAAAAACACTATGCTTATTTATCAAATTAGGGGATAACCGTTTAATATGCTGAGTAATTTGTTTTTCCAGCTATACTTAAGGCATGCACAGGTAGTGAAATTTCAACAAAGAGAATTAATCCTAATGTAACATGACTTAAACGATTGCCAATGTGCAGTGGGTATGTATTTGCACAGCAAGTGCTCAATCCATAATTATCAATAATAATTATAAATGTTTACCTTTGCTCCAGTTAAACCAAAGGTAGCTTTACTAGCTAGTACATACAGGTTCGGTCTACCTTTTTCAGCATAATCACTGGACTATCAACCAAATCGCGTTCTAAGAAACAGGGAAAGCTACCAAATCCAGCACTCACAGTGACAGCTGATTTTACCAAACAGGCTAAACATGGAAGACTGCTTGAAGAAGAGAAAAGGCAAATAGAGCTGCCTTGAAAGAGGAAGAAGTTGTGCAAGTCATCTCAAATAACAATCATTTTTACAGCAGCTTTAATTACTTGGTGCGGTGACAGGAAGTCAGTCAAAAAAGGGAAGTTGTTATCCAAGTACTACGGAAGCCCTGACAAGCAAGTGAAAAAAAATAGGTTTTGCATTGCCTCTCCTGGCAAAACATTTGCCAGAGAGGCAAAAACGAAAAACCTTTTTTTTTTTTCACAGGAGCGATAACATATTGGATCAGACTTCGAAAAATGGTTCACCAAAGCATCTAGGGTAGCATTAGGGCACCTCTGGTGTACGCAAAAGCTAAGTAAAAACAGTGCATATTTGTTAAGATTTTGACTAGTAGGGGTCAAAATAAGGTAACATGGAATAAAACATATCAAGTACTGTTTCTGTAATTTTGTCCATATACTTACAATGAAGCTATCTAGTGTTATGTCTTCATAACGAGGGATTATCACTCTACATTTAGTGTGTGTTGAGGAAGTGCTGAGGACTGGTAGTGGTGGATGTAGTAGTGGAATTGCCATGGAAAACACTCTGGTCTGGGCTCCCAGAAATACGGTTTGTCCCAGCAGGGAGTAAGAGCAGCTTGTTTATCAAAGGCTTGACGCTGCATATATTGTTATCAGCTCTATGCACTGACGCTTTCCTGTTGGTGGGAAGTTGTGAAAGAACTGGCAGCCCATCCATTACACCAGCCTACAGCAGCGTTTCTTCTCATATTTACATGGGGCTTTACTCAATGTGGAGAATTAACACATTAAGAAATTAGTATAATGAAAACAGTATTTAATACAAAGAAACAAAAAGAGACAAATTCAGCAATGTCGTCTTAAACCAACATTGTCAAAACCCAAATTAATTCCAATGTAGACAATCTGTCTCAATTATATATTGATCCTGTTTAATGATGTGATACTTCTACATATCTATTATTTCCTTACTGTATTTCCAATCCATTAGATTTTACTATCAAGTGTCATTATGTAGAGTTGTCTATTCTCCTACAACTCACCATATCAATTCACCACTAAATTTATGCCTGACATCCATGCCAACATAAAGGACACATTGAAGTATGTGAGCAGTTACGGCTACATTGTTTGAGATGTATCTATCTGTTTTCATAAATAAAATGGACCAATATGAACCTTTACTGCTGATGTGTTAATAACTTAAATTAGATGTTCAATAAATATGTTTCTTAAAAAACAGAATTCTAGGCAATACATATATGTTTTGATATTGTCTCTTTATATAATGCCCTTGTCAACAGCTTTGCATTCTGTGAGGACTGACGTTTATGGCCCAACATCCTGATTCCTGGGGATGTCAAAGCTTCTTCTTGAGGTAAGCATGTATACAGCATGGTTCCAGTCAGAGGTTTTATTGAAGGTCAGTATGTGTGTAATAATGTTAATGTTAAGTTAATGTTTGCCATGTCAGGTCAAAGCTGAATGAAAAGCTTTCCTTTCTGCTGTTTTGTGTTGCTCTTGCAGAGAGTATCTAGATGTATTAAGGGGTAAGTTAACTTAAAGGGACACTTCACCGATTTGCATTGAGCTTTGTATCTTCGGGAAAACAGTCATGTTTTTGAATGGTCGTGCATCATTCCCTCAGTTTGCCCTGAGACAGGAGAACTAGAGATTTCAGTGTTGGACTTCCTGCTTTCAATGATGTAAAAATCGTCATTTTACGTCATTGAAAGCAGGAAGTCCTATATCTGTGTTCAGAGGGAAGACTACAAACGCTTCGCTCATTTTTCCAAGGGTGGGGGCTAGAGGTGGGACCCACTCACGCTACAGACCTATCACAGACCAATGGGCGGGACTTCACTTGCAGAACGAAAATACATAGCTGCCATCTTTGTTGGCCGCTAAGCGAACAGACGCTGTGGAGCCAGGTTTGACCCACGATGGCAGAAGATATGCAATATGATATTTCAGACAACGAAGAGAGTGATTTCGAGAGCGTGATGCTCGAGTCAGATGTTCGCGGCTACCTGTACGAGCCACAATACAGCGACGAGCAGCTGAGGGAGATGGAGGCGGCAGGTCTTCTGCCTCGGCTGCGGCGGCTGCTGCAGCCGCGGCAGAAGACCTGCCTGTCCCGGACGAGAAGCCCGGACTGGCTCGAGCAGGGGCGGACTGGCAGTGCCACCGGTGCTCTCGCTGTGCGCCTATGGACACCGAACTGGACTCTGTCTGCTGCAGTGAATTCCAGAGATGCCAGTTTCTTTGCGACGAAATATTTACAGCGGACGGAGATATGTGTGGTGTGCCGGATTAATGGGAGTGGCTTGCAGAGCTGTGCATTGTGGTGCATTGTGGGAGTTGTTGTCTTTCATACAAATGCGCCCTAAAGTCACTTTCTGCCTTTTCTCAGTCAAATAAGCACAAAATTCAAAAATGATGTTACATTTTGACTACAAATATGACCCTCTTTCAATAAAGATCAATGTTCCCACCGGTGAAATGCTTCTTTAAAGTTAACTGTCTTACAAGTTGAGAGAGTTGACTTTGGCCATGATGTTTCAGGGGTCGAACTAACTCAGCTAAATAGCATTAATTAGCATCAGCCAGCTTACACTAAATAATTATAAAATAACTGATGCAAAATAGCATCAGCTAACTTTTATTAGACTAACACTAATTTGGCTAATAGTAATTACCGCTTATTCTCGTTAGCTAGCTAACAACTACTTAGTCACAGTATGGGATTCCGTGTTGAACTTTAGCTAGCATGCTGACTTTACCACATTAATGTTTTGTTATGAACTTGCTATGAACTAGCTAGCTAACTTTCGCTCCTCGGATTGGCTAAAGAGGTCTTTATTTCTGGGTTATGTAGCCGTTTCGTCCGTCTGTCTGTCTTTTTTTTTATCTCTTTAGTCTTACTTCAAGGTTTTATTACTTCTACCAGGGGTTGTACTTCACAATGACCTCATCGAGTTCTGTGCTGTCCTACTAGTACACCTTTCTAATTGGACACTAGTCAAAGATAAGTAATGGAAAATGGTTGTACAGTTCAGTGTATGTTCATTTTTAGCAACAAGGCTTTAGGCTTATCTCTTTTTTAAGCAATGAATAGCCATGTCATGTTTAAACAGTTCATGCATTATGTTGATGAAGGTTCTTAGTCATCCAGGTCATGGTAAGTGCCACGACTTAACCGGCCTTCACTGAAGTCGCCCTAACCACTCAGAGTGCGAACGTGTCCTTAACAGCTCTGTAAAGACTCTCCCACACACAGTTTAAAAGCCTGCAACTTCTTCAGTTTTAACTAACTGGAGGGGTCCAGTTAGTTAGAGCTGACGAAGCCCCTTGGATGAGAAGTGAAACATGTCCAGCTGTCTACGATACAGAACTCTGATGTATATGTAATAGTTGAAATTAAGCAGTGCATAAATCTAGGCATTGAGTGATCTAAATTGATTTCAAATTCTTCAGTCTCAGGTATCCAAGTCCTTTTTTTTTTGTTATTTGGCCTAGCAAACTGGAATATAGACATGTTATTCCTTATGGAGACTTGGCTCAAACATATGGATTTGTCCAAATAGCTATAACTTTCTTAAGTTGTTAAAAAATCCACCTTGGTTCTGTCTTATCTGTCTTTGAATAATTTCAACATTTATCTTGACGATTCAGCTGAATCCCTAGCTATACCATTTGGAATTCATAATAATTTTCATTTTTTTCTTCTCAGCAAGATGCAGCTGGCTATTGCAAAGGTGTCAGCTTGATTGTGGGATGGCCAGCACTTGCCTGCCCAGAAATGTTTGTTTTGGGTTTTTGTGTATCTGCACACCTATCAAATATGTAGATGATCACACTGATAATTATGTGTCACCTGCTTCAATCAAATAGGGGCAGTATTTCCCCCTCTTCTCAATGTTTACTTAAAACATTTTGTAATTTATTTTATATGTTTCATTTGTTTCTATGCAAATTCATGGTTGCAAGTTGTTAAAAAATTTCCCAGTCTGGGATCAATAAAGTAATTCTATTATATTATATTAAAATTATGAAGACCAAAATAATTGCTACTATGTATGTATTCATTTACCCATATATACACCATTCCTCAGTTGCATTGTTTCATTCTTTGTTAACACTGTAAGTGCTAAATAAAAATTTTGGAGGAATACTATTACCGTCACAGTGATACTTATTCTGAAAATAATTCATTCTAATGGTGTAATAGACACAGCTCTATGTAAGCAGGCATATTGCATAAAAATGTAGGCTAAGTACTACAACAGTAAAAAGAAAATAGATTGCACGAGATTTACTCGTGCATGTATGCGTGTGTGCTGTTCTTTTTGCTGAAATCATGCATGTCGGCTTGATGTGTAGGTTTCCTGTATTTTATCGTTTTGGAAAGTCCTGGCATCTCTTTGCAGTTGTGTGTGTGTGTGTGTGCATGTGCGTGTGCGTGTGTGTGTGTGTGTGTGTGTGTGTGTGTGTGCTTATTAAGTATGATGTTATCAGTATTTCTCAATCCCTCTTAATCTCGGACCCCAAAACAGAATAACACATTCATATTTAAAGGTCAATACCAGTCACTTAGTCATGCCAGATTTCTCAATAATATATACAGTGTGAACACTGTAGTATTTTGAATGTTTTTTTTACAAGAAAGATATGATTAGTAAGATCTTTAATTGTAACATAACAGACAGGATTGATTCATTATTTAACTCATATTAAGATGGTACTCATAATATATACATCTCAGTGCCATCTGCCTTTACATGTAGGAGGAAAATAAGGACCAGCTGAGTGCAAAACTAATAATTCTATATCATTGCATAGCAGAAACGTGGATTGTTGAGAAAATATTGTGATCATCAGACAGCCACATGTACCAATAAGTAAATTCAGCCAATTTAAACTAACTTGATCTTCCAATTCTGCAGGCCTGGCCTTTTTCTTCATGGGGCTAGAAGCTGGACCTGGTCCTTGTTCATACCTTTTGCAAGAATGTCCTTTAATACACCTTGTAATATTCTCAAAAATGTATAACCCAACCTCAATTTTTGCCTCATCTTATAATGTTGCAAGTTCATCTTTTTACTTGCTTGGAGTTGTCTTATGCATTGAAAAGCCCCAGCAATATGCACTCTTGTTTAGATGTTGTTTCCGTTGTTCCAGTTTGACATAGATGGCTTCCTTTACTCCTCTTTCAAACCTTGTCTTGTCTTCTCTTGTCTTCTATAGCCTACATGTTTACATTGTTGTCCTCAAAGGAATGATTTTTCTCCTTTAAATTTAAGTGGACAACAGAGTCTTGACCTGAGGAGTTGGAACTCTTGTGTTGTTCCATTCACTTTTGGAGGGATTTTTTTTACTTACCAAATGTACAAACCTGTGCAGTCCTGGCTGCATTGAACAGCAGAGGAGGTGGCCGACGACATTACTAATCAACAAGTGGCCCTAACGACTCTGTAAGGACACTCCCATATGGGGTTAAAAGCCTGCAATGTCCTCCCAGTTCAGTCTAATTGCCTATGATATAGCACTTAGAATTACCATGACCTGGATGACTGAGAGGTGAGGTAGCACCCTAGCGACTATTACTGTCCTGCCACTACTGCTGGCACTATTGCATTGTCACATTATTTTCATCCCTAAAAAACAATCCTTGGGTACAGTAGTTCATTCAGCTAAATACAACGTTTAGAACTTGAGAATGTGCACACCCCATCTGTATGATTGCATTTAACAAATATAGTCCCAATGAGGCTGAAGGACTGACTTCTGTTCAGGTTGAAGTTTCCATAAACTCTTGTTTTACAGTGGAAATTCCGTAAAATTCAGAAAAAAGGAGAAGAACAGCCATACTGACAGACTTTTATTGAATTTATTTTGACCTTCCAAACCTTCACATACAGAATGTCAGCAGCAGGCAAAAAATAGACAGATCAAACAGCTGGCTACTTGGCAAGAGACACGTGTCAGCAGGAGAGTCTTGCTCCCTCCCTCTGCCCCCTAAATGCAGAGATGGCTACAAAATGACAGACATCCACTGCATGGAAGCATCTGTGGTCTGGCCTTACACTAGTCCAGACCTGTATTTGGCAGCTCCTAATTCCTGTTCCGATTGAAGGGTTTCTGCATTGCCAGAAACTAATGGGTCATGTAACGTACCCTCAGGACACCTGCCCGCCTTCCCATGGCCCCCAACCCCCCACCCCAGCTTTTTGTCACACAGAGACCCTCCTATTTCCTTTGGATCATTTCTGTAATTCGGCCTTTGGGGGACAAATAGACAACCAGTTTTAACTTTCCTATATTTACAGAGACTCCAACTGAATTTAAGCACTGGCCTAGTAGTGTCATTATGACAGCATCAATAGATGCACTCTAAGCTGATTGAACTAATTTACTGCTTTCCTCTTTGTGCTGTTTTATTGTGCAGCTTAAGCTAGCCAAGGGGGAATTTCCTACAGCAGGTTTCGAATGCAGATATGTTCAGTGTCCCTCTGCCAAACTGATCTCTAAGGCTTTGTCTTCAGCCTTGTTGAACCACTGGAATTGCAGGAGGAGGATTGAGGATGATGTGGTTGTCTGCTGCTGCAGTTCACCCTGTCACAAGCTTTAAAAAACCTGTTCACAATAAGCAGCTGGCTAGGGACACTCTCTGTTTGTGGCTGGCATGCTCAGATGCTCCCAGGATGCATCTGCTGGCCATCCTCCCTTTAAAACACTCCCTGCCGCATGTGTAAAAAGCTGCATTTAGCATAATGAAATGTAGGAAGCAATCAGTGAGAACACTGACAGAATGCAGGCTGACACCCAGGATATTTCCTGCTTGGGAGAAGTCTAATGTGGTTTATACTCACATCTAGTCTCATAACTGCATAAATAGAGGCAGGGCTGCTATGCACATGCTACCCATCCAAGCCGCTTCACTTCACCGTCCATTCTGATGCAAGCACACAAACACACACACACACACACACACAGAAAGGACATTAACTTTATATACATTTTTGCAGCTCGCTCAACTAAGGCTCCTGCGCGTTTTATCATTTGTCTTGCTTTTCTTTCTTTTTTTTATTTTATTTCGAAAGCTAAGGTCATACATTTTGGATATGAAAGTTCTTTGTGCATCTAGATTTGCCAAGAGCAAACAGCAATAAACATATCTTAGCAGGAATTCAGACGCCCGTACAAGATTGCTTTATGCAATCAAATCAAACACAACCTTGCTGATCACAATAATCACAATAATCACAATCTGACACTAAACCTGAGTTTTCCTGAGATTTGTAGAAGCATGCATGTTTGGGAAAATATGCAATTTCACATCATTTTGGACCATTATTCTTAACATATCTCTGTACAAAAATTGAAAATGTTGAGCAGACATGTGAGCAGACAATAAACAACAAAAAAATACGTAAAGATGAATCTTGCTAAGGAAGTCTACTGGGGACCAACCACAACTATCAGATAGTTATTTAGGTGGTTTTAATGCTCTCATAGACATATGTGAGGTTTTGGCCCAACGTGTTGCAGTGAGAGATGTTCATCTGGATATATGGAGTTGCAAATGTGTACATTGATTTATACATTTATCATTGAGGTTCCATGTCAAAGGGGTGTAGTACTGAATTGTATGATAGTGGAAGATGTTGTATATATTTCTTTTTACTTTGTTGGCTTTCTGGGGACAGCAAAGGAATAATTTCATTGGACAGAGAATGATGTTCCCTTATGTGCATATGACCATAAACACTTTAAACCTTGAATCTCGAAGATGTTTCATTGTATTCCATATTTACAGACATGTGGGTCAGAATACAGCTCAGAGCCTATAATAGACCAGTACAATATCTTGGATTGCATTAGAATGTACATCTGCACATTTTAAATTAGGCACTGAGCACATATTGTCATTCAAGTGACTAGACCTTTAACAACATGAGTGAGAAATAGATTGCCAGTATATATTGTCCTTGTTCTACACACACAGTTTATGTCTCAGCTTTCTTATAACTCCTCTCTTTATTGTTGTATTTTCCTATTTTGCACTTGAAAAATGTTTGATAAATAAGGTAAAACAGGATTATTATGTTTTTCTGGTGATTTTCTTGCACATGGTGAATCGTTGACACTGTTAGGACCCACAGATGAAGTCGTTCATTGTGGATGTCGAAATAGACTCTGTATTGAACTCGATTCTTCGCACCTCGGTTCAAAATTGAGTTTTGAGCTACTATTGGTCAGGATGACAGAACCCCCTCTGACCAGTTAGTCTCTCTCTCTCTTCTCCACCTCTCTCTCCACAGCTGCCTGCCTTCAAATTCTCTTCACCTGGATTGTTCTGGGCCTAACAGCTGCAAGCTACATTTCCAGCAGGCCCAAAGAACTTCTCCTCACTGCAGCAAAAAGGGGTCCTGCTCGTATTCCAGATCAGTTTGCACCAGCAGTGCGACACAAAGCTTGCCACCTTACCCCTTAATCTAAGGAACACCTGCAAGTTAGCACCAAGCTGCTATACCTGCAAAGGAAAGGAGCGACCAGTTTCCTCCACCTGCTGTGTTTCATCAGACCTTGCACAGCAAGAACAGCAATATTCAACACAGGAATTACAACCTTCTCCTGCTTGTCTCATCGGCCAAGGAACCATCAGCACCTTTTCCAAAAAGACTGGTTCCGTTGAACTGGGCCAAGATAGCATACAGCATAACATAGCAAGGCTAAGCATAGCATTCTGGTTGATGTAATGCACATGTGTTCGATGTATGTGTTTGTTCACTATTTTGGTAATATTGTGATCTCAGGTCAGGTTATTCTTAGTATTCTTTGCTGCATAGCTAATTTTAAGTTAGTTAAATTATGCTTCATACAGACTCAGGGTCTTTGGATGCAACTAACCATCTTATCTAACTTGGCATTGAGTCACGCACACACACACACACTCCTTCAGCCTGGAGCATATCACACCCACATGTGATATCAGTGAGCACATGATGTGTGCACCACCATTATGTTTCTTTGTTCTGCCACACACACACACACACACACACACACACACACACACACACACACACACGTTTATAGTACATGTTAGTTGGATTGTGGGTTTTCATCTTTGTGTTAAATAAAAAACTTTTGAACCTCCATGCTGTCTATTTAATATTGTATTGTAATATTGTAATATATAAGAGTGAATGTTGCCAACCTCTACACTGTCAGGGACTCCAAAATCATTTGACCATCACCAGCTGTTATGGTAATATTAAGTAAATTGTCAATCAGAGTTACAAACTGAAAGTTAGGTACCTTTTTATGAGACTGATCTGGTGAATTGGCTACCTTTTCTCTTTTTCAAGCATGGTGCCCCGAGGTGATCTAATGTAAATCGGACTCAGATTGTATTGAATCGAATCCATAATAAAAAGAATTGTACCTGAATCATATCATTTTCCCATGTATCTAGATACATATCGAATCATCTTATCAGGGAATGATGCACACCCCTCGGGCTTAGGCTTCTTGTGGCAAGACATCAGGCAGAGAGATGAATTATTGAGGTGAAGTGACCTTTATTTCACAAAAGACATGCCTTTTTAATTGAAAGCCAATTTACACCCACACAGGCAGGAGTTAACTAATTGTGCGAGGAACTTAACTGGTGCGACATGTCTTTTACCACAATAAAGAAACATCTGTTAAGAACATTTACCTTAATTACTGCATAATAGGTAACATTTGGGTCAACTAAAACACATTTAAACACAGTCTGCCTTGGCTTATGGCCCACAACACATCATCTCAAAGCATGCAGGGGAAACTCCACCCACCTAAATCCCAACACACTACAATACTAACCAGGAACTGAAATGTAGTGTAGTTACCAAATAAATGTGAATGTAAATAAATGAAATTGCAGACCTTGTGTTTGCAAAGATAAATAGATAGCCTCCCTCTACTCCTGTGACATGATTTGGTTTCCATCTTCTTTGCAATGGTGAGCAGAAAAAGTTTGTTTACAGAATTTATATCCAGCATTTATCGACATTTGTTACATTCCTTTTTTTTGTATCTTTTATCTTAAGCCATTGGCAGAACTGTGTTCGAGTACATGCATCCATTCATCCATTGGTCTGAAGGAGATATGTGATGTTTTTACATTATAACACTGAAGTTAGGGGTAGAACTATTAATGGCGGCAGCTTTAAAGTGACTGTACACCGGCCATTTTGTACTCCCTCTTCTCTGTATGTCATTTTATAAAAGTGATACTGTATTCCTGCATGTACAAAGATGACAGAACTGGCTTCTTTGCAAGTCTACTCTCCACTACATCCCTGGTTGCTGTCACTCCTTACAATAGGAACAATTTGCAACATGACTGCTGATTTTGGAAGGTGAATGGTACATCTGTCTTGGGAAGTGCCAGGAAGTGCAGCACAAAGAGCTTGTTCTGTCACAGATAGCCCTTCTCTCTGTAGCTGCCTCTGTAAACCAAGAGCCAAAGCAGCCTCCGCTGGCAGGGGAACGACCCAATTGCGGTACCAGAGCTGTCAGTCATAGCTCCAGGGAAGCAGAACCAAAGGGGGGTCTCATGTGGCCTGTAATTTTCTTGAGGCCATTAAACCCACCCCTTTTAATTCCCTTTCTAATACTCATGCTATTCTCAGAGTAAAGTGGTCTTTCAACGCTCAGCTTCCCATCCAAGCTGCAAGAAAGGAATGTGAAAAGCACTTTGCAAAACAATGTTGAACACATCTGCTAATACCTCAGGATGAAGGGGATGCAATGGTGGACATGGTCATTCAGTCGGCCTCTCTGAATATTCTCAAGCAGACAGGTCACTGGATTTCATGGTGTCAGGATATGATCAAACACTGATTTGATTTGATTTCCATCTTTTGAGCAAGTAGTTTTTTGTTTTTTTTTACAGTCAATATTGTCCGTTTCTTAACCTTGAAAAAGTGTTTTTTTAACTCAAATCTTTACCTGAACCTGATAGAGTAGAAAACTAGGGTCTATTGAGCCATAGCACAATGGTTTTGCTTTATAGTTCAGTGTTGGATTTCTCTCATTGACATCATCACCATGACAGTAGAGAAATTTCTCATACATCATCAGGCTGTCATGTATCAATCCTCACAGTACTCTAATTTGACAGCTGTGCAATTGTTGTTCTAGGTTATTTTTGGTAACTGTGATAGTGTGTGGTGATGGTGGTAAGCAGAAAGCTTGCAGTGGAAAAGTCTTTACAGGATGGTTGGCCACTGGTCAATATTGGGGCTGCCAGTGAGCTTCTGTGTTTCTAGTTTTTGTGCCGGGTCCGTTGGCAATAGTCGGCCCTTGTCGGCGTTTTTCTTGGCTGACTGAGCACGTTGAATAGGCAGCAGAGCCAGTTGATGAGAAGAATCACTGTGATTGGCTGTTCAGCGATCCAGTGCATGAGAAGAGAAACCAAAAAACACAGGGAAAGCCCCCTGAGCTTGTTCCTGTAGTATCCATGATTTCCCACATTTAGTGTGATTTCTTCCTATTTTTCACCTCCACCTCTTCACCATTTGCAACTTTTATCAGAAATTTTTTTCTGTTAATAATTACAAGAGACTATATTAGTGAGAGTGCAATGAAAATGAAATGCTGCTATGCAAATGCTGCTTTATCATGACAACATTTGTATTTCCACAGTCCAGAGTCTTCTGGTTTCGTTTCCTGAATGGTGAATACGGACTACAGTCACCTGGTGGTAAGGAGAGCAGGTCACGCATGTGCAGAACACACAAGCTTGGTTGGCCGTTGACAAAGACATGGTGGGCTGATGACGCTCATTTTGAATGAAGCCCATCTTTTTCTTTATTCAGAAACACTGGTGCGACATATTTTTTTTACTTGTGGGTTTTCAAACATCACAGGTTAATTAATGTTTATAGAAACTGACAGTTTCCACTATGACCCAAACAGACTGGGGCAGTTTTACCCCTGCTGGCTCAGCAATCAATCATATTTATACACAGGCCTGCCCACTCAAAGGTTTAGGGGCTAAATTTTATACATATTTTCAAGACCCCTTCATCTGAATGATAAATGAGAATTACCCGCCTTGTTATACACCTTGTACAACTGGGACATTGTGGACATTACCGTACCGAATTTATAGCAAATTCACTCAACTCATTCCTGAGATATTGTGTTCCTGAGAATGGAACAAAACCTATTAATAAAACATTATAAAAAAAAATGTTGTCTCTGATTTTTGACTGTGACACACTCCAACACAGTCTCATCACAATTTTCAGACAGAGGATGTACTGTGGGTCTTACATTACCAGGTGCTCCAAAAAAAATAGACCAAACAACTGTGCCCATACCAACATACAGGTAATGTAGATTGAATAAATAACTTGTTAAACTCCTGAAAAGCAGCTTACCTTTTATTCCCCTCCCTCCCTCTTCACATAAGTGTGCCATACTCAATTTCCAGCTTCAGTGAGAATGAAGAAAGATAGGGGGAGAAAATTGGAAGTTTGGTTTAAAATGCAGACAGCCCCGGCTTTCTGCTTGATGGCCTGTGACATCTCCCTGCACCACACTTTGCATGGCAGAATAGGAGCTTGTAATAGAATTTCCCCCACCGAGGAGGTTAATTACATTCTCCCTCCTCCCCACCCTGGCTGCAAAATAAAATAAAATAAAATGCACCACATCGCCTGTAAGCTTCGGTGACAGCCACAAATCCCTGTCGCCATCTTACCTTTAAGATTTAATTCCAGGTTAATGTCTGCCATCGTGTCACATTATAGTGAGACCCTCAGGAGAACCTGAGAGGCCTTCAGCCAAAATGACGGACATGACAGCTTATGGCAAAGCGAGAAGAAGTGGAGGGAAAACAAGCTGTCTGTCACTGGTCCATGAAGAGAGGTCATCCTATAACTTGACTGAGAGGGTTTTTAAAATGCTGAGGCCTGAATTTATCAAACGGTTGTTTAACTGTGGGTCTGGATGATAGCCTAAAAAAACACATCATTGCCTACTGTCAGATCAAAACAGCAAAGGGTTCATTCCATGCCAACTCACCCTTAATCCAGAACATTTTCTAGTTGACGTCATGGATTTTCTTGAAAAGACATCATGTTGAAACCTCTATCAAATTCATGGCACTGTGCAAAATCCTGTATTCCAAGTACTTTTTTTAAGTTATGAATGTTTTAAGTTTAGCCCTCTGAGTTACATTTCAGCATTTTTGTGACTCTTTATATGTGTATTTTAAGCCCACCAATTACTTATTTTTGTGTTACAGTCAAGTGGTTTGTGTTGAAATTTGTCTTGAGCATGCATTGCAGCAACACTTCGACACTTGTTTGGTGCCAGATATAATGCCAACTACCCTACAAAATCAGATCAGCATACAAAAGAACCAAGCTATCATCATACAAGCAGCATGTTTCTACTATGAATTCATCAACATTGGCACAATAGAGTGCAACAAATGCATCATTGCACATTTCATCGACCCTCCCTAAAGCTAACAAACGTTTTGTGAATGCTGTCAAGAGCCAGGACTGAAACAGACACTCCAGTGCACATTTTGGAAAGTGCCTCAGGACTTCTACAACAGAAAACAGGAAGAAATAAAAATAATTAAAACAACTGAAGTACATTATATGTTTGTTAATAATAGTAATAATATATCAGCAACAACACCACCTGAATATAAAACAACTTGAACAACGTTGACTTGACTTTATTTATTTTTCCCCCTTTCGACTTAACTGAAGGACTGCTGTAACCCTCCGACTTCCATAAAGACACTCCCTTTTGCTGCTGGAAGTTAAGATAAAGGACTAAGAAACACACTGTTATTCTTGTTATGTATAGTGCTGATGTGGTAATGATGAGGTGGTTGTTTATAAGGTGATTTGGTTTAAAATTGCATTATATTTTGATACACGAATTATAATTTGTTAAATCTGATTTATTTTGGAATAGGGCACACCCAGACCCAGATGTGTACAGTCTGATTTGTATATTGTGTTTGGTGTTATATATATATTGTTTGTTGTAATGACTAACCCATTACAGGGTTCCCACTAAATAGTCTGTCATTCACAGCCCTTGTTGTCCCAATATCCTTTGGGAAATAGTTGGGGTATTTTTACTGTAGGTGGTGTAGAGGCAAAAATATCACATGACCATCTTGGCTTGCTTGTTTGCATCCTGCCTGGTCATCTGACCAACTATGCTTTTTCCTGTTGAACCTATTTTCAACAATGGGGCCCCATTCTGAAGTATTTCAGTAGGTATATATGTTGTCATAACCAAGAGATTTAATGGTAAAAAACAAGGTGCCATGAACTAAATTCTCTGTAATATAATAGATATACTACATACAATATATAATGCTTTTCTAAAGGGTACAGAAAGTATGTCATCCACAGCATCCAATCTGCACTGCCTCAATCAGGTCCAATCTCTGACCAGTCGAGCAGTGTGGAATCACTTTTTGGCTGACATGTTTTCTAGAAAACTTCTCAAACAATTGCTGTTGCTTACCACAGAGCACAGAGTTTATTCATTCGTCATGGATAACAAAATCCCAGTATCTCCGGTCTTTGATCCTCCACTGTCACTGCTATCTGAAGCAGCCAAGATGCAGCCCCCAAACATATAGGTTCATGCATCAGCAAGACATGGTTAAAATCCCAACATGGGCCACTGTGCTGCAGGTCAAAGGGATGAAATGAGTGGGAGGACCTCCTCCTCATCCCTTCAGGAGGTGCATCTTCACTTCTGATCCACCAGCCTGCAGGAGCTGCAGCAAAGGGGATTGCTACTACCTCTGGTAATATGGCCAACTGCCGTTACATGAACACTGTCCATGGACATGTTTTTCCATTTACTCCTCTGTCTCCTTCATAATCATATTATATATCAGGACTCAGGCTTTTCCCCAAACTACCTTAACTAATGTGTATATTTTATATCAGATGTCAAACCATATTGTTCATTGCAGTGTGATGTAGAGGGATTTACATATGTCAAAGGTGTATAAAATCTGCACTGAAACCTGCCTCAATCTTCTTTAAGGAGTTTCTAAACCACCTACAAAATGTCATTAGTGTAGCTAGTTTTTTTGTTTCCTACCCAAAGCATGGAAGGCCTTTCACCTTTTCTGAATATAACATAGACATACCATTGTCACAAAATACTCTGCATCTTTGAATAGTGACAGCCTATTTGTATTTTATTAGTACATGGCTAGTCTAATAAAAACATGCCAATGCGTTTCAGCCTAAAAGGCCTTCGTCAGGGCAAGGGCAAAGTGACTTTGACATTTTGGGGTTTTTTTATTGAAGATTCCTGGGGAATTTGGGTTAAATTTGACTATCAACAATTAGTTAAAAATTCAATAATTAGTTAAAAATTAATTATCAGAGATAATTAATAATAACAATACATATTAAGATCCAATTTACAATATATCGCCTTGGGAGCACCACCCTTGAAGAACGGAAAAAATCCAATTCACTAATAAGAACGTGCTAAATTGTCATATTGTAACTATGATTAATAATTAACTGAATATCCACAACCAAGAAATATCATAACAGCTACTAATTGTCTTTAACAGAGTAGAGGTTGGTAACATTTACTCTTAAGGCAGCATGTAGGCTCAAAAGTCTTTTATTTAACTCAAAGGTAAAAACACACAATCTAACATATATTATATTAAAGCTGCAGTCTGGAGTTTTGAGAAAAAAGTGGATTTAGCCAGAATATGTGAGTGGGCACAGCTCTGAGGTCCCTCCTTCTTCATCTCTGCTGCGCTGCAGCCCTTCCTTCAAAGCCCCTCCCCACAGAGGAGCCTGCCGTGCACCAGCAGGCTTGTAACCACAATAACAGAGGATGCCGGATAATCAAGATGTCATATTCAAAATAACAACAACAAAACTAGGGAAGGCAAGTTCTGAAGAACTTGCGGTTGTGAATGCTCCATTTTGACAAGCTGAAGCCAAATGCAGATTGCTCACTGTGAAAACTTTGAATAATGTCCAGAATATCTAAAAAACGTGAAATAACTTAGGGTTTGTTGAAAAACTAAAGCTGGACATGACAGCCAAACACAGCTGACAGCAAGACAATAATCAATAACTTTGTCACGTCCATATTAGCCAAGTTATCAAGCAAAGCCAGTTAACCTCTAACCACCTTCTAACTGTCGTTACTCTGTGTTTACTCTGACATGAGAAAGGGAAATATTCGCGGTTGTCCTATCCACATTCAACCGCTGAAACCCGAATCGACTGAAAACCTCACCCTGGACTCCGGTTTCAAACGACCACGGTTTCAGTGTTCCAAAAGCACGGTTGCATGTAGACAGAACAGTAAAACCGGGAACATAACTTCACGGTTGCAAAATTAACCTGGCTGGTGTGGACGGCTCCTCAGTTTAATGGGAGTTAATGCGGCAGTTGGTCGGTGTTCCTGTCAGTTAAACGCCCACCGAGCCAAAAGTTTTTGTCCTATTGCCTCCAGAGATCTACTGTAACACCAGCACAAGTGTACAAGCTGATGTCGTTATTTTTCTGTTGGAGTGAAAATTGTGGAAATGATGGCGAGTTGAACGTTTTCTAAATTTTTGGGAGCTCATCCCCACTCTGGCTGTCAGCATTCCACCCCACACACACCAATGCAAAAATCTCAAAGTGGCTGAAAAGTTACCAATGTTGGACCTGCGACTGTGCAAGAAGTATGAATGCTGTGAAAAAGTTGAAATCAAGTCCTAATCTTTGTGAACGTTTCACATTTTGAATCTAGTTTCTATCTGGAAGCGTGACTGACTAGATGAGCTTTGAACATGCTTGAAAAGTGCAAAGATTCTGTCATCTGCTTGAATGGGGAAAAATGGCAATGGAAATTATACACAGGCCTATAAATTATGAATGATATCATTTAGAAAAATAGACGCAGTCAATTCCCAATTGAGACAAATATTCTGTGAAAATTAAAGAATTCCGTGAACAGACGAATATATGTTGGTGCCTCCTGCATTCACAACCAATAAGCCCTGATTGTTCTCTTTCTGACCAATACAACTAAATTGCAATGGCGAGTGGCTCATGCCGAGTCACTGTAGTAACCCCAGTAACAAACATTATTCCTCATATCGTGGTAGACGGAGGTAACATGTAATCATTCAGGTAATCATCATCACCATGCTGCCTTTCTGAAGCATTAGTAGCATTATTTCTCTAAACCAATTCAACCACTTCAGAGCATACTGAACACAAACAAATATTATAACTGCCCAGTCACTTGAAAGACACTTTAGCTCTGTCTTTTTGGCGACTGGTTAGCAAAACACCGGAGTTAGCATACAAGCTAACAAGCTAGATTTAGCAGCAAGCTACATAGCTCGGCTACAACATCGTAAAGCGATATGTGCTATTACGAGTATTACTGAAACCGCTGCCACCATAGCCTTGTTGTTAAAACACAAAGTGAAACATATGAAGCAGGGGTCCTTACTTGTCCAGCAGAAAATTCCTTACAAATCCCGCCGCAACTCCACCTCTGAAATGACGCTCCAATATTTATCCTTGCTTTCTCTCTAGCTCGGTCCAATTCTTTCTTTTGACACTTCTTTTCTTCGTCAGTCTTATTTCTTCTCTTTGACATGTGAAATGGTAGGGCATTTTTCGTCTCTGTTGCTTTTCTGCCATTATTTACAGTTTGGGCTTGAGCTTGAACCTATCTGACCAGGTGAGAGCAGACATTGCGCCTGTGCTGGGGAGTTGAACAACCAGTCACTCCCCTTGGCTCTGACTGGTTGTGTTGATCCAGGAGCGGTGGATTCTTGCAAATTAATTAACAGCCACTGGGTGGACCCACAGACAGTGGATTTTTCACACAGCTGACCTGTAACATCAGATCATAATGACAGTTTTGCAGGGACACGTGACAGCTTTGACTTCTCCTTTAATAAACGCATATCCAGTCACCCCCACGATGATGAAACCAACGAGCATCAGCAAATAGGGCCAGAGTTGGCCAAGCAGTTCACCAACAATCCTCAGGGCCTTTGCATATCACAGTCTTTCATCTATTCTCTTATGCTTCTCCTGGCCTTTTGTCACGTACCAGTGCCTTGCGCGAGTAACGCAAATATAACCCAAAATATTTTCTTTGCATTTGGTCTGAACGCACCACTAGAACAAGTAAAACAGTCTGATAAGTTCAGAAAATTACTTCTCCTTAATTATAAGGTAGCCTTTAAAACCAGGAAAACACTTAATATATTATGATATCATGACATCCCTCTAAGATACATTTACATCTCAGACTGCCCATAGTTTCAAATCAGGATAATTATATGTATATCGTATATATTGCCCAGCCCTAATGGGAATGTTTGCACGAAAATTCAAAGCAATCACACTGATTGTTGTTGATATATTTCAGTATGGACCAAGGTGATGACAACATCCCAAGGGCCATGGCACCAGCGTGGCTAAAAATCATCACCATGTATCCTGATTAACAGCTATATGCTACACAATCCTAAATTCTCATACATATTTGTCTCTGCAGTGACTCTAGCTGAACCCAAGATTGTAGTGTTTGCTTACACATATAGAAGCATGCAAGGTACTTGCATGTGTCCCAGTTGCCCAGCTTTAATACTGTGCGTGGCTTTAAGTAATCCACTGCAGACGATCGTTGGACTCTTCAAATCCAGCATGCCTGCTCCTACCACAGAGCAGCACACAATGACAAGATTACATTTTATACTGAAATATTCAACGGTTGAGCTCAGATGTAATCCCACGATTAATCAATCCTCTCCAAGAGCTTACATTGATCTTTAAAGAATAAAGGACAAAGTACATGTTTTGTTTTTTTGCAGTGGAAAGAGAAGCAAAACAAAACACGTTTGTGTGTGGTAGGTTGGGGGATGAGGTCCACAGAGCTATTTATTATTTTGTTGATGTAGGTTTATTGTAGATAAAGCTTCCAGAGGAAAAAAATGCAAAGAGGAAAAGTTAAGGGTTTATGTTTTGCTAAGCTTAATTATATTTCTAAATGCTTCAGTGAGGTTTTCAAGAGCAGCTATCTGTAATGTGTAATATTTCATATTTATGAAGCATCTGCATAATAAAGATAAGGTATTCAATTAACCAAGCCATAAAAACTCCATGTTATTAAATATTAATCATTCCACATATTGCTTTGATTTCTAACTACTTAATTACAAACACACTGCACTGCTCCAGCACTGTGAGCTGGGCTTTTCGTCGTCTTTTAGCAGACTATAAAGTGTTTAGCAAAGCACTTCACAAACAGCAATAAAAGCATTTGTGAGCTCAGTTAGTGCCACCAAGGCCCACTCATGCCGCCCACTGCTCACACCACCCACAGTGTCACATGCATACATCACTGATGTTTTTCTTTCTAATGTCTTATTGTTATTACAGTCATCAAAGTGACATGCAGCTGGTTTTGAGAATAATTTTGTCATGTGACCAGAACCTTTCAATTCCTCAGTTGGTGCGCCATACAGAGGTACACTTATGTGTGTCAATGAGGACCAGGTAAAAATTTACAAAAATCATGTTTCGTGTGTGTGAAAAGATGTGAGCCAAATGGGCTCATAGGGCTGTCTTACAAATGAAACAAAAAATATGTTGTTTGTAGTGTACAGTACACATACTCTGCAAGTGTTCTGGCACCGTGACTGCGGGACCATATAATTAGCCATACCAAGAACAGAATTTGAGTGAAAGAAACAATGTTGACTATGTATTAACAGAAAACAAACTATTTAAGGCTCACATTTTGGGGGCTTTCACACACGGATGGTTAAGATCGTGGCTGAGACTGCACGGCTTATTGAGTGTCGATGCTGGCGGCTCCTCCTAAGAAACCATAAACAAACACTCGGTCAGTTAAGATAAGTCATATAAAAGTAATTGTACAATATTCAAAATAAAGCGCTGTACCTTCACAGCTACTAAACCCCTTAAAACAAGGTTTCGGATCAAAACACAAAGCGAAAGAGAAAACCCACAGATAGATAAATAGCAGACAGTATCCATTAGGGGTGGGGGAAAAAATTGATTCACATAAGAATCGTGATTCTAATCATCCACAATTCTGAATCGATTCATAAACTTCAAAAATCGTTTTTTTATTAACGTTCCCCCCCGTCTCTCAGTGTGCCCCCACAGGCTTCCATACATAGCGTTGCAGCAAGCTTGGGGAAAAAGAAAAAAAAAAGACGCGGCACAACTCTACTGTGAAGAGGAAAAGGCAGCTAGCCTAAGCTTTTATTTAGGCCATTTTACACACCTGCAAACTTGTCGCTTTTCTGTGAGGGGGTGGTGGGAGACATGGACGTGACATGGACGTGTACCAGAGATTATCAGTGAACTGCCGCTGTGAACATGTGCGCACCTGAAGGGAGCCTTGAATTGGATAACAACTAATTTTCTAAATTCTCTACAACTCATTTTCAAGAGGTGTGGATGATGCTATGGTGAGGCGACTGACTGGAGGATGAAGGTAAAGTACGTTGCATTCTCTGTCAGAAAGACAACAAATTTGTCTTCAAAATAAGAGCTTTCCATTGCAGCCCACTGGAGTTTAGAATTGGGTTCTTAGTGGAAGCTACTTTAATTTGAAAGTAGCGACCGTTCCTAGCTTGCCGCTGCAACAACAAGCGAACAGCGAAGACAGCTACAGAGACCGAGGAGACACTAGCATCTCCCGGATCTCAGCAGCTGTCCAGTTGCTCATCTTGACGTCCGCAGCTGAAGTGATGGACTGACTGCTGTGATCAGCTGTTTCCTGGTTTTAAAACTCCCCAGCTGTGGGGCGCACAACAATGCAGGTCATCCACACCTCCGCCCATCTCATGCAATTTCCGGCATATCGACGTCTCGGATTAGATTGCAATGGAGTTGGATAAAGGTGTACCCTCCGAGGTGGCAAATTGGCGCACCAGGACAGACCCCCAATTTACTGGCTTCTGTCTAAATCCGCGGACCGAGCCGCAAAAAGGATGGTCAAATTGGCGGCTTGCTGCCCAGTATAAAAGCGGCTATTAACTATGCAAACAAGGGCAGCCATGCACTTCAGGCACAATGTCAAACAGAAGTGCACAAGAAGAGGGTGCAGGTCATAACATCCACACACAGTGTAGCCAGCACCTTCCTTCTAAGCAGAGAGACAGCAGTTTTTTCAAAACCCATATTCATCTAGTCAAAACACACTCTTTAAGGGCTTGCTTTTTTCATTCTGCAGCAGATTGCACTATTAGAGTTGTGCTGTTGCGCATTTCATGAAGGAAGTTCTCATTTCTTATATAGCATAATGTATATGACCCTAAGAATCGTAACCGAATCGAATCATGAGACACCCAAAGATTCACATCCCTAGCATCCATGGAGCTAGCACACATACTCAAAAGCTAGCCATAATCCCAGCCGACATACTCGTATAAAACCAAGTTACAAATCCTAACACTTTATCAGATGGTAAACAAACATCTCAATAAACACATCATTTAAATGTGGAGAACTATCAATAGTGCTTACCTTACAAACCATAAACAAACACTGAACCAAAATGGCGCCCCGCAGAGCAAATAACTGAAAACATGGTGTCTGGTTAAGGACAAACAGCAACAATTGCTTAACACCTGAGGGCATAAATAACAGCGCCATCTATTGACAAATAGGCAACTGCCTGACAACACCATTGAACCAAAATGAAAACCTTTTCTTATCTTATCTTAAGGTGTCATACCAAGCTCTTGGTTAATGTACAAGAGAATGCTTTAATTACCAAATTTGACAAAATTATTATTTACAGAATGGGATGTGGAAATCAGTTATGTGTGGTGAGTGATGTGCTTGAGTGAAGAATGTGTGTGTGCAGGTGTCGTCAAATGTAAGACACGACAAAAGGATAAACATTACCAAATCAGAACTCTGTGATGATCAACATCAAAATGATATTGTACCATGATGAAACTGGTTATTTACACCAAGAGCAGTGAACAAAGGCCCGGTTAAGTTAAGCCAGACTTATACTTTTCCACTGGTCTGATGTCAGTTTCCTCAACAGAAGGCATATGGAAGCGCTCTGCAGACCTGTACCTCCAATTTGTTTTGACTGCATGGGAATTTCCATATAGCCAAGTTGCAGAATTGTTTTTGCACATGTGAGAAATGAGTGTATGATTTGCCCCTCCCAACAATCGGAGGAGAAATTGGGGCGACGAGCTTGGTTGGCCCTGAGGCTTGGTCCAGATTGTCTGTCTGATCATTTAAATGGTAATTGACACCCATTTCTATTGCACTTGTCAAGGCTCAAAGCGCTTTACAACATGTCACATTCACCCATCCACGCTCACATTCATACACTAATGGCAGAGGCTGCCATGCAGGGTGCCAACCTGCACATCAGGAACCAGCGAGTTTCCGATTACTGGACAACCCGCTCTACCTCCTCAGCCACCAGCCATGAGAGGGGTGTAGTACAGTTGCAGTCACCTCAAATTAACATTTAGTTAACATTTAGTTAGCTAGTTTTCACGGCAACTCCATGAAAAGGGCTACTGTCGCTGTGGTGCAGACGCATTGCTGAAACTCTGTATTGCCACCCAACCAATGTTTCCAGCTAAGTCACTGGACATACGCAGCATGACAGCATGGTGAGGAGACGTGAATACCCGAAGAAGACCACGGATAGCGCTAATTTATTTTGGTACTTCCAGTGACAGGCAGTGTAGATTTGCAAATTAGCTAAATATTTAGTTTCACCCGTGACATTTAGATTTAACATTTAACATTTAGATTTAACAGTTACATTTAGATTTAACATTTAATATTTAGCTTTATATTGAACATTTAGATTTAAATTTAATATTTAGATTTAGATTTTACATTTAACATTTAGATTTAAATGTAATATTTATGTTTATATTCAACATTTAGATTTAACATTTAGATGTAATATTTAACATTTAGATTTAGATTTTTTTATTAGGAGTTAACATTGAAATTATATGATTACAAGAGAAGTAAATATCCCAAAGTTAACAAATCTGGTCAAATAACATTAAAAAATCCACGTGTTTTTTATACATGTTTTTCATGCTTTTTTTTTAGCATGCACAACCTTACAATCGGAGCCCCATACATTACTAAATACTAATTTAATTTTATTATTTCATTTCTGATGTAATTTTACTCTTTTAGGACATTTTTTTAATATAATGTTGTTGTGTTGTTGTGACTTCTCTGTCAAGTTTATCAATACAATTTTTTGTCATATATTACAACATTATTCTCAAAATGTATTTATTTTTTCTCTATAAAATGTAAAATAAAATGTCCAGGTAAAGGTGGATCTAAGACAGTGTCTCCCTAACTGTGGAACTTGTTAATACTCAGCCAGAATACTCAGATAACTGTTTTGTTGTAACGTAAAGCATTAGTTCTGCAATTCAAGTCATCTGTTATTTAGTTAGTTTAACATAAAAATAATCTGCTACTGGAAAAAATATATAAATAAAATAAAATCCCTGAAGCATTTGCACTGTATCTGTTTCGTTCCTGCTGCTGAGCAGATGGCTGCGTGCCAGCAGAACGTAACCCAACAATTGTGGCAGTGCACATGCGCAGCTTGCTAATTCAGTGTGAGATGGCAGAGAGGGCAGCATCAACTTTGAGAGAAATATTGACATTGTTTTGACGACCTGGGCAAAAAAGAACAAGAACAGCATCACAGTGAAATGCACATTTAATTGTTTGTCTTTATTCCTATCTCAAAATGCATTAGACTTTTATCCTTTGTCTGCCTGCTCATCACTGTGTCCAAGGCTGTTCTATTTATTTATTTTTTTATAAAGATCTAGCCTATTTAATTGTTCTTAAAAGGCATTACATTGACAGTGACAAAAAATTTGTGTAATAAGAAGTTTGTTTACTCTACACAGACAGTTATATTGGAACATAATAATTGCTTTAAAATTAAGTTGACCACTAATTACTGTCATCCTTATTATAAGGCTGTGGAGTCACTGACTGTGGGCCATAAAGAAGGCTTAAAAAATGACGGTAGAGTCAATACATTCAAAGTACAGTTGGCTACATGCCATGTAACTGGTAATTCTAAAGAACTAATTCGTGAGTAAGTAATATATTACTTTTTAATGGCACTCAGTTTGTAACAAAATGAGTTACCTAATATTCGCTGCATAGAGAGATTTGTTGCATGAAATCACACACATTTTGTACTAACTTGGGTTAGTGTGTGTGTGTGTGTGT
>CAEMYA010002128.1:986128-1038946 GCA_903131615.1 Diplodus sargus
TGTGTGTGTGTGTGTGTGTGTTCATGCATGGGCGCGTGTGTGAAGAGATGCAGTGAAAGGTCAGAACAAAAGGGTGGTAACATTTAGCTGCTTTCCTGTTGATCAAACACATTAGCATATATAGATTATTTTAGATTAAATATGAATTCATCAAGATGGATCAATCAAACTGCCATAGAAAAACAATTTAAATAACCTTTCTTTTCTAACATTGTGACCTTTTTATTATTGTGACCATTGTAGCCTGAGGGACATGGATTTATGTCTCATCTGTTTCACTGGTTGCCTCATTGATAAATTCCATCGACAAAAAAAAGAAGAGCCTTGGGAATTGCTCCTTTACCCTCTGCTTAAGTGTCAATCACACATATACACACAATCAGTGAATTGAAGTGGCTGTCTCGGATGTGTATGTGCGTGCATGTGTATGTGTTTGAAGCAACAATACACCAAAACAGGGGAGGCAGACTGGGGCAGAAATCAGCTCTTTAGCCTGCCAGCCATGGAGGTTGCAGACCGAGCTCCCCTCAGCTCTGCAGCATGAAATCCAGGGCTGTAGAGGGGGATTTGGTTTCTTGGTCTAAAGCCAAGCAGGGAATTGCATGACTGGCCATCACTGGCAGCTACACCCAAACCCGGCTACGCTTCCCCTCTTATCTGCCCCTCACCATCATGCTGCTGCAGCTCCTACTTCGTGGTGCATAAGCAATATTTCCACCAACGTCATCCCCAAACCCTCCCTAGAGATTTATCTGGCTGTTGAAGTAGAAAATGAATATTTTACAGTTCACTTGCCTGATCAATTACCTACAAGCTGTTGCTGTATTTTGTGGCTGGTCGGAGAGAGCGCTTGTAGGTAGTGATAGAAAGGTCCATAGGGAGCCTTCTCCTCTTCCACAACAATGGCAAAATCAAAACAAGAACAAGAGCAAGTTGTGAACGAGATGGTCTCTGGTGAGCCACTCCTTTTTGTATGCATGCCGCTCTGGAATTGTTGCTAAACAAATTAAAGCTTCTAGGCGTTAATTAGCGCAGGGTAATTTCTGGAGGTTACTGACACACTGAGCTGATTATAAGTTGCCAAGTGCTCCTTGATTCAAGACCAATTTGAATATTTACTAAATAAATATATAACGTCATCAGTGTTCACTGATTAACATCAAGCTGCATGTAATGTCTTCAAGGAATTTCTCTTTTTATTAGCCTTAAAAGTGTCTTAGTGTTGAGCAGAGCCAGTCCTTGGATTTTGCTAGCCCACATAGCATTAAAACTAGTAGTAGTAGTTAGTGGTAGTGGTATTAGTATTAGTAACTTGAAACCACTTGGAGCAGTTTGGACTTGTATTAAAATGACAGATCAAAACAAATATAACATTTCAAGAAAATATAAATGATGCTTGCGATCCTTACTTACTTTCATGTGTGTTACTTTCTAGCCATGTTGCTATGTTCTGTTTATTCAATTTAAAAACATGATTATAATGTTTCAAGGAAAATGATGATCACATATCTTTATCCTGTGTTCTTTTATCCTATCTCCAAACTTCTCTTCTTACACCCTTGAGCATCAGTTGTAAAGATTTAGTTTGGATCCATTTGAGTAATGTTACTCAATTCCTCAAAAAAGTTGCAAATGGAGATTAATTGCAGCACTAACAAGCAAACACAATAGGATGACACTGCTACATATCAACAACACATCAACTCAATACTACCAACAATACTGCTGCATTACGCACGGAATTCATGAAGTGCCAAAAGTCAACACCGCACAAAGTTTGAGAAGCAACCAACACAGAAAACCACACTGATTGTTAAGTTCCTCCTTACTGTTGTGGCCCTAAAGAGCCCATAGAGTGTTGATGCCAACAGCTAGACCTGGTGTTTAGGACTGTTGACAGCCTGCTCATAGGTTTCCTCTGACACCATGGGTGTAATATTGTTTCTGGGGATGAGTGCATGTGTGTACATGAATAATGTCCAGCATGAAGAAACTACAACTAAGAAATTCAGTTTCAATTTTCACTCAATAGCAGCACATTACAGTTGTGGTTAACCTGCAAATTGTAACTGGAAAACCTCGATTGGAAATAGGTCATAAAAAGAAATAGCGGTATTCATGAGGAGTTGGTAAATGACCAGAGTGCTGAGAGAATCCCACAATAGCATGCAAAACAAATGTCTAGGCTCTGTACTTTGACAATGTACCAGTCAAGCTTTAGCCATTCGAAAGATGGGTGCAATCCTCTGTGCAAAGTAATTTACGGGGCCCCCTCATAGACATGCATGCATCTGAGCTACACTGACACACCTATAGATGCAGTGCTCAATTTTATATAAATGTTTTTAATATTTTATTTCATTAAGGGAATATATATATATATATATATATATATATATATATATATATTTATTTATATTTATATATATATATAATTTGACATGGCAGAGAAGAGAAAAAAAACATTACTGTCAAATCTAATTTAATTTTAAGCCATATAAACACTGTTATGTGGTATTGAATTAAGGAGCAAAAGCACCTGATCCAAAAACTAAATAACATTACCATGAATCACCAAATTATTATTACACAAACTGCATAAACTGTAATGTTCAACAGCAATACATACACCCAAAGAAGCGCTACATACCTTTAACCAGGCTGGGTGGATGGTCTTTGTACAAACTGCAGGATACCAGAGACTGGGATTCCCCTCATGTATATTTAGATTTTTGTGGATCAAAAGCGCTATTGTTAAGTAAAACACAACAAATTTGGCATGCATGGCTTCAAGTTCTAGGGGACAGAGTTCCTATTTGTAACATATGACACAAAGAAAATTGTCCCAGTCAGAGAGAGAAAGAAGAAACATGTTTGAATGAGCTACATTTGATATATGATAACCACAATGGACTTAATACCACAAAACAGCCCGTCAAGTTCATTTTAGCCAGCAGAACTTTAATGTGTACATTGATAATGCATAATAACTCTATCAAGGAATTGACTCTATCAGTAAAAATGATTGATAAGGCTGTTTTTTTTTAACATTCCATGATGACATTTTTAAACTTTCTAGAATGATTTTTAACTGGTTATGAAAAAGTCATGTCATCAGGTTGTATTCCAACTTACACAGTAAGTCATAAAATTCAAACATATTGCTGAGGATGAATTCACGAGTCTTACAGCCTGAGAAGAGGCGCTGTAGTCTGCTGGTAAGCCACTTAAACAAAGTTTACTTTTATCCTCATCATCTTTTGTCTACAAAGCCACCAGAATCAGCAAATTAAAGTTGCTTGTAGAGGTTTTAAAGGTGCTGTTTGTAAGAAAGTCTCGGCTTTTTGATGAGTTGGGGAAACCAGATTGTGATTATTTGACAAAATAGGAATCAACTTTTCTTACTTTTAAATACTTCATTTCTACATCAGTCCTGTGTCGATTACTAACGTAGAAGAGGCGTGACAGCCAATCTGGGGTGAGCTTGTAAGGAATTCCAATATGTACTCCAGCCCTGAGTGTTGAACCTTCCAATCAGCTTCATGGGAGCGACTGTATCTAATGCTGAAATGAAGTCAACGATCACCATTCTGATGTAGCTGTTGTTATTTTTAAGGTGTGGCATCCTCTACGGATCTGTTGGATCTGAAAGCATATTGGTAAGGGTCCAGGCTGGCAGGGATGTTGTCACATCTGTTTGTGCTGTAGGGGTAGAGGTCCCTCTCCAGTCTCTATTGATGTCTCCTCTTTGCCTTGATACCAGCTTTCAAGCTGGCTCAGGCAGTGTTGTACACTTCCTTGTCACCTGATCAAAATGCAGCTTTTTTGGTTCTGGACAGAGCCCTCACCTCTCCATTCTTCCAGACCTTCTAGTTGGAGACTGATCATACTGTCTTTGTAATTATGTCATCAACACAGTGGCAGATTTATGATGTCACTGAAGATCTAGTGAATTTCTCAAGACTGATGGTTCTTCTGAATGGCATCATCTCTGAACATTTGCCTTTATGTGCAATCAAAACAGACCTGTAGAGCTGCTGTAGCTTTTTCTGTCAACAGTTTTTACTGCTGGTTTGATCATGTTGGTCAGCATGGTGGTGCCTTGGTTAGCGCTGTAGCCTTACAGCAAGAAGGTCCTGGGTTTGGTCCTAGGTTCTATGTGACATTTGCATGTTCTCCATATGCCTGCCTGAGTTTCCTCCAAGAACTCCTGTTTCCCCCATTATCAAAACATGCACATTAGGTTCATTCTCCAGTCAGAGGCCTTGACCGAGGCACTGGCTTCAGTCAGCTCTGTCTGCAATTTCTTCCCCCGCTGGGTAACTGGACATGGTAGTGGAATTTAGAAGAGCATTTGTGAGCTCAGACACTGATGTTGGATGAGAGGGCTTGGCTCGCAATTTCCATTCTAGTTCATGCCAAAGGTGCTCGATGGGACTGAGGTCAGGGCTCTGTGCGGGCCAGTCACAGGACTCATCCAACCCTGCTTTTATGGATCTTGCTTTGTTCTCTGGGGCACAAGCAGGCTACACAAAGCTGGAGGCATAGAACTGTCTGAAATGTCTTTGTAAGCTGAAGCATTAAGATCTCCCTTCATTTGAGCTAAGGGGCCTAGGCCAACCTCAGAAAAACAACTCCCTCCTCCACCAGACTTTACAGTTAGCACAATGCCGTCAGGTCCTTGCATTCACCAAACCCAAGCTTGTCCATCAGAGGGCCAGATAGAGAAGTGTGATTTGTCACTCCAGAGTCCAGTGGCAGCTTGCTTTACGCTGCTCCATCCAAAACTTGGCATTGTGCTGGTGATGTAAGGCTTGCATTCAGCTGCTCCGCCAAGGATCCAATGCAATTAAGCTCCCAGTGCACAGTTTTGGTGCTGATGTGAATGTCAGAGGTGGGTTGGAACTCTTCAGTTATTAGCAGAACATTGGCGACTTTGCTCCTCAGCACTCAGCAAACCTGCTCTGTAACTTCACATGGTCTGCCAATTCGTGGCTGAGTTACTGTGGTTCCTAGATGCTTCCACTTTGCAATAATACCATTTAACTCTTGTATGGTATTCGGGTCAAATTGACAAATCGAAAGTTGATTGTAAAGGGAAGACAATTCAGGAAATGACTTGTTGCAACAGTGGCATCCTATTATAGTACCACAGTCAAATTAAGTTAGCTCTTTAGAATGACTCATTCTTTCCCAAATGGTTGTAAAGGCAGACTACATGGCTAGGTGCTTGATTTTGTATACTTGTGGCAATGGGACTGAATGAAACACCTGAATTCAATGATTAAGAGGTGTGGCCAATACTTTGGTCCACACAGTGTATACTGCTCAAGCTATGACAAGTAGTTTTGCTAGTCACAGAAAAATACAACCAAAATGTTCCAATACTAACATGCAAGCTTGACAGTGGTGAGTACTAACAATTGCTATGTTCTTTGTTTGCTTTCATTAAGACAATGTTTGGCCCCTTTTTACATATGAATCAGGCACGAGGTAATGTTATTTGGATACTGTTAGTGATGATAACGATGTGCTCACAGTACACAGCCCCTGAGGGTGTTGTTCAGCAGTTAATTTAGTAGCACAAAGCACACAAAAGAATAAGTGATTACAGCATCAGTGACAGTCTTTTAGCTGCTAATGTATTTGCACAAAGCACCACACTATAACAATAAGGACTAACTCTCACATCTGGTTGGCTTTTGGAGTAACATTCATTTGCAATGGCCATTTTGCTTAGATTTCCACGATTGTGGCATTTTCACAGAGTTGTTTGTTTATGTATTGATTAGTCTAAAAAACTAGGAGAGCTTGTTGAATTCAGCAAACTAGCGATAAACATACATCTCTATGCAAGCCAGCAAGAGCTATGGGGAATCAATGTTAGTATAGTCAGGCAGTATGCATTCATGTTTTGGAAGAGTGGCTCTGGAGGGAATCCTGAATAGAGTGACTGGGATTTTTTCAGTTGGATACTTCTAAAATTGAGCTTGTTATTGTTCTTCTCTCCAATCCTACCAATCTACCTACCAGTCCTTGTTGGACTGTGATGCAACATGAGCTCTAGCATAGTGAAAACCTGGTGCTCAGACAATCATGGATGACACTATTATAATTTGCAAACTGAACATGTCCGACAGGGTACAATCAGCGATAATTTCCAGGTTTGCAGTAGTCAGGGGTGTTTATCGGCTCAGCTCAGCATAGTTTTCCAGCACAATGCTAAGATGCATGTTGAGGGTTCTGACATTAGTGCATGAAATATTTTTTCAATCAGACAAACACGCACACAAAATTCACTCTCTCTCTCTATAGATTAATTGCCTTTCCAAAAGGTGCATGCAGATAGAGAGTGCCACAGACAAGGTTAAGAAAATATCCATGTCTGACATTCTTTAAATGCTGAAAGAAATGATAACTTTTCATTTGCAAATGTTGCTGATTGTTACAAATATATATGCTTAGATTTAATGTGCCACAGTTCCTTTTAAAACAGACTGCTTTGACCTCTTTCCAATAAGGACTTGGACTATACTGTGTGATTTTTATCTTGTGTCTGCATGCTGCTGATTTTCCTTTGAAGTCAAATTAGTGAAGTGTCTGATTATGTCTCAATCAAACACATCCATTGTCCTGCAATCAATGCCCTGATTGCAGAAGAGACAGAAAATGTACTTGGTAGTTTTAATAATGGAGTACTATTCATCAGGGGACATTCAGACACGGAAGTTGGCAAACCCTGTAATCCCTCGACGCTGCAATCTCACACTGATCACAACTACAACGTATTGAAATACATGCACTGTGAGTGGCAGTATGAAGTTTTATTTGGCAAACAACAAAAGAGAGGAAATAAGCAATAAAATCAACTTGAAAAGTTGGCAAAAAAAACATTAAAATGTCCCCGACCATCACACAGGAGCGCATGAATTTTGTGTTCAAAGCTTTTCACAAAAGTTACCATGACACTTTCTGTCTCGCACATACAGTTTCTAATTGTTTTAACTAAATCAGCTGCTGTATGTTTTAAATGTTGTTTTTTCTTGTATTGTCCAATCCAAAAAAAAGGAAAGGTGAACAAAAACAGTTACAGGTATAACATAAACACACACACTTTCACCATCAGAAATTAGGATACAACTTAATAAGCCTAATACTTACAAATTAATTGATTGATAATGTAAATCAATGAATACAAATAAATAAATAATAAATTAAATAAATAAACAAATAAAATCACTAAAACATAAAATACAATTGTTTCTACTGCTGACAAGGTTTTTAAAATGAATTTATATCTGTCATGATAATCATGTATGGTTCCCAGATGTTATTAAGTCTTTTGACTTGCCCCAAGCAATGTACATTAATCTTTTCATTCCAATACAGCTAGACAGTTCCTTCATCCACATTCCTAATGAAGGAGCATCCATATTCTTTAAGCAAAGTGCTGTAGCTTTACTGGCTTGAAAAAATCCAAAAGTCCAGTAGTGTAGTCTGTTTTGGTGTGTGTGGAAAGGTGTTAGGGTATATTCCAAGCAAGCACAGTTTGGCACTCTTTGGTTGTTAGTGTAACAAAGGTGGACCAGATTTGATAATTACTAATAGTAATCATTAAAATCAATAATAAAAACTATTAATATAAATTAATAATATGGTGCACCACCCTTGGAAACCAGACCGGAAAACAATCTCAAAAGATGTGTGTTCAAATGTAAATATTTATAAAACATTCAGAATTAAAGGAACAGTGAAGGAAATTAATCAGCGCAGTGATTGTAACAACCAGCTTTTATTACAAAATATATGGGAATAATCACAGAAAAGTGGGGAGAGGAGAGAGAGACTGCCAATGGCAAACGTGATCTCATGGGAGAGTGAGACCCAAAAAGGCAGAGGTAACCTCAGAACCAGAAGTGTACAGTGATGCACGAAGCTGTGTTGGGTGTGTGGGTTAGTAGAGAAAGAAAGAGAAGGAAGAAGAGTTGACACTTGGAGCGCAGCAAGGAGTAACAAACTGCCACGGAGAGACACAAAACTGGCCTTTCTATCACTCAGTAGCCGGTGAATGAATTTAGGCTCGACTCACCTTCCACTGGTCCTTGTCCCCCGATAGAAATGTGGCTTATTGTGTGCTGGCACAGAGGCTAAGCTGACACTTAGGTCCACAAAATGGAGAGGCTCAAATCAGCTTGTGATGGGCATCAAAGAAAAGGTCAAAGCATGCAACAAACACCATTAATATATAAATATCTAGTGTCTGCCCAGACACTAATTAAGCCTCACTCTTGACCACACTGGTGGGGCTTAGCATGTGTCCGTCCACCTTGGTAATCCAGCATGTTCCTCAGCAGGGATGTATGTTGTGCAGGGTCCTTCTAGTGGGCTGACGGTGGCTGTTCTCTGCGTTGTAGCAGACCAAAAAGCAGAGGCCACATGAGCAAAGAAAACAGGGCTGAGCAGCGGTCCTTTCTTGCTGAGGGGAAATCTTCCTTCTGCAGTGATGAGAGGTGAAACAGGATATGATGTGCCTTCCGGTGATTCTGCGTCAGCTCCCAGGCCGACTACTTCTGGTGATCCTCCATAGGCTCCCAGGTAGCCGTCTTCTAGTGATCCTCCGTCGGCTCCCACATCACCGGCTCCTGGTGATCCTCTGTCGGCTCCCAGGCCACTGCCTTCCGGTGATACTCCATCGGCTCCCAGGCCGGCAGTGTTCCCCAGGCAGGAGTCCAGTCTCCAGTGGGTACCAGCCTATGCCTTGTGTCCTTATCCTTGTGTTTCCTCTCATGTCTCCAGTCTCCAGTTTTGGTATGTTTTAGGTTTTGATTTCTGTTTTTCCTGTGTTTGGTTTGAACTTTTCTGTTCATTTGCAACTTTTCTTTTTTACTTCTTTTTTACTAGTTTGTGTTCTAGCTCCCCTTTTCTCTCTCCTCACCTGCTTCTCACCCACTCATTAGTGTGTTCTGTGTATCTAAGCCTTTGCTCCCCATGCACTCCTTGTCAGTTTGTTATTAGTGTTTGTGTGATGTCCCCCTCGAGTTCCTTGTGTTTGCTCTAGTGTCTCCAAACTCCCATTTTGGCATGTTTTGGATTTTGATTTCTGGTTTTTCTATGTTTGGCTTGAACTTTTCTGTTGATTTACTACTTGGCTTTTTTCCTTTTTTTTACTAGTTTGTGTTCTAGCTCCCTTTGTTTGGTTGCATTCAGCTTTGGTTTAAACAAAGCTCGCCTTTTGTTCCCCCTGATCCTGCCTCCTGTAAGTCTGCATTTTGGCCCACCTTAGCTTTCCCCTCATTGTTACAAGTTAAATCCAGGTCCTTAATGTAGTTGATGAAAGGGCTCCATATGTCTTCAAATACGTGCTGTTTAGCCTTTAATAAGTAAGTTAATATGGGTGTTATGGAAGTTACCCTGCACTGGCTTCCTGTTGCAGCCTGCATCCCATTCAGGCCATCAACAGAACTGCACCCATCTACCTCCAAACACTGGTCAGACCTCACACCCCAGAACAAGCACGTTGCTCCACGACAGCAGCTGGCCAATGTCAGGACAGCAGAGTCATTGAAGTCCCACAATTTAAAAGTTGCATCCGCTCTTCCTGGTACGGAAAAAACGATACCCCATATTGGACAATATTCAGATCATGTATGAGCTTCTTTTAACTGTAACTGTAATCTGTAATCTGTAATTTTAATCAAAGCACTATTCATAAAGGGTGGAAAACTGCCTTTCTAAAATGCCTCCAGAAACATTTCCAAAAGTGGTGTGAGCAACTTTTATTTGAATTTTTTATATAGATGGATTTGGAGAGAATCTGGTCCTGCCCTTTTTATTCGAATTTATATTATCAGCGGTATTTGTGGGTCACTTTTCTTGTAAACATTTTCCTGAAATGAAAAGCGATGAAATACTGTTCTACACATATCATGAGATTGATCCACTCCTGTGGATCTGTCCATACTGGGATTCAATGTACAATTAAAATCCCCTGCTATTTCATAATGTCCTGCAAATGTTGAGAGATTAAGGAACAGATTTACAAAATAATAGGTAATAATAATAATAATAATACGTTTTCTGATAATAGAGAACCTTGGATGATTAAATACCTTCCAAATGTATCTTTAATTAAATATTCCACTTGAAATGTGACTGTTTTATGAATGAGGGTGATAACTCCACTTATTATCTTAATTAATATCCTTTTCAAAAAAAAGATGTGGTTCTTGTAGAAACACAATCTTTGAGTCCATTTCCTTTATTTTATTCTCTCCTTTGATTGGCTGTGGGACAAAAGCCCCTCTCCTCCGATTGGCTGTGGGATCAGTCGATCTCAGATCACCACCCGCCTTTTGCTCCATAGACTGCAATTCGTGATTTGTAGTTGAACTAAACAGAATCTGTGACTCGTGGGGAAGATTAGAGCAGTTGTACTTATTGATTTGTGTTTGTATTTTAAAAGAACACAAATATTTTCAGGAGAAATTATTTTACATACATTGAACATTTGTTGCACAAGTTCACATTCAGATTTACAAATTTTGTCCACAACTTCACATTGTTTGATACAGGTACACAAATATGTTTTGCACCAAATATACTACAACAATAAGAGCAAAAAGATGAGCGTATCAGTTTTTTGATCTGTGACTTGTAAAATAGGATTTGTGCACCTGTAATTAAGAATTTGTGAATGTGTATGTATTGTGTTGTATTTGTGGAGAGACAAAAATTAGTACACAACTCATAGAGTATGTGACTTAAAATTTACTGGTACACATACACAATCACTGTACACATTTCCAAATTCCACTGTTACAGGTGCTCAAACCTTCTGCACCAATTATACCTTCATATTGTCACACCGCGGTGAGGGTTGTCTCGTTCTGGGTTTTTGTTTTGTGACTTCCTGTTTTATTTTGAAAAGTAACTCTCCTCTCGTTTCAGCTCACTTGACTTTCCTCATGTGTCACCGGTCTGAGTGTCTCCCCTGATTCCTGATCGTGTCCACCTGTTCCTAATTATCCTCATGTGCCTTACAGTCTGCGTCTCCCTTTGTCCTGTGCCAGAGGGTTTGTTTCAGCCATGCACCTCAGCCAGTCTCACAGTCCGTGTCTTGTTCCAAGCCACATGTGTAATTCTGAATCATTTTTCCTCTTTGAAGAGTGATTTTTATGTTGGTAATTTTCTCTGCTCAGTTTGTAGATGTGTTAAGTTTATAGCCGTTTTGTCTCCTCCGTTGGTGTGTTCTTTTGTTTCATAAATTGTACAGCTCAGCCGTGTAGCGTAGATTCAGCTGATTTGTCTTCCTCCATTGGAGTGATTTTTGTTGTAAATTTTCAGAGCCTGGTCTCATAGAGTAGTTAGTTCATAGTCTTTTTCTTCCTGTGGAGTGATTTCTTCTGTTGATCTATTTTTGCCTTGAGGTCTTTTGCCTCTGTGTTTTGGTTTGTGTGTTTTGTTTCTTAGCAGTTTCATTGTATGCCTAGAATAGGCAGATATTTTCATAGCCTGTTGTTTTTCAGAATAAAAGCCTTCCTTATCTGCTCATACTCTGCATCTGAGTCCTCTTTAAAGCCCAGGCTTGACACATATTTACTGCTTCTTTTTGCACTTCTGGTTAGATGCTAACTGCATTTCGTTGTCTCTGCATTTTTACTGTGCACAATGACAATAAAGTTGAATCTAATCGAATCTAATAATGTTTTCTATTTTTTCATATCAACTATGCCCCACAAATCAAATTCATCATATGTGTAATGATTTCAATTTTGAATGATTTTGAATTTTAGTGTGTGTGTATTTTCATGTGACTGCCTGTGAATCAATGTGTGTTCTTGATACCAGGGCTCATAAGTCTACATGGTGATACTGCCTGATCATAAAGTATATACTTGGCCGCCTAATATGCATAATGTGAGCAGTATATTTTTAGCTGAAATTACCCTCAGAGTGCGAATACGCTTTCAGAGAGCAGGGGAACAGGTTTTGTAATAGTGATTTTTAGCACCATAATTCAGGTATTATGTTGGTGTATTCAAATGAGCTACCGCTGTTTTTAACAGCATAGACCAGCACCAAAACACAACATATGCTGGTCTTGCTAGTGACTGGTCCAGCATTGTGTTATGGTGCTGGTCTATGCTGTTTTTTACAGCAGGGATGGCAGTGAGACAACTGTGCCACGTACTTCATTCTTACAAACAGTTGTTTGTATTGATCTTGGGACCTGTAACTGCTTTGAAATGGCTTCAAGCGACTTTCCTGACTTGTTCAAATCAATAATGTGCTCTTTCAGATCAATGCTCACCTCTGTAGACTTTACCATTGCAGTGCTCATGGCTGAGTCTAATGGCTGTATCAGATAGCCCTATTAAAATGGGCCCCGAAAAGTCACCAGCTCTTATCAATCAAAATCACGCAGAAGAAGTTAAGAGGCCAAGCTACAAAGACATTTTGATTCACACAACAAGCAGATTTGGTAACATTGTCAGAAGACCTATAAACCTATAAAAAACATGATGATTTTTTTTGTGACAAAGAAGTATGTGTTCCACTCATTGTGGAGTGCAATACGCTATTCTCCATTTGAGTTGTTGCCGGGCTGCACTAGTGAGCGTTTTCCCTTGATGAAGTTTTGGGAATATATGCCCAAATATATATGTTTCATATACCTTAATTTATTTTATATAAATTATAGCAATATCTATATATATTTTTTTGTTGTTTCTAGTATATTGCTTGTTGGCTCTTTTTTTAGCAGTGCCCTGGCTTGTTGGCTGGTCAGCTGCATTGCTGTTCAGTTTTACAAGGAAAGGATTCAGTGACAGTTAAAAAGAAAAATTGATAAACAAGGAAACTGAATAAACATGTCGATGAACGTTCTCAGTCATCCAGGTCACAGTGCTGTATCTCAGGCAACTGGACGTGTTTCAGTTTTTGAAGATGTTTCACCTCTTTTCCAACAGAAACTGAGTACAGAACTTAACCTTGTTCAAGCATCATGACATAGTAGGATCCACTATGTAAGCTATCTGTCTAATCTGATATGGAACATTAGATTAGGGCAAAACAAGTAAAACACACTTTTGCTTACTACTAAAAACAACTACATAATTACAACAGCCAACATAATTATATAAGCGTATTATTCATAATGTTATCCTAATAGACTAGTGTCTGTTACCAGACTAATGTTAAATGTATTACTGTATAAAATCTATAACAAGGTTTTATTTAAACTAATCCATCTTGAATTTCCAGGACAGATGTTAAAATCGGTCTGATTCTGATTTATAGATCTCAATCATTGTGGAAATGTGTGCATGAGCTTCATTTCTTCTCCAGTACCTCCATGAAAGGATGTAGAAACACTCTTTCCATCTCCAATTTGTATATGTGTTATTGGTGTATATCGATACTTTAATAAAATTCAGAAATTGAATCATCTATATGTTGTCACTGTTGGATGCGTTCAACTGTTTGTCGTCTGAAGTCTGCATTCTGCATATGGAAACAAAATGAAAAACTAAAGTTATTAATTTTGACCCAGACTTGTGACTGTCCTGACAAGTTAAAAGAAGAAAAGTAACATCTGTCCTGAGCAAAGGTAATAAAGGAAAGGACAGATGGTCGAGATATCTTGGAATCACGGACAAACTGACATACCAATACTGTGGTCTTCGCCAAAAAAGTTTAGCGGAAAGCACTGGCAAAAAATAGGGCATGAACTCGGATTCATAATGGGGTTGGAAGTGATTATTTCTGGCCTGGATGGTGTAAATTAAATCTGACTTTATTTTGCTTCTGTTTATCAGGAGGGAGATGATAAAATAATCCGGATTGTGAAAATTGCTGGATTACACAGAAAATCATCACAATGGGAGTGATTGAGACTTTGCAAAGCGCAAAGCGCATTTCTGTCTGGCAAGAAGTTGATGCAAGTACAGATCATCACGTCAGATATGGAAAAAAAAAAAAAAAGTAATTTAGGCTTTGTGAATTTTAACAGCTATTCCATGCTAAGAGCTGTAACAAAGGTTTTAGTAATCCTCAACCTTCATTCAACATGCAAGGCATACATGATTGAAAAGATTATGGTGGAAGTTATTTGATGAAAACGGCTGAAATGTGTCTGTTAGAGAATAACCACACCAAGTTTGCTCATGCGACAGCACAGGACCCGCACACTCTTTCTGTAGAATCCTGTCTAGCACTGAACCTTGAATTATGAACAGAAATCATACCCATTATCAGCGCTCCTTTTATCTGTCCAAACCAACAGAATCCATTCCATCTCAAGCTCATCAACTCATTTGTAAAATGTTGGAAATTAATTTCAGTCCAGTCTTGCTGACAGTGATAGAGCACATTCACTAATTACATTGTTACCATAGTGACGGAGTTGGACAAAGCATGGCGCTGCAGGTTTAATTTCTAAAGAACAATTTTTCCTTTTCAGTAATATCTTTTATATCTGATTTATTCAGCATGTAAGTATTCAATTCTATGAGGTTCCGTGCTCCCATTGCTCTGGTAAAGAGGCTAAAGCTTTAAGCTCCAGCACTGTAAAACACCAGTAAGAGGAATGAATGCGTAAAAACAAGTGTTGAGCAAGGAGGCAGATCTTTTATGACTCTTTAATCATTTTTTTCCTCCCTCCGTTTTTTGTCCTGCTGTATTGTAGTAATGCAGATTTCTTTTTCATATGCCTCTAAGGGTTATTAAAAGACCAACAGTCTTTATTTTTCCACACACAAGGGGCAGCTCAAATAGACACTTCTGTTGGAGAGACCTCACTCTGTTTGAGTGCATCAGCTGTTTCTGATGAATGTCCGTTTATTAAGCCGTTTTCAGCTCTGCGTTTGGAAACCACAGCTGTAGCAGTTCTAAACTTATGTCTGGACATCAAGGGCCAGATCCATAATCAAATTTATGGCTAAAACTGTGGACACACAACAAAAGAATATGTAGTCAGATTTATAAAGCCACAGGTCCCCCTGATTCTTTTTTATGAATCTCAATCAATGTTGAAAAAAGACACATATCTGCACAAGCTTCATTTCCTCTCCCACAATTTCCCATTAAAGGGATAGTTTGTGTTTTCTGAAGTGGGGTCACATAAAGTACATATCTATAGTTGGTCTGTTACCTACCGTAATCACCGATCAGCGCAGCCTCAGTTTGGAGAAGTAGAGAGCCGCTCCGGCCCAGACGCTCAGCTTTGTACTGCAGTGAACAGGGTCCAGATGTAAAGCGAATTTTAACCACCTAGAACAAGACTCACCTAAAAAAATATATATAACAGTTCAAGTGTATGTTGTATAGAGAAAATTCACATCCCTTTACATCGCCGTCAGACCGGCCTTTCTTTTGGCACAAATTGCCTCACAGTTGAGGATCAAATAAAAAGATAGAAATGGTTCCAGTGTTGAAAGAATGTCCAAAGAATGACAACAAATGCAACATTTTCCAAACTAACCTCATCAGAAAAACAACAGTATAAGTCTACTGTGAAAGCAGATTATTACAACCCATATTTAATTTTATTTTTAGGCGGCAACCTCTATTGGCAGAATAGAGCCAATAATATAACTGCAGGATTGAACGTCTAAAGTAAAGCCAACTATTTGGTTTACAAAGTAGTGATATCCTTCAAATAGCAGTGAACATTGCCCCATCCTTGCTTATAACTGACTGAGTCTTTTGAGGATCACAACCTGGTTCAAAAGGATGTGACCAAAAAATGATGCATTTATAAATGAGGCAAAAAAAAGTGAACATGTCTCTGGGACTGCTCAAAGTGGGGGACATACACCTGAACATTTTTTTTTAAACTTGGTCCTAATATTGACAATGTTCTCATTGAAGATTTCCTTGTCAGCGATCATAGTGGTTTGATGTTTCTTGCGCTTCCCGTCCTTAAATTGTATTGTGGACAAAGACAGAGGTATCAGACCTCTCACCATCTTCATACCATTATACCATTAGTGTTCATGCTACACAGCTCCAAATTCATTTCATCTCCTTCCCAAGAGGATGTCACTAAATTGCTGCACAGAATTCAGCCTATATCTGGCCCCCCTTGACATTCTTCCCTCATCCTTGTTTTTTAATGTCTTTAATTCAGTCAGCGCCACTACTGTCGCCAAAAAAAAAACCGCTCTTCTTAAAGTCAATATTTACATCATGATGGATGCAAATGAGGGCTCAACTTTGGTGTTACTTGACCTCAACTCCGCCTTCTACACTGTTAATGATCATTTTATTCTTTCAATAGGCTAAATCAGTTGGTGGGTATTTAGGAGTTTCTCAGCCACCATGGGTCAGTTCATGTCAGATACTACACTTCTGTCACTCAGTGTCCCACAGGGCTCTGTTCTGGGTCCTTTAATGTTCCTTTATATGTTGCCTGTTGACAGATTATTATCTGTTTTAGTGGCATCTGTTATTATTAAGGCAGATGAGATACAATTCTATTGTTTTTTAAACCAGACGATTTTTATCAGTTGTCTGTTTTTAATTAATATCTGACTGCCACTGCCTGAAATTGTATGCAAATAACACAGAAGCTGTTATATTTGTTCCTGATAAATTAATCCCCTCTTATAAAGCAACATATGGGTCCTGTTAATCTTCTTAAGTTAGGTGTCAATTTTGACCCCTCCTTTTCCCTTGATAATCATGTCAGCCAGCTAAGACACTGACGTTTTTTCCAATTAGGGATTTATCTAAACTAAAATCTGTGTTACCAAGGTTAAGATGCAGATGATTATTGCTTTCATCTCTTCTCGTTTGGGTTATTGTAATGCTCTTTTTACCTGTTTAAATCAAACATCCTTAAACCGTCTTCAGTCTGTCCAAAATGCAAACGCTTGTGCGTCCCAGCTAATTCGGCAATCCTTGAAAAACATTTTTTTTATAACTGGCTAAACATCCAAATATATTGCTGACCTCCTTCTCCATTATTCCTCAAATCACGCTTTGAACACAAACTACTGGCTGTCCCTCTAACATGCTATAAAACCTGTGGTGAACTCTAGATTTCTGTGACAGTTTCATTAAGTAGCTAAAACATCTTCACCTTCTCCTTTTATTGATGATCTTTTATCTCGTTTCACTTCCTTGTTGGTTCATGCTACAGCCATCATTTCGTGGAACACAAGGAAGCAAGCAGCCAACAAGGAAGGACAACTGGGGCCAACCCTGAGGCCTAGCATGCCCAATATCCGTAACTTACCAGGGGCGTCATCAGATCCCTCAAATAGCTGAAAGAAAGCTAAATTGTTCCCCTCATTATTTAAAGGAAGAGGGAAGTAGAAGAGGCACGAGATTTACCGCCAGAAGGAGAGCTCAGAGATTATGTTTTAATTTTTGGGATTAAAAAGTGGAATTATCCTTACTTTTATTAACCTGAACCAAGCAGAGATCCACAGATGTGACCACTATAGTCAGATCTTTATACTGTGATGTTGACTGCTGACTGGAGCTGGAAGAGCAATGTGGTACAGTTTATGAACTGAACTTTACAGAGAGAAGATGGGAAAGGGACAGAGAGTAAGAGCTTACCTAACTGAAGGATTGGCAGAAGAGCTCTGTCTCTTTTTGAGATTTGTGTGCTGGTGTCAACACAGAGTGTTTTATTTTGAAAAGTAACCGGATGTCATATTGTTGTTTCGGTACTCGACTTCCGGTGCTAAATTCAGCTCAATTGCTGTGTTGTGCTCCAGCATCCGCCAGAAATAGAACTAGTATTTGTGCCGGAGGGCTTCCGACTGCAGGAGCTGGGACGGAGCAGCGCAGTGGACATGGTGGAAGTTAACACATAGACTACAGGTCCGCTGCCGTTGCGGAGACGTAATGCAGCGGACACGTATCTGGTGGCATATAGGGGTTGGTGTTAATTCATTCAACTATCAAGTCATTCATAGGGTTCTATGTGATATTTTAAAGGGAAAGAAGCAGTAGCAGATGTAGGAAGCTAGTAATGTGCTGCTGTAGATGCTATCACTATCTTACCATGTCATCAGACAATCCTGCCAACTAGAAACCGATATATCCATCTATGCTCTCTTCGAAGCCACCAGACTCTTGACAAAAATATTAATTTCTCATTGGTAAGGGCTGTCAGATGACAAGGTAAAACACTGAATGATAAAAGCTGTCTTTTGTGAAATGCTGTGTTTTCTCAAATGTTGTAGTATTTTGTGAAAGTGTTTTGTGAAATGTTGTGCTTTTTTCTATGATGTGCTTTTTTCAATGTCATGTTTTGTGAATTGCCGTGTTTGGTGAATTGCTGTGTTTGGTGAACTGGCATGTTTGGTGAAATGTTGTGTTTGGTGAACTGGCATGTTTGGTGAAATGTTGTGTTTGTGAAAAGACATATTTTTTTAAATGTTGTGTTTAGTGAAATGTTGTGTTTTGAGGAATGTTGTGTTTTGTGGAATATAGTATACAGTATACCTCACTGGGCTGAGTGCAGGGAGTCCACTGGGGTCCAAACTGGGCCCACATGTGCCCTGCATTTAACAATGGTATTAGGTGGGCAGCCTGCACACAGCCCCCATTCCTATACTGTATGCTACTTTAACTATTCACTGTCATAGGTTTTTTTTATGAAAGCACAACTATAAATTCCAATCCCCTAATCACATTTATAATCACATATAATTCTTATCATATTAATTACCTGAATGCATCCCATAATATTATCTTTCTTTGTTCACTGGTCACTTCTACTTAAAAGGGGCAGCATCATCGACAATTGTCTTTATCTGAAAGATAGAACATTGTTAGTTACTCTGACATACTGAAAGTTTAACAATGCAATGTAAAAAGGTGTATATTCTTATATCAAAAATAATTTTGCTCTTTGTTCTAATTTTGTCCAGACTACTGCATGGAGAGACTGACCCACTAATATGTGTTGCTGAGGTCTGCCAATTCACCTGTGACTATTGATTAACAGTAATACATTTAATACAATTTAATATACAATAATATACATTTCATTGTAGACTACAGTCTATGTCAACAAAATTCTCAACCACATAATAAACGTTCACTCAATTTCCAAACTAATTTTTTACCTTAATTACACACAAACACACACACACACCCTTTCCAGCTGAAATCCAAAACTGTACTATGCAGGCTTGTGAGCCTTAATTTAATGAACAGAAATGAACATGAAATTTAACAATTAATAGTTCTACATGTAGTTTTGTGTCAGGCAGAGTTCCAGCATTTGATGAGCAACATGATTAGATATGATACCTTCCTTTACATTTTTCTAAGTACTGTGTTCTTTATTATGCACTAAAACACCAATTCAAACTGTGAAAAAGTACATGGCAAGAAATTTGATTTTGATTAGGGCACTTCCAAGTGCCAAGTTACATGCCTGGTCAATAGACTGTACAGACACAAGCAGGGGTGGAGCAGCAATTTTAAATATGGGGGGTTCTAGGGGTAGCACATGAGCACCGCAACCACCTTTGGCCCCTGTTTCAGTCTCCAAAACTAATGCAATGCAATTCTAGATTTTCTTCACTAGGATAATATGCAAATAATATTGCATTCAAAATATGCATAAGAGCACAATGCTCTTTAACCCAAGATATTATATCCATGATATTAAGCAATTAATGTATATGTTTTATTAAAGAACAAGTGTGAGTGAGAGAAATTGGCAATAACAATGTGTTCTCTCCCTCTTCTTTTCTGTTCTCTCACACTTCTCACCTGTTCTCTCCCACATCTTCTCCATGCTGTCCTTTGTCCTGACTCATGGACTTCCCTTCCTCATAAACATCAAACATAAAGAACTCAGTGTTAATATTCCTGAACATGGAAATGCTGAAATATTTTATGTAAATTTAGAACAAATGGCTATCAGTACTAGCATTGATTATATTGGTTATTTATGTTCAATGTGATAATACTCTGTGTTTACTTACATGTAATGAGACATGAGGTAGCTTCTTGTAGTTGGATGCTGTGATGAAAATGATGCACTGACTTCCCACCGCTCTTGAGGACTCCCCACTCCATCGGCAGTGTTTGGCAGTCATCAGACAGTGTAATGGTTTGGGGACACTTTGAAAATCTAGCCTGGTCTTGACGGTTTCTCCATCATACCGACACTTGCTTTAAGGTTAAAGGGCTCATGGCTGCCAGTTAAACATGCTGATGAGGGAGTGGAAACAGAAATTGAAATGGTGAAGCTGGTTTTTGGGAGCACTGCTACTACCAAGGAAACCCTCCTCGGACAGCTTTTTTGAGGGGTGTGGGCAGATAAACAGAGCAGCCTGGGGCATGATGGGAGAGGAAAAAAATGCTTTGTAATAGCAGAGCATATCCTCCTGTCCTCAAGTGCAGCTTACCATATTTGCATTTCAACTGCATGTGCTTTGAAGATTCAAGGATTTCTCTGGGTCTGGACATGTATCAGGGATTTCTGTTCCTTTGCTGTCAGACAGTCTAATATGTACATGTTTACCTGCTCTGTGCATGCATGTACTGTGCTGTATATGTACACACTGTGATATGTAAAGTCTGAGTGATGAGTCAGTAGTTAAACCTGTTTTGCATAATCATCTCTCACCTTTTGTTTTTACTCTATATAGTCACACACCATGTACACTTGAGGATAATTGGAACGCTGTGTTTGTTTATTTGCCATATCTATGCAGAATATAATGACGGCAGAGATTTAGCCATTGAGTAATTAGAATGATTAAGTAGTGAAAGACTCATCTTGTGCCATTACAATGACAAATCTCTCAACTTGAGGGAAAAGCAAAATTTAAAGTACCTCCATGAATAGGGCAAGAAAAAAAATCAAAGCAGTAAAATGAGGAATGTTACCACCATGCAGAAAATGTGCACATTTTATGTGCGCAAGTTAATTATGCCACTTCAGAGGAGCTTGTGAAAGGATAAGGAAAGCTGCATAAATTTAGCTGTAATCCAGGCAGGCAGAACTCATTTGCAGGGATGGTCTTATCTGGGCGCTGCAGCTTTCTCACAAAATTAACCTTGGATATTTGGGCCCAATTCAGCCAGCGTTTGATTCTCTCTCTCTCTCTTTCTCTCTCTCTCTCTCTCTTTCTCTCTCTCTCTCTCTCGCTCATCCACCCCTCCCCCCAAACCCCACTACACCCCCTACTCTTCATTTTCCCTTTGTCTATCTCTCTCAGCATATATGTGAGTTGAGAGTTTATCATTGCAGTGTGTGATGAAATAAATACACATGTAGATAGATAGATAGATAGATAGATAGATAGATAGATAGATAGATAGATAGATAGATTTCTAAAGCAAAGTCGTATGTAAAGCAAATCTTTGCTTTCAAAACAAGGCAAAATCAATGAAAGATAAGAGTATTTACAGTTAGTAAAATGCATCCAAAAAGACAGGGTAAGTACCATGTCAACAGAATATGTAAAATAATTTTACAATTTTAATTCTTAAACACAAAATATTTTACATTTAAATTGCACTTTCCACATAGAAACTTCGGCTTTGAATGTTTAAAGAATAACAAAGCTAATTTTAGAATGTATCGACAAAATTGTGGGAAGTTAAAATAATATTGAATCGTAGTAAGTACGATAAAAATTGGAAAGTTCTGAAACTAAGCAGAAGCGCTTATAATGACCCTTACTGGTTCCACTGTTGGAGCCTCTGTAACTCGACCGGACTAGCTAGAGGGTAGACATAATGCAGTCAGACTGGTGACTAACAGCAATCTCAGAGACAGAGAACAGAAATTGCTGTTAAGAACAGTAAAATGTACTATCCAAATAAAAGAAAGATTAAACATGTAAACGCTGAAAAGTAGTGCAGCCAAGACAGAGCTTTTGGCACTCCCTATATAATAATAGGGCAAGCAAGGTAGACCAGACATCCCTCTTCTTAGCAACAATTTCCAGCCCATCTACTTGGAGGCTAATTTGGCTGCCTGTATCTGCAATCTGCAGTCTTTACTTCTTTCGGTCACTGTCACAAGCTCATGCACATAGGCGAGGGTTGGGTTACATAGATCCTCTTGTGATTTGAAAACTTGGCCCTCCGGCTCAAGCTCTCTTTTTTACCTTAACGGTACAGTACAACGCCTGCATTACTGCTGACACCTGTTCATTGGTCAATAACTAACGTCTCTGCTTCACCTGCTTATGCAGTAAAAGAGATAAAAAATGTTCTGGTATCCCTGTCTGGTCTTGAACACATAGAGAACAGGATCCTCAATTTTTGCTGCTAGCTCTGGGGGTAACCGCTGTGTGTTCATGTCATGGCGATGTAGAAAGTATGGAGTGGACATCCAACACAAAATGGACAGGATATTGGCTAAAACAGCAGATTTAATATCACAAACAGAGTCAGTGACAAGGGGCAACCATGGTGGAAGCTACAACACACTGCAAAATGGTTGACACTGCACAGAGAATATGAAGACAGTTCTCACTTTGGTTATATAAGGACTGTCCTGCAGGACCCCTTGAAGGAAGTGGTGGTAGGACTTGTGAACTTAAGTTCAAAACACACAGATTGGCTGGTTAGTCCGGGTCAGTTCTCTTCCCCCATTTAACACAGCCTGAGCCAAGCCCTGCTTTCTCTTCCTAAAATGGTTTACGAGAATTTCCTTGAGGCCAACCCAAAGTCCTTCTCCATGGGGTTCCTTAAAGGGGCACTATGTAGTTTTTGAATCGAAATGTAAACTCACAAATTTAGTATTTATGATATTGACAAGGTAATAATACAAACTCATATGTTTTTTTTCCATGATAGAAAAACAAGCCATCCTCAGAGGACAATAAGGTCCCCAGAACATTGCTTGAAACTAGAAAGGTGGGAGATCTAACCCTAACCGTAACCCTTAAATTGCTGTTGACCACACCACTTCCAAAAGGACACTTTAAAAATGGCCCACTCAGATTCCATGATCCCAACTTCCCAGAGACCACACGGCAAATTCTCTCAGAGGTGGGAGTTAAAGACCTCACAGATGGGGGCCTTTGTGCAATGTTCCTGGTTCATCTTCACCACTAGTTTAGATGTACCAGGTCTGTCTAGCTATTTGATCCAACTCACCACCAGGTGGTGAAGGGTTAACATCTCTGCTCTGCTCTCCGTACTAGGACCTAAGACATATAGCCACAGATCCAATGATGTGACCACAAACTTAATCCTTGGTCTTTGGCTGAAGATGTTTTGGTACAAAAGAGTCAAAAAAAGACTGACCTTATCAGACAGACCTTATCAGTTGTGCACAAAAGCAACTCTGAATGATTTCTAGTATTGCTCGGAGTCTGCTGAATGTGTTTACAGACAACTGTTTGCTAAAGCCTGTTCTAACTCACTGTGGGTCAGATACTGCCTGGTCAGTGTTTTAAATTTATGTAACGAGTATTTTTATCAAAAGCATGTTCAGTCAAGTTGTATGTTACATGTTGTTGACCACGGAGCTTTTATTGTTAGTCTAAAAAAACTTACTAGGCAGCCAAAATATTTTTTTTTTGGTCATATCAACTTTATAAAGTGATAAGATGCAACTGATTTTTTTTTTAGCAACTTGTGCGCTTTCTCCTGGTGGCCAAAAAATTCAAATAACACAAATAATGCATCCACCATTTTAAGGCCACTTCTTTCATAATGCGTCTATTGTTTTTTTCTCTTGTGTTAGAACTGTTTCCGGCGCATTTGTGACGTGAATATGTGACATCAGTGATGTACAAATGCTTCAGAATAAACATAGGGGGAATGGGCTGCCTTGCCTGCAGGAAGTGGGAATGGGCTCTTAACACATAAATACATAAACATAAAAACCTGTGTAGACCCACTCGTTTTAGTGGAAAAGCGGCATAACACTGTTTGGCAACATAGTTCTTAGACCTCCTTATATGTTGGAACTCACCCTACTTATGGCCAGCACTCCATGTGTTGTTGCTGTCTTTGAATTCTTTTGTTTTTGTTGTTTTTTATTGTTTCTGCATGTACATGTTCAGATGGTAAAGTTTTGAAACTTAGACAGGTGGGACTAGCAAGTCTTCTTTTGTCCGTTTGTAGTGATTTGTGAATCATTACTTATGTCCTCTCCTTGACAGTGATAGTTTCCCATTGAAACATACTCCCCTTGATCTTTTAAACAGGCCTTTCATACAGTACTGTGCTGTATGGTGTCAACTGTATTTAGTGCCAACATGATAGCAGTCATAAAGTATAATAGGCCATGAATAAGTCATAAGCTCACATAATGCGATAAATCTTGTCAGCATCTGAGCATGTACCCAGTGAACTTATATTAGTTGCCTTTATCACTGTAATTGAGTTCTGCAAGAGACAGACACTTTCAAGGCATTCAAAATTATTGAATTGTCATTTGTCTTGTTGCAGAAGTGTTTTTCCGCTGATGCTGACAAGGTAATCTTCTACTAGGTGCTCTGAAAGCCACTGAAGCAGCCGCAAAAGCTTTTTTTTCCAACTCTGACGCTTCCCATAATCCTTGCTGCCTGCTCCTCTCACATCATTTTGGCAGTGCGTCACCTGGAGACTGATGATCCTGACAACGTCACCTGTCCCAATCTGTAACACTAATGTCCCTGTCAGGGGATGCCAACAGAAAACATAAATCAGCCCGTCTGCCCGGCTGCTAATGGGACAACTCCTAATGTATGTATATCCTCCCTCAGATTCATTCTGTATGCTGGAAACATATGCTAATCACGCCTTAGTATCCGTGAGGCATGAGTCTTCAAAGTCAGCTACAAATCTAAAATTTAGATATTTTCATTTTTGTTTAGCGTCATGTCTCTCTGGAAAAGCCAAGGTGGAGAAGGAGAAAGGGTTCACTGTCTTATTTCATAGTAGCATTTTCCTTTGAAACTCGTCTATTGTAGACTTTTTACACAAAAATATGTGGATGTGGATGGGGGGACTTGAAAATATTATCTACAAAAGAAGATGCTGCAGAAAAGGTTTGAGAGCCACTGGCCTCGCTGAACAAAAGTTGGTATAGTCCATATAAGATGATGAAAAAATGCAATCCTATTTATCATTTAACAAATTTAAATACCCACTGACATCTGTTGGATGGTATCTACCGTTAGCATTCAACCACTTCCTAGCTAACATTACTCTTTGCAGTCTTTGATAGCATTTCACTTCAGGAAAGGTATGAATTAATTCTAGGAAGTGGTTGAATGCTAATGTTAGCCGGTGGGTTAGCATATATGTTGGCATGACGTCCCTCTATCCATAGTCTTTTCAGCCGTTGATTAATCGTGAAATGGTTAAATAATAACAATTTTTCAGATCTCCTACATATACACAACTTGCAACCTTGAACATAGCCGCATAACATTAACCCAGTAATCGAGATTATCACCCCGCACCTTACTTTAGAGTAAAATGGAAGCCCTGTGAATATGGTCTATACCTTCTCCTTTTATTACAATTAAGGTGCGACCTGGCTAGAGGGAGATGGCCAGGGAGCTCAAAGTTTTTGGGAAGAAAACACACCATCTCTACTTGCTTTCAGCAATGTTGTATGTCTTTTTCAACAGAAACAGAAATTAAATCTGAATATTACAGTATTAAACGTGCATTTTCTATTTGAAGTACTATTTTCTATTTTGAAGTCACTCATCTTTTACTTGAGTGGCTGTCTCCAATCTGATCTCCGGCACATGGTTTGGTTTCTGTACATGACGTAACAGAATGCATATTCAATTGATTTAGTGAGAACAGCGAGTGTACGATATCAAGTCACATCTGTAGTTAGAACACAGTGTTATGTTCAAAGGCTGGATTCTTAGTCATTTGCATTAGTCCAAATGTTGATGTGATATGAGGTTTTCTTGATAAACCAGTTAATTAATTAAATTGTATCCAAAAAAAACAACAAAGATGTTGTGGTTATGCCGGTCTGCTTCCTCACACACACCGTACCACGTATTGTTATTTAGAAAATTTGCTTAAAGCTAATCCATGCAGAAGACTCACTGCTGTGATTTCACGGGTCACTCGCTCACCTTAATGTGCGTTGACATTTCAATATGCCTCTTACCTCAAATAGGGGTCTTCAACCAAATGGACTGCTTTTGATCCTCTCAGACATCTCTTCAGCGAAAGTTTGATATATGGGCATTGTGGCTTCACACACTGCCTCATTTATTCACAAGGGAGTTATTAGTCACCAAATGAGCTGAACTTCATTCAGCGGGACTTGGGAAATTCGCTGCTAACCACGCTGAGAAAATGTAAGAACTAAAAGGAAGATTGTTGAGGACATAATGTTCATATTCTGAGACAGTGGAACATCTTTGCTGAGCATGACTTCATGACAAAATGAAAGCTTGTCTACAGAAAGATCCACCCATTAAAGTTATTTTCTATGGAGGTACAGTACGTGCATAGCAATGAAAGGAAGGAGACAGTTCCTCGCTATTTTTTTCTCTAATTGGACTGAAATTAAGTGGAAGAAATTGCGAGACAATTAACTGTGCTTTTTTATCAGGGTTGCACAGTCTGAAGGAGGTTCAGTGGTGGCCCGCCTGCGCTGCCAGCCACAATCTTTCCCTCTGCTTTTCACAGCCGTTGTTTATCTCATTTTTCAATTAACCTCCACGATTTAACTCCCTTCATAGAGCCGAGCGCATGTTTGCTCCAAAGAACAAATAAAATGGTCTCCTTCTCTCTCTCTCTCTCTCTCTCTCTCTCTCTCTCTCTCTCTCCTTCTCTCTCTCCATCTCTCTCTCTCACACACACACAAATAAGCTATCTTTTCTTTTCCTGTTTCTCCATCTATCCCTCTGACTCCCCTCTCTCTTGGCTGCAGTGTTCTTTCAGCCCAGGATGCTGAGCTTCACAGAGCCTTGCAGGGTTTTAGCAGGCATGAGGCTGTATGTGTCAGATTAAAGAGGGGAAATCTGTGGCGTGCAGGGAGAGCTTTGTAGATATGGCAATTTGGTGATAACTTCCTCTTCTCTGCACTCTCCCTCCCACCTCCTCCTCCTACCTACCACCCTACTACCCTGTGCCTTCCATTTGGAAGAGACCACTGGTGGGCGGGAGGGGAGGAAGGAGGGCTGATGCCGCTGGAAAGCTTGGACAATCTTTTTCCCAGATCAGGTCCGCCCTGCCAGTTATCATAGGGACTGGAATATGTGTTTATTTTACATTACGACTGTTTCCAAATTTGCTTTCTAACTCTGATCATGTACTTTAAATTTTAATTAAACATTTTCCTCAGACAATCTGTCAGCCCAAAATGATTCGGAGGCTAAATTAGAAAATATGTCTGTCCGTCACACCTGAGAAATTTGTCAATGCCTTTTAATCTGGGCTATTGATTTCACAGCACTGCAAAAATGTGACACCTAACCTGAGAGAGTGAAGATCACGGTGTGTTGTTTCACATTACTCCAACACTGGTTAAAAATAAGAGACCAAACCCCATGACTCGAGTAGGATACTCCGTGATTAATCATTGCTAATGAGGAAGGAGGCCCAGGAAATACACAGCAAATCAAAATTAATTAATTGCTTGAAGAACACAGGGTAGTAGAGTAATTGCATTACTTGTTTTCAGTGTCACATGGGTGCCATTCCATTTTACAATCAAAGGCCAGTTTGAAAATCAAATACAATACCATCTTGAGGCTGCACCGCTTCTGACAAGGCTGATTGAATGAATGTATTACCCAGCGCCAAAGAAACACACATTGTTTGCCAAAGTCCCCTGCACCCCACCCCCCTTTTTCCTCCACTGTAGGGGGAATGTTTATCAGTGCCGCAGTTCCATGGTTATGGATGATCCGAGCAAAATGCAGTGAAGGTTGTCCCACCCCGAGGAGCTCGAGCGCTGCTTATTTCAGCAGAAAGCTTCAGCAGAGAGCAGGCGTTTAGCAAGCATAAGCACAGGACATGGTGGATGTGATGTCAACAGAGGGCCTCTAATAGATCAATCTGACCCTCCCAGATAAATCTGAGGTTTTATGATCTTGAACAGTACTCTGGTCCTGCTCCTACTCAGCAAGTCAGAGATTCTGGGCTAAATTGCTTCAAGAATTAAAGGAGTCAGTGGTAAAACTGAGTTTGCTATGATATAATAAATCAATCACTGTCAACATGTTTATCATCTCGCTTGGTTAAATAGATTTATTTTAACTTTTTTTCATGAAATTTCTGTTACATCTAAGCTCAACCTATAGCAAGTTGTAAAATCTTTCAGCTTTATTTGTTGTCTTTACCTGTAACACCTGTTGTCTCATGTTTTTTTCCCCCAAAGTTCACAAGGAAAACCAAACTGTTTCACTGCCCAATACTGGATTCAAAGTTATTTTCTCTCTATTATACAGAAGTGATCTCACACCGACAATCCTGTATTTCTTTGATCCTTACTTAGTGAAGGTGAAAATGAAAATTCCTTTAATGATAATGATGCCATGAGAAAGGTTATGGGGTTTAAAAAAGGGCTTGGCTCTTTGGGGTCATAAATGCAGCAAAATGAAATTCGAAAAAATTAAGGGAACGTTTTAATCACACATCAGATCTTGATGAACAAATTATTTAAGTTGAAAGTGTTTACTGAAGTACATTGTATAATTTGTTGGAAACCAAAATCATCAACCCACTGAGGGCTGGATTCAAAACCCCTCCGAAAATCAAAGTAAAAAACTGAAATCACAGGTTGATCCGACTTTTATCATGGAGACTTATATTGCGACTCAGTAGTTTGTATGGCCACCCCGTGCCTGTATGCACTCCCGACAACATCTGGGCATGCTCCTTATGAGTCGCAAATGGTGTCCTCCCAAACCTGGATCAGGGCATCAGTGAGCGCCTGGACCGTCAGATGCACCGGTGCATAACGTCCCATAGGTGCTCAATTGGATTTAGGTCAGGGGAACTAGAGGGCCAATCAATGGTTTCAATGCCTTTGTCATCCAGGAACTGCCTACACACTCAGGCCACATGAGGCTGGGTATTGTCCTGCACCAGGAGGAGCCCAGGGGCCACTGCACCAGCGTAAGGTCAGACAATCACTCTGAGGATCTCATCCTGATACATTGACTGCTGTTATGTAATTTAATTATGGAATTAAATCCTATGCGCTATGACATGGAGGTCTGTATACCATCCAAGGATATGCGACCCCTGACCATCACTAACCCACCACCAAACCTGTCACGCTGGCTGATGTTACACGCAGCAAGTGTGAACCTGTTCTCATCTGTGAAGACAACAGGGAGCCAATGCCACCCTCGTGGAGTCTGTTTCTGACAGTTTGGTCAGAAACATACACACCAGTAGCCTACTGGAGGTCATTTTGTAGGACTCTGGCAGTACTCCTCCTGTTCCTCCTCGCAAAAAGGAGTGCCGATCTTGCTGCTGGGTTGCTGTCCTTCTACAGCCCTGCTCCACCTCATGCTACCAGTAGTGACAAGAACACTAGCAGAACACAAAGCTAGATAATAATCACTCAGAAGGGATAAGGAGAGAGTCATTGTCTGTTGCCACCACAATCAAATCCATTCTCTTTTTGGGGGGTTACCTTATGTCTCTCCATTACACCTGCTGTCACATTCATTTACACCAAAGCAGGTGAAATTGATTCACCATCACTTGTGCTTATGAAATGGACAAATTGATATTCCTGAATTGAACTGATTTGTTGTTATACTGTGACAATTATGTGTTTCTTCTTCTTTTTTTTTTTGCCCACTGGATTGCATAAAGTTGACATTTTGTCCTGATAGAGGAACACTTATGGGTGGTCCAACATAGAAGAAATCAATCCTCTGATGAGCATTAGTGTAAAGTTAATGTCATAGTAAGCTGTCTATGAGACTTTTGTTATTGTGCTATACATTTTATGTGACGATGGTGCTATAAATGAAAGGAATTATGCCAGAATAACTAGAACTGCAGCTGCAGCTTGGTGGTGCAGTGGTTAGAGCTGTTGCTTCACAGCAAGAAAGTCTTGGGTTTGAATCTCACTGGGGCAGTGTGTCTGCATGTTGACTCACCATCAAAACATGAAGGCAGGGTTAATTCTCCAGTTAGTAGCTCAGCTCTAGATTTGGTCCCTGGGCGCGTTCATTGTCCACTGCTCCCTCGGGATGGGGGGACTGCAGAGTACCAGCTACACTAAGTTGTATGTATGATCTGTGACCTAAATAAAGATTCTTCCTCTGACTAGAACTGGTTATCAGCATGATATGTCTCCAGGCAGACTCTTATCATACGTGTGAAGTTTGGGGCAGAATGACTATGTACATTCACATGCTTGTGTAATGGCAAGACATTAAAATTCACTGTGTTACAGCAACCAAATGCAAAGCAATTTTCATCGCAAGTGTGTTATGGTTGCTATAAGAACATTATGGAATTCAATGAAGTGCAACACCTGTAAATGGCAAAAATATACAACAGAATTCAAAATGGCCAACTTGTTGGGCTTAGGCAAGAGGCTTTTTTGTAGATCTGGTACACATGTACTGAATTTGCTGCAACGCTGTTTTGCTGTGAGGCTCCAGAAAAATGTTTTGTGGGCTACAAACTGGCACTTCCATCACCATGGGGGTGAGTAGATAATGACCTTATTTTCCTTGCTGGGTTAACTTTACCTTTAACCCAAGAGTTATTTCGATGCGTTTTGAATAGAGATTATATTGCAGTTTTATACAGACAATAAAGTTGCTAACCTTGTTTTCTGTCCACATATGCATTTGTATAAGTACAAATTACACGCAGCATTATTTATTGGTACTATATCACATTAAACTTGAAATTGTTTTGTAAACGTGCCTGTTTTGTTCTACTGACCTGAGTGTTTAAAGCTATCACAGCCTTTCTCCTCTACACAACCATTGAAAAAAAACAGTGGCTGGAGACAAATTACAACTCAAGCATAATCCCTTTTCTCTGATCTCCCCTTATTTTGGTTGGTATATATATATATATATATATATATATATATATATATATATATATATATATTAAACAGGAAGGAATTATTCAAATAAAACCGCTCAGTGGAAGTCTGTTCTGTACCTGCAGGCAATTGAAGGGAGGCAGGGGAGGGGAGTCAAAAGAGATAAATTTATTGCAATGGCCTCCAAGGTTTCTCTCTCCCTTATATTTTTCCTCTTACTTTCTCTCCTGCCTTCACTCTCTCAGCCTTTCTTTTTCCCATATGTTGGTTGGAAATCTTAGCTATTTTAGTTTGTATCCCAGCTTAGCCTGATAATAGACTCTAGGCTGTTTGGGTTGATCTCCTAAATCAGACACTAGAGCAGAGACCTTCAGCCTGCTGCATGAGCTCACACCCCAGCTTTGAAGTAATAACTGATAGGCTGCAGATAGCCGGTCAGCACAGTTAGCATTCATTTGGAAGGGCATCAGACCAACATAAACATGGTTCAGGAAAAGGGGCATGCCAACAGAGATAAAGAACAGCTGCTAAACATGAGAGTATGTGTTTTATATAGGAAATCTACTCTGGAAGGGATGGGTGTTATTTTATTGTATAACCACTACCATATACACCTTATAAGAAATGTGATCCAACCTAATACTAATCTTTGCCTGTAGATTTACATTAATAATAGGGCCTTTGCTAACAGCAGGGCCAGATTAAGAATATTTCAAAAATATTATGTGGGCCCACCTTAAAGGTATAATATATAACATTTCTGCATCAATTGTCTAAAAATGTATTGACCTATGTGTACACACATTGTCTTTAACAATTCCAACAATGTTCAAATCCAGGGAAAAGCATAATTTTGTTTAAGGTAACAGTATAGTTAACTAGACCAAATGTGACATTAATTAAACTTTACCTCATTACCTAATCTCAGAACATTCCTACCTAAGTCATGGTAGGTAGATTACAATCACTATTGGTGGCTGTTTAACAATGAATATAATAACTCCCATGATCCCACCTTACTACACGCCTTTATTATGATTTGGAGACACCTAGTCGAAGAATTTACCAAAGTAACAGCCAAATTTAGCCAGTCAGTTTCAACTGTTCAGAGAGCAAACAACAAAGCGTAAAATTACGCCAGATGATGTGCAGTGCTGGGAGTAACTTGTTACAAAGTCATTTGTACTTACTTCTCTGTCATCATGAGTAACAAAACATGTTAGCTCTGCAATTCAAGTAATCCGTTATTTAGTTTTTCATAAAAGTAATCTGTTACTAGAAATCACTGTTGCCATCCGGTGTGCCTGTGGAGAGGCTCGCTAGCCCTGAAGTCTGCTCCTCTATAACTGCGTTATAATCACTACTTTGGAGTAAAGTAAACTAGAGAGAGCAGAACATTGGCTGGCTGAGTCTTTGTGTTTGAAAAGCCTAAATGCACTTATATAGTCATCATGTAGGAGTGTGTTTTGTAAAAAAAAAATTGAAAAAGTCTTGAGTCTTTTGATGGAGAGTGATTCCAGTGTCCTGACATTGGCCGGGAGTTTGTTCCACTACTGTGGTGCCAAAAAAGAGAAGAGTCTCTGAAGAGTTCTCTGAGCGGGCTTTGTTTGCTTTCATTGATGGCGGTACCAGTCGGCCAGCTGATGTAGATGAGCGTGTGCTCTCGCTGGAGCGTGTGGTCTGACCAGTGTTTGGAGGTAAACGGGTGCAGTTCCGCTGACGGCCTTGAAGGACAGCACCATCATCTTGAATTGGATGTGGGCCGCAACATGAAGCCAGTTGAGGTCATGGAGGAGGGGGTCACATGGGAGAATTTGGATAAACCTCAGTTATCTGAAAAAAAGAAACTTGAGTAACAACTTAAGTATCATTCTGACTTCAGTTAAAGGCAGAGTAAGACATATTGAGGGATTATCTGTTACCAGTATCTGTTCAGCCAAGACACTGATTTGAAACCATTGAAAAAACTGTATTGTTGCCATTGTCCCATTAACTGACTGCCAAAAAAGACATCTGATTGTGGACTAGTGGAATGGTATTTTATTCTGAAAAAAATTGTCAGATGTTGGAAATCGTCTACCCTATGTAGTTTTCTAGCATGGATTCAGCTGATGAAGAAAATTGCTACTTTTTGTCCCCATTGGCTGGAAGCACACCTGAACGAGTAACAAGTTGCTGGAATGCTGTAGCCTTCACCTGTGCAGCTGTGACGGGAAAAGGGAGCAACCAAACATTTGGATTAACCTTCACCAAAGCCACAGTCTTCCGTCTCGCTGGAGGAGATAAAGACTGCTTCGTGGTCACAGAACATGTCCCAGATCCAGAGGAAAGGCTGCACAATCCAGCCTCTGGTTTTAGCAGAAGGAGAACTTTCCTCAGACATTGTCGTTTGCTGTTTGCCTTTTTCTTTGAGCTCATGAAGACCTATTTGAGTGTTTTCCGCTTTGTAGACCTAAGTGTCGTAAGTTTTACCGCTGTGTAAGCGTACAATAGGCTGCATTTCTATCAAGTGATGGCAAAATGGCGAGTATTGTGTCCCTCTGTGGTCGTTTCATTCTCCTTGCTGTGCTCCCAGCATTAGCGCTTTTCCCTTCCTCTCTTTCTCCTCTCCACCAACCAACGTGTAAATGCACATACGCCCATCAAGACACACCTCTGGTGAGCAGATCAATAATAGCTCGAACACATGTCAAGTTCATGTAGTGGTAGCACTCTCGTGAAATTCGGAACAGAGTCCAGTTCTGTCCAAACCACACAACGATTAAAGGCACGTGTTAGGTCGGCAGGCACTGTTTTACATCAACTCCACTGACCAGATCTCGCCTGACGTCCACCAACTTCAGCTCTTGCGTGACCTAATCCCCACACACACACATTCCACATGTATGCCTGTTTGTTGCTTGAGTTTTTGTAGTTTGATAATAGAAATGTGTTAATTTATAAGCATTTTTTGATTATTGATCAATTTGCGTATAGTTAAATACATTCCACTATATTCCACGATGCAGCTTTCTGTGGTGATTTGTGCATGTGTTTTGTGATTACAGCTGGTTGTCAAAGTCAGGGCTGACATTCATTTCTTTCACTGTCCTTTTATTTGAAATGTTTTCCAAATAATTTACATTACAAAGCTGCCCCACCATTGTAGCCAACAGTTTGTACGAGTTACATACAGAGTAATTAGAATAATTTCAAACAAGGCTGGGGCTCATTGTTGGCTTTGATAGGGGGTATGTCTGACTAATTCTATACTGGCACTTGGTACTAGTTAATACAGAGGTCTGATATTACTTGCATACTCAGGGCACAACTCTTTTTTTCTTTACTGATCTGTCTCATGCTAGTGCTGTAGTGAAGCCTGGTTTTATATATGTGGTGAAGTCTCTGTGTTTGTGTGTTCTAACGTCTGCTGTACTCCCCATTTTGTGTTTTCAGTTTCAAAGGGGAAAAAAAACAAGAGGGACGGTGAACATCATGCCTGTCAAATGTTATGTGATACTATAGCATGTTTTGTTCTATTGTCCTGTGAAAAGATATACAAACAAGAGTTGTGACACTTCTTTCAAACACACATAAAACCTAAAAACCCAGAAACAGGCATGACATAAATGTGTGTGTGTTAGTGTGTGTTGTGCGTCCACTCCGATACATTTTCATTGTGAAAAGATAGAGAGATATTAGTCTATAGATCATACTGCCTAAAACACATATTACTTGACCATTCATGTATGCTGTGCATTCGTATGCCAGTAGGAGCACACCACTAGATGCCAATAAACCCTACACGCCCTTTACAGCAAATTGTCTGCTCTGTGCTTGGGTATTTTACTAGGAGTGTCTCCAAATCCTCAATTCAATTTGATTTTCAATTTTAAGGTCACAATTCAATTTGACTCGATTCGGTTCAATTCGATTCTTGATCTTTTTTTGCTCTTTGCTTTTAGCACAGATGGCAGATGACTAGTCTAGTCTGGGATCATTGGTTTTATGAAATGATAACGTATTACATTTTTTCATTCTTATTTCAAAAGATGGTCTTCGTGGTGTAGTGAGTGATACAATCTCTGTTATTCATTTGCAATGTACCGCACTAAGGTCTATTGTCAAATTTTAATAATTCATTAAAAACATAAATGTAACAATAAGTTGTTTCACCAGTCAACTCAAACTGTAAGCAAGTAGAGTGCACACTTAATGTAGTGTGTTGTGATGGTTGTGTAGCTCTGTGTTGCTCTGGAGGTCCAGCAATCTGTTGTTAAAGCCACTAATACTGCACTGTTCAGATGTCCAATTACTTTTTCCTTCACATTATCATACATGGAGGGCAACACCTTTGTGGTAAGAAGGGACCTGCCTGGCATTTTGTAATATGGTTCCAGTACTCTAATTAAATGCTGAAATCCAGGGTTTTCCACCACTGAATAAGGTTGCATGTCTGATACTACACATACCCCTGTAGCTAGTTATTGCTTTAGCGCAAGTTGAATTCTGTTTAGCTCTAAGCTATAACTAACATACTGTGGTTTTCTTGTCGACAATGTGAAAGCTGTTGACCTAACTCACTGGGAACGCCACACCACACCGTTGATTTCAAAGAGGCAGGAGGGGGCTGGAGCTCAGTTGATGTGTCTCCTATGGTGTTGCCATGGTGTCTTTTAATAGGTTGCAGCTTCAGGTAAAAGACGGTAACATTAACTCACTGCACTACAACATGCTGTGTGTGGTTTTTTTTTCCTTCTTGGCACCCCATGCAGGGGACGTGGCTAAATCCTTGTTCCACCTTTGATAATCAAGGTCGAGATCGTGATTTTGAACGATTTCGAGATTGTGACACCCCTCATAATGTCCTGCTGTTGCTTCTGCGTGGGAGTTGGGGGCTTTCTCTGTGGTAGGCTGGCCTTAGACCTATTGGACATTTGCAGGGGTGCTTGGTGGCTGGGGGACCGTGCATTCTGTGGCATCAAATGGTAAATGGACTTCCATTTATATTGCACTTTTCCAGTCTACTGACCACTCAAAGCACCTACGATACTTGCCACAATCACACACACACATTCATACACTGATGGCATAAGCTGCCATGCAAGGTGCCAACCACTCATCAGGAGCCTTTGGGGTTCAGTATCTTGCTCAAGGACACTTCGACATGCAGCTCAGCTCAGCCCGGGGGACCGCAAGATCTTTCGATCACTAGACGACCGCTCTACCCCCTGAGCTACAGCCGCCCGGCTCAGGTTTGTGCTTTTGTTTGAGCTGTTGTCCCTCTACTATACTTATGACTGTGTTTTATCTAGCATTTTTAGACATTTTAGACATAGATCTTGTTAAAAAAAAATTTAAAGAAGAAAATTTAGATGGCTGCTATCCATGAGTGAGTACAATTTGATTTAGATCCCAGATCTGGTATTCTTAAATTAGCGATAAGCAGTTATGTGTGGTTTTAAATTTAGAGTGATCCAGGGCCACTGAATTCTATTCTAGGTTTTTGTGTCTCGTAAGTCCCTTGAATTTAATCAAAGTGCATCACTTAACTGCTAGATTGGCCTTCTATAACGGCTGCTTTTTGAAGTGTACATTGTGCTTTAGTGGTGAATATAGTTATGCCATACAATTTGGAGCAGTTGCCCACTTTGCCCGGTTCATAATCCACTTCTGAGAGTCGGGTCAAATATTAATAAATATTAAATATATTAATTTAATGTCAACTTATTTACTTCATTTATTTTCTTTTACTCATGATGTTCATCATGTTGTGCAATCATTCAGTAGATTATGCTTTTGTTCATGATTTTATTTATACACCTTTGTGTATTTATACATTTACCAGTCATTCAGTTACTAGTTACGCAGTTATTCATTCCAGTGCACCATTACCACTCAATGCCAGGAACAACTTACATTATATCACATGAATGACACTTTCAGTACCCATGTCAGAGGAGACCAGAATTAAACATACTACTGTGTACTGTGCTCCTCAGCTTTCAATTACAGCAAAGACTAATAGTAATGTATACACACACAGACATACACACTGTTTACCACACAGATGATGCAGTTCATGTTTTTTTCTACATAGGCTAAATGATGATTTAAAAATAAAAACGGCAGCCTTTGCATGCACCTGTGTGTGAATCTGGTGGAATGCTGCTACTGCTGCTGCTGCTGCTGGGTGCATGGTAATGATGCTGGCAGTCAGGTAAAGTGGTGGTACAGTTGGAGAGTCCTACATAATCCCTCAGCGTGAAAAGCCCTGCCACTGGCAGCTCATTTTTATGCTGTGGTATCAGTTTGTGCTACAGCCTCCCTCTGCAAATCACAAACTGTCCCTCCAAAGTTGTTTATACAGTCAAAGCAAGTGGCAACAAGTCCAAACCCGCTCAGGATTAAGGCAGTCTAGCTAACGGCATGCATGCTATTATCTTTTGATTATGTTTAGATTTTTCTTATGCTGTTTGACCTGAAAGTAAAAAGGAGGCATCTAGCAAAAGGTCTGGAATCACCCGACTGCAAGGCTGCTATTCAAAGTGTCTGACAGCATTACAGAAATCCCAACAGAGATGGACCATTTTTCACGAAGAGCAATATCCTAACCCTAACTCGAAACAACCATTATATTGCTCTCACCAAAAAGCCAATGTAGCCAGAATATTTTTACTCCAGCTAAGGGGAATTATACGGAAGAGGATAATTCCTCTTCCATATAATTCTCACTTTAATCTCACTTTAATCACTTTAATCTGAATTCTGACTTTATTCTCAGAACTCAAAAAAAAAAATCACAGGTGGCCCTGATCCTCTTCCATAGAATCACTGGTACAGTGGAACAGTGAAAAGACCATCCAAGATGGTTCTCCAGTTTTTTATTTTGTTTTTCTGTTGAGTTTGAATGACGTGTGTTTTACCGCAATATAATTACCGAATGTTCCTGCAAACACAGTCTGGGGAATTTGGCGGGAGATATAGACATAGCGACTGTTTCTGGTTAAACAAAAAGGATGTCACTCAACTAAAAGGTGTTTCTCTGTTGGGATCATTTCTGTAAAAAGCAAGAAGCCTGTCAGTGGCAAAAACAAACCCTTTTAGAGGGTGTACTTTACAGGTAGAAGTTGCCCCCAAGGATTATATTTTACCATTGTAGCTTTGTCACAGCTGCCACCAAGGCATTCTGCTGGAATGATTCCAAAACTTTCTGTACCTATTATCATTTACACACCAAAACATGTAAACAAATGGCTCCAGTAATTTAAATATACTAATACCACTTTAACAGGTCAGTTTTTTCTTCATAATTCACTTCTAAGTGACAGCCTGCACCAAGTCCTCCACCATCATCCCTGCCCCCCCAAAAAACAAGGACCACAGGATTTAATGAGTACAGACCCTTGGCCCTGACCTCTGTGCTGATGAAGTCCTTGGAGTACATGGTTCTGCCCCATCTTTGAACCATCACTGACCCACTACTGGACCCCCTGCAGCTTGCCTACAGAGAAAACAGGTCTGTAGACAATGCCGTGAACAGTACATGGCCCTCCAGTACATTGTCCAGCATCTGGAATCCCCAGGAACCTATGCCAGGATCCTGTTCTTTCTGCTTTCAACACCATCATCCCAGCTCTGCTACAGGAAAAGCTCTCCCTACTGAGCATGCCCGACTCCACCTGCAAGTGGATCGCAGACTTCCTGTCTGAGAGGAGGCAGCACGTGAAGCTGGAATAACATGTCTCTGACTCACAGACCATCAGCACTGGATCCCCCCAAGCTTGTGTTCTTGCTCCTTTGCTCTACACCAAGCTGCACCTGTAGTCATCAGTCTGTCAATCTCCTAAAGTTCACAGACAACACCACTGTGATTGGGTTCATCTCAGATGGATGGGTAAGCCTACAGGTGGAAGATTGACCATCTGGTGACTTGGTACAGCGAGAACAACTTCGAGCTCAACGCTCTAAAAACAGTGGAAATGACAGTGAACTTCAGTAAAAGCACAGCCACACCCACCTACATCAACCTGGGTGACTCCGATGTCAATACAGTGAAGTCATCCTGCTTCCTGAGCACCATCATTTCCCAGGATCTGAAGAGGGAGCTGAACAGCAGCGTTTGATACACATCTATAATGGACAGGTTTGATTTAGGGAAGCTAATGAGCCTGTATTAACAATAGTCAGAATTGTTTGGCAGCGCTTGGCAGTGGCACGGCTTAATAAAATCTTCCCAATATTGATTTGATTAGCTGCAGCTTTGATCATTGACACTGTTTTTTACCCCCACCCTTACATCTGAGCAGTATCTCAATCCCAGATAATTGTTCATTCAGTGTGCTAATTACACTGTTTTTTTTAATAACACTGCCAGCCACTATCTAGAGCTGTCTTGCACGTGGCAGCCATAAGAATTATTCCCATCACTACCCATCAATGCAAATGACATAAACAAAGCACAATTTGGTGGGCACCAACATTTCAAGTCACCTTGGAGTGGGGGGTGGATGTTGATTGTAGACTATGGATGGAAGATTGTAATTCAAGAAAGTAACTGTTTGCTTTTGCTTGGAACATTTACCCAAAAAAGGTTTGGGAACGATATCCTGTGCAGCCTATGTGATTTTCTCTAGTTCATAATGTTTTTTCATCAGTATTTCTCATGTCGAAGTGAATCCAGAGGGTGGACAGTGGCTTCCCAGCCATTTACCTTGATTTGATGCCAAGACTGAGAAACAAGGGAATCAACTTCCTTCGGAAGAGCTGTCCAGCAGTAAACAGATAAAGAAAGAAAACAAAGCTGAGGCTAAACCTGCTGCCAGCACCCAGCTTTACTCAACCTGCCAATTAACTGATTGTGGCCAAGTGATCAGCAGCAGCTGGCACCCACAACCCCTTCCACCTCTTCCATGTTAGATTCTGTAAATACATGAAAGTAGTCAAATTCAACCCCATTTTGCCTTTTTATTCTGGGGCATATAGATACTGTTCTTAACAAGATAAAATGACATAGCCAAGCATACCCGATCCATGAATCGACAGCAGACAAGCACATACATGAGCACATGAGCCATTTTGTTTTATTTGTACGTACACAATATGTTGAAACAAGGGTTGCCAGATGTATAAAGACGGGGAATGCTGATTCTTTTTTTCAACATGCAAAATGATAATCAGACCTCACCAACTAAGATCATAAATAATCTATTTAAAGTGTTAATTTCCTGTGTGCATAATAGGGTCCAAATCTCAAAATTTCTACAACACAGTTCACGATCAAAATACTGTAAAACCTCATAGTGGTCAAGCAGAAAAATTCTATTTTGATATAAAAAAAGAAATTCTAAAACTTGTGTTAATGTTTCATGCATTTGCATAACATATGCTATCTGGCAAACACAAGTTTATGTTACTTTAAAAAAGCTAATGTTAGGCTATACATGAACTACATTGTGGTCACATGGTCACCACCACTAAGGAGCTTACTACACCATACACACTTCATTATAAATAAAACAATCTACCAGTTGGAAAGTTAAGAATTAGAAGAGTTTGCAGCTAAACACAGACTAGTGGGTAGATGAGTCTCGGTGATCAGCATGATAATGTTTAATGTCCCCAACGACTTTGTTAGTCTCATTTAGTCACCTGCAACACATAACCTCTTTATATTTCAAACATGGAGTATTTACTTATGTATTTTATGCATAATAACTTACTGCGAAAACCTCATAATCTTTTTTGAACCACAGACCTTATTTCAGGCATGTCACTGAAAACCTATCCAAAAAAGCACTGACTTTGAGACGAGGGAACCAAAGGGCAAAAATGCAAATGTTCATCCAGCTTTTAGGACTCATTCCTGCAGCATTCTATACACAATGTGTTTTGTTATGAAACGCTGACTGTTAACATGACTGTTTACAACAACAATTAACAGCATGTCTTCAAGCAATTCTTTAAAGCTGCATTTGCTGATATATTTTGGCTACCCAGGGGCAGCAGAGCAATATGAAAACAAATTCCCTTCTTTCCACACAATAGCCATCATCTTTCATGTTATTAAAAAATCTGTTGTGTCTAGTTTTGATGACAACATCCCTGCCAGCCTGGACCCTCACTAGTATGCTTTCGGAGCCAAAATATCCACAGAGGATGCCATATCTACTGCCCATAACCCAGTCTTCACACACCTGGAGAATAAGAACAGCTACATCCGGATGCTGTTTGTTGACTTCAGTTTGGCATTCAACACAATCTCACCCATGAAGCTGATTGGAAAACCAAAAACTCCGGGCTTGAGTACACCACTCTGCAACTGGATATTGGACTTCCTTACAAGCAGACCCCAGAGAGTTTGGATTGGCAGTCACACCCTCTCTTCGTTAATGCTCAACACCGGAGCCACGCAGGGCTGTGTGCTCAGCCCCCTCTTGTTCATTAGTGTGCGAACAACACCACCATCATTGGGCACATTCTAAACGATAATGAGAACTTCTATCGGCTATCAGGAGGAAATAAAAAAAACTTGCAAAACTGATGCACAGAGAACAATCTACAGCTCAAAGTCAGCAAAACCAAGGAGCTGATTGTTGATTGCATTTTCTGACTTTGTTAGTACAGTTTTGACAAATAATTGCACCAACATGTCTGAACTAATAACATACATCCATCCCCCCACCCATGATGACATTCGGAGGTTATACAACTTACATTGCACAAGTAAAGTAAATAGATAGATAAACAAATATACAAATAATATAAAATACTCATTGATAAAGATAAAAATAGAATAAAAGTGGATCATACATGTATTTGTACATATACACATGCACAAATAATTACACATGAATACATGTTTACACATTTACACACACACACATATATATATACATATGTGTGTGTGTGTGTGTTCCATTGAAAATAAGCTTGCCCGAAGACAGAACTACGGTAAATCTTAAAAGTGCCTCTTTCGTCATAATCATGCATTTACACGAAGGTTTGACCCATATACATTCACAAATAAAGCCTAGGTTGCTTCTTCACTTTAAGGTGACTGGTATCTATGAGTGAGTACAATTTTGATGCAGATTCTGATAAAGCTCTCATACTGGTGGAATGTTTTCATAGCTACAATTGCTACAATTTGCAGCTGAGAGAACGGAAATTCAGAAAGGAACCACCAGTGATTAGACTGATTGAATTAAAAGGGGCTGTCTGCCGTTGGCAGAGGTCTTACTCTACTAACTACCATTCTGGTTATCTCTTTCATATTCTTAAGAACTCTAACGTTTAAAAAATACAAAAAACACTAATTTACATCATAAAATGGGGAGATACAATTTACAGAAGATGTAAAAAGGAGCCAAGACCTCAGTATTTCTGAAATCATGACTTCAACCCAACCTCAGCTTTAAATAGATTTCAGTTGTTGCGCCGTACATTTGCATTTGGCTAAGGTCAAGTATTTTAATTTCCATATCAGTTCAGATTACAATTAACTACAACAACTATCTTTAAAGCCCCAGAAAAAACTATGATGTTGGATATTTATGATGGGAAACAATCAATGTTAAAAAAAAAATTAAAAAAACATTATGCATGCAGATCTGCTTCATCAAGACTGTGCGGGTGTGGTTTTATCAGAGATTGAGTCAAACGTTGCTCAGTCCTGATTGGTGCAGTGTAGCTTTTCCTAGCTAAGCACGACTTCCTTAACAGAGACGTTTTTGTTGTTCATTTTTTTGAGGTTCGTACTTCAATTTGGGTTGCTACTAAAATACTTTTGCATCCTCATATGTTCAAAAACATATCACCACTAACAGTGAAGTTTTGTAACGGTCTTTGTATGGTGTTAGCAAGCAAACAATAATCAAAGTTACACACAGTTGTTTCTGAGCAAATTCATTCCTGCAGTTTGACCCTGTCTTTTTCACACTAACTATAACATTATGCTCAGGACATGTCTATCAAGTAAATTTACAAAGAGCAGCAACACACATGCACATAGCACTGAGGATCCCAAAGCAAAAACATGACAAATCATAAAAGGCCAACAACCAGGCACCTGTGCTTAACTCTTACCTTGAACACAAATCTAGCAGGCAGCCAACAAAAACCAAGGCACACCAGGTACCAGAGTTTGTTTATTCTGTATTGTCAGTCATGAAATAGAAGAGAGTTTGTTTATTCGGTTTGTTTGGATGGAAAAAAAATCAGTCAAGAAGATCATAGTATTCATCGTGCATCTTTAAGGTGTATGGGGGCCAAATAAAGTTCTGCTTAAGGAATACAGAGGTATGAACATTACCTAGAGTACATGAGAAAAGCAATTTGAGCCAGAGATCACAGGGAGAATGATACAATGTGGACCTTATATGATATTTCATGCTCTGTTTGCATGTTTTTGCATGATAATATGAGAGGACTTTGCTGTTTATTTGCTCTGGCTTACATCAGCCTCTGTGTTTGCTGTTACTCTTACTGCCCCCTGCAGGGCATCAGTACAAGGCACACCACACATAATCACACACACACACACACACACACACACACACACACACACACACACACACACCAAACACATGTGCTCTTATACCTCTTGCCAGCGAAGCAGTAGATGCACGTCTACTGCATTTGTGGCGGGATGACAGATTGAAATACATTAAATCACCTGCATTTGTACATAACGACACACTGCTGATCCTCTTACCTGCACAGATTAATAAACCAGTCAACACATACAACCCTTCCATATTCTATTAACGTCACACACACACTTAACACTCAACTCAACACACTTTTTTTCTCTCATTGTTAGTCTCGTTCAAAGTTCTGCAGAGAGCCATGACAATTAATCAAACAATGCAACATAGCGCACCCTGCATGGTGTTCCTTGGGTCTCTAAATGGGGTAAATAACCCCAGCACTCACCATGCAGGGAGACATTTTGTCAAACAAATATGATCAAAACAAAACTAATGACGTGTAAATTGTTTATGATGTATTCTGAAATGAGCAGGCCCAGCGCACTGTCTGGGAGTAATCACAGACACCAGAAAGACATAATCAGGAGGAAATGAATATGAGCATAGCCGCTGCACACTTTGACACTCGGCGCTGTGTATTGGAGAGGTCTGAAGGTGTGGGATACAAATGTGTGGTGTCTGGCAGCGGGGAAAACATGTGGTCCCTGCCATTTGTGCTCCGTGAGAAGAAAAAAAATGCTGTTTGAAGAGCGAATGACTGACATGGATATGAAAAGTGTTCATCCATTTCTAAAAGAGCAATCACAATGCTGAATGAAGTGTTATTTATAAGAGAGGAAAGCTCTATTGAATTTCCTGAAATGGTTGCTGTTGAACGGCGATTCAATGAATGAACTTGAAGGGCATCATTACACCACATTTCAATTAGCATGCACTGGTTACCAACAACAGTTGTTATAATCTGCAAATTTGCGCTTTATGTTTACAGGCAGAAACAACTATTGCATGTTAGATGTATACATTTGTGTTTATTTATGTAGTAATAATGTCGCTGGTGGCGATGCATTTTTTGAGTAGCATTTTCAAAAATCCATCTGCGCTATTGGTCAATATACCTATATTTAGCATTTGTTTCAAATGTAATACTATTCTTTATTGCAAATCATAAAACCAGCTGAACAGTCTGAGTGAAAAGTAGAATCTCTCAAAAATCTACATGAATTTGAGAATATCTTTTAATAATGTTCCTTTTGTTCCCCTCCTGAGGACAGGTTTAGAAACTGCTCATCTTCTGAGACCACTACATGACAGCCTCTTTCCGACAACACTTCTGCTGATTGGAGTCTTGTGTTCTCTATTTAGCTAATTCTGTCTGTGTTTTGTTAGTTGTTGCTGTAAATTGCTTTCGTATCTCTCTGAGATTTAAGCTCGATATGTAACCTCAGAGTTGCCCACTTTTTTGCTGACAGAAAAAGTTTTTATTTTTACATGTCATAACTGGTTTTAAATCCTCAAACACATGCAAGTAAACAAAACACGAACACATTAATAAAACATCTTCATCAATTTGAAAACACATGCGCACCATCTATGACACACGCTGCTGATACCCAAAACACAACCAAATACACAGACGCACTGCAGTGGCTCAAAACACCATGAATAGGAAGAAGTAAAACACAGAAACAATGCAAAGTCAAAAACACACAAACCCTGAAAAGACATTCAATAGAGACAAGTTGCATATCAAGTTTTCACAATGGAAGGGCTCCAGACGTCTCAGGTGGAAGAGACCAGATCATGGGCCATGGATTAGGCTGACTCCAACTAACTCATAGATTAATAATCATTTCAAAGGATTGAATATTCATGGATGAGTTTCACCTCGCCTGGAAAGCAGATGAGAGCAGGCAGCCACAGCTTTGGCAGAGACAAACAGCTGCGGTTACGTCGGACTGTTCCAGCTGCCTTCAGTGTGTGCAGGAAGTCACAGTAACACTCACATCCTGTTGGATCTATAATCAGACCCACGGATCAGTGTATACGTGGGCTTCAACTGGTTTTTAATTTATGACATGGCAGCCTGAAAACAGTAATAGTCACAGAGAATAATTTCATCATTGATCTGTCAGATGTTTGGATTCTCCGGGTTAAGAAAAGAAGCATTCAGTTTTCAAATACACTGGCCGAATTAAGTCTTTTAGATATTCCTGACTTTAAATTTAAAACCATTTAAACTAGACTCATACATAATTGAGTGTAATTAGATCACTTTAATCTAATATTATATCTACATTGTCCTTTGACCATAATTAAAAAAAATAATTTAAGTTCAGATTTTATCAACATTTGTATTCATGGATGCATTAAGATATTTGATTTTATGATATATGATGTATAAATATCTATATTTATGATTTATGAGATTTCACAAGAAGGTTGTCTGTGTCTCCCAGCGTCAAGAGCATGAAGGAGATACCAGGAGACCGACCGTTGCACCAGGAGACCTGGACAGGGTTGTAGAAGGACATCAACCCAGCAGCAGGACTGATATCTGATCCTTTGTGCGAGGAGGAACAGGAAGAGCACTGCCAGAGCCCTACAAAATGACCTCCATCAGGTTACTGGGGTGCATGTTTCTCCATGAGGTGGGCATGAGGGCCCGGCGTCCTCTTAAGGGACCTGCGCTCGCAGCCCAGCACCATGCAGCTGGATTGGCAAATTGGCAGCTTTTAAATCAGTCACTCATTGTGTGTCAGGGCAAAACAGCACACATCTTCAGTGAGGTTCAGGGAGCTGTCACTTTTGAAATTAGCAGTGGTAGTTAAACTGTATGTCACGTTAATGTGGTCAAATTTTGCAATTAAAGATGTGGTTTACATGTGCGCTGAACTGTTGGAACTGTCACCCCGACAATGACAGTAATGTAACTCTGGTTGAAGAATTTCTCTTTGGTCAAAAAAAAATATTAATAAAGACATTTACACGAAAAAAGTCACCATTTATACTTTGTTTGAAATTACAGAATGCAGAATGCACCTCAGGCCATTCAAACCTCTGAAGTCCCTGAAACAGTGCTGAGGACATGTCTTCAGCGTCTTCAATTGTAGCGAGGTCCCTGGTTGTAATAGTAGCTTCAGTGTTATTTGCCAGGAACCACTGCCAGGATGTACCTCGACTTTGGGCCCCCTCCCACAAACAAAGCAGTGTGTGTGCAGCCTCTATGAGACTTGTGCAAACCAAAGCCAGCCCCTGCCAAAGCAGTGAATAACCACTGCTAATCCCACAGGCTGAGGCTGGGGATCTTTCATCGGAGAACAAAAGCTCTGTTTCCATAGTCTGACAGAGGCATAGACACAGGTCTGTTTGTTATAGTCCTTTCAAGAAGCCACAATTGCAATAAATGAAAAGACCCACCGCACATAGGCCTACCTTTTATGAATTCCCATGGCAAGGGAAATGAGAAAAACTAGACGAAAAACACTCAAGATAGTGAAGATGTGTTTTGCCTAGCTTCGCCTAGAGTTTGGAAACAGGAAAATGCTAGGATTCATCCAAAGTGAAAAGTCCTCCTGTCAACAACTACAGAAGGTTATTGACATGTTCTATATTAGCTAGCAAACTAGTCAACTGGGTTCTGTTGACAATTATGTCACCGTGGCTGTTGGTAAACAACAATTCATAGCATATGCATATATACAGTCCATAAATACAACTCAAACACACTAAACACACTAAAGGATTTGTTACTGTTTTTATGGAGCGCTAATATTTTTTCCCCTGCTTCCCAGTCTTTTGCTGGGCAATGCGTGGCCCATCCTATTGCTGTGCTTGATGCAGAGATGTGAAAGGAATATCAGTGACTTCACGTTCTGGGTGTAAGTATATTTAACTTAATATTAAACTGTTCGTTTAAATCAGGGGTCACCAACACGGTGCCCGCAGGCACCAGGTAGCCCCCAAGGACCACATGAGTGGCTATCAGGCCTGTTCTAAAAATGAAAATTGAATATTGATATTATCTGTTTCCCACCTTGTTATGTCATTGTTGATATTTTTTGTGAGAAATCATTAACGTGATCAGTGTCTTCACATAGATGAGTATCATTAATTATTAATAATCATATATAACTATAGACAAACTGAGCAAATGTGTTATTTCAGAAGAGTGTGTCAAACTGGTAGCCCTTCGTTTGACCCATGAAGTAGCTCTCAGTTTCAAAAGGGTTGGTGAGCCCTGGTTTAAATGAATATGTCAACTTTTTGTGGAAAAAAAAAAAGTGCAACAAATTGCTCTCATTGCAAAAATTTAATAGGAGGATCAACGTTAATCTCATGTCTCTGCGTTAAGTAAGGAGCTGGAGTCAGGATGTGTTTAGCCTAGCTTAGCATAAAGATAGGAAACAGGGGGAAGCAGCTAGCCTGGCTCTTGCCAGTGTTCATAACCCCCCTGCCAACACCTCTAAATTAGAAACAACAATGTTTGCAAGTGGCATGCAGTAAATGTTTCTCACTGAAAAACGTGATGCAGCAACTGTGCCAGGGTTACCCTGCTCAAAAAGCTGCTCAATGTGTGTCCCATGCTAACTTGTATATCAATGACATCATAGTTCAACAATTAGAAACAGGGAAAAACCCGAAGTCACGCAAAACCTTTATTTATTTACAGCCTCTTCAAGTCAAAATCTTCACTGTAGTTGCTAAACTCAAAGCATTAACCCACCCCACCGTCTGAAGTGGGTGCACAAGCTCAACAGTCAGGGGTATAAATAACGTCTCTTCAAATCAGTTTTTGGATCTCAGGGCTTCTGAAGAATTGGATTACACTGCTATCTTTATGGAGCCATTTTATTTGTTAAGAAGGCTGCAACGTTGTTTTGCTGTGAACCCCCAGAAATGTTTTGTTAACTAAGAAAACTTAATTCAGCTTTCCAACAGCAGGAGGGTGAGTGGTTAATGACTGAATATTAATTTATGAACTTTTTCTTCATTGAAGGGTGTTTCATCCAACAGTGAGTGTGACTACAAACACCATTACACTATATGTACACACTACATACTATACACATATATTTAGATGTTTTGTTCTACAACATAAAATACACAATAAAATGTCCGATAATTTAATCATAAAGCACTTATGCATCTTAAAAAACAGCGGTTGCTAACAAGTGGCTAAATCTGTGAAGATTATCTTGCTGAACAAAACGTTTAAGTATCATAAACTGATAATGATAATGATGATCATCCAAGATCCAATACAAAAATTGCACAGGCTTTTTGCTAAAGCAACAATGATGATGTTATCTTCCAGGTTGGCCTTAAATACATCATCAATATGCCACTCTATTAAAGGATTAGAATTAAATATTGTACTTTATTTTAAAAAAATGTCTTAAAAGGCACTCAGTCTGGCGAGAAAGTACTAAGCTTGCAACACTGGACTGTGTACACTTGTATTCACAATAAAGTTACCAGGTTTGCTAGCATCGTACTTGGAACCAGAATGGTGTTCACTGCAGTTTATTTGTCAAAAAACACCAAATTGCTGACAAAAAAAAAGAACAAAGTAACAGTAATATCATTCCTTTATTAATGGCTACAGAGTAAATGTGTCTCGGCCTCCATTCTCAAGATTTGATGCAATCTTTCTGTTTTGCATAGTGAAACACATCGGCAGTCAGTACGTTTCAAGCTAGATGATTATAGCTCAATTAGGCCATTGAATTAAACTACTGCTATTGTCCAAGTATACAAGCACCACTCGATTGTAATGTATGTCGGACTACACCATGGTCGGTAGCGATATGCGCCACTTCAGCTAGTTTGCTACTGGACTTCTGTTTGGCTACTGGTTGACGTATTACGTCACATACCAAACAAGTTCCAAAGTGGCAAACGGGCTGCACAGTGTACGATGAAAACCTTCAGCGGACTGATTGCGTTTGCTTGGGTGTCCTTTAACTCAACGACTCAAAATCCAGCTCCTGTCATATTTTCATTCTACTCTTGCGATTATTTTCTGCCTTCGCAAAGCTCTGAGACGCCTATGACAGAATATCGTCATGTTGCTAGGCAGTTCCCATAAAACATTTACTGTAAACCAACATAACATCCTTCTATAAAATCTTATTTGTAGGGAGAACTCTGTTTCCTTTTTCCCCAGCACTGTATAATAGAATACCCTCCTTATTTCACAGGAAATGTATCACGTGCAGCACTGCCAGAAGTTAATTTACCATGGCGCAGATATCCCGTGCTGCTCTACCTGTTTTGATGTCGACGTAAATGGTTGTGTTTGAGGGCTTGAGGAAACATGATTTCTCCATACAATCTGCGGGCGCAACAGATGGATTTTCCCCTCCAGGAGCTGAATGAAGAAAGAGAACATTCAATATGTAATTACCTTCCACAGACATCGTCACAGTGTTGTCAGGAATTCTATATGCACCCATGACACTGGCGGTGTAACGCGAAGGAAATAAATGTTTGTTTGGCTTTGTGGAGGAGGGCGAGAACCTCCGCGGCTGTTCATCATGAGAAGCAGGTCGAACCCCCTTCTGACACCGGGAGATGTCTCACCATGCCAATGAGTTCCTGTCGCAAGCGCACATACAAACCCCACCAGATAAGTCTCTATGTAATGTTTGTAATGGTTGTGTGAGACTCTGTCGCAATATTTTTTTTTTTATTCTTATTAACTGCATGGGTGCAATTTATTTTCCTCTCAGGCAATGGAGGTGGTTGGGAGTGAGGGCAACTCTGGTCGGAGCTGATAAGCTGCTCCTCACACGCAGTCCTGCTGGAGGGACCAGATTTACCAGGAAGACAATGTCCACGAGGTCAGACGCTCACGTGTGAAAAGCACACATACACGCTTGTCTGTATGACTATTCCTGTGAGGACATCAGCTACATTTCTACCGCGACCTCTCACCTCTCTGCCAGATCAAATATTCCAGTGCTTTTCTTGAATAAGAAACAACAGTTAACTCAGCAGCTGCAGTGCAAAAACTCAACACAATAGTCCGACTTTTTCGAAAACAAAAGATGAACGGACTGATTGTGTTTACTTGGGGGTCTTTTAACTCGACGGCTCCAGTCCAGCTCTGGTTGTGCTTTAAGTCTACTCTTGTGATTATTTTCTGCCTTCGCAAAGCTCTGAGAAGCTCATGACAGAATATTACCATGTTGCTAGGCAGATCCCATAAAACATTTACTGGAAAACAACATAACATCCTTCTATAAAATCTTATTTGTAGGAAGAACTTTGTTTCCTTTTTCTCCAGCATGGTATAATAGAATACCCTCCTTATTCAACTTGTCCTACAAATAGCAACTTTAAACTAACATATGTTTTTCAGGTGGCTAAAATAAGTATTGCAGTTGGAACGGTTTTTCAATTTTTTTTTCAATTTTTTTTTTAGAAGCACTTCAGATAAGGATTTGTTCATTGATAATTTATGTCATGTACTTAGTGTCGGTGCCCACTACCAACCCTAAGAATCCTGACAGAAGCAAAGGAGGAAGTAACATGTGGATATAAAGTGATTAACACAAGTATGAAGGGAGGAGGTTGGGTGGATGCATGGGTCAACAGAATTGGACTTACACAATGACTTTGCGCATGACCATGATCTATCCTTAACCTTAACCAAGTGTTTGTTATTGTAACCCTGACAACAATGGTCCACTAACCATATTTTATAGGCACTTACAAAAACCTAAACCGCGACATTTCACTAAACCTAACCAACATACAAGTGCTTAAACCTGACCAAACATCAACACTAATAATAGAACATAAGTTAAATGCATGCTTGCACACTAACATACAGCACATCCATGCATATCTCCTCTGTGACATCATGAACATGAACATAACATTTCTGATGAGGTGGTGAATCATGGTGATTACCGTGCGCGGCATGTCAGCTCCATCACCTTAAGAGTTAAACAATCTCAAAGTCATGATTATTCAGTTAGTCCTGCTTGTTTGTTTACAAAAGGAGGCCCGGGAACAGCGGTGTGACGATAAGGGGAGAAAAACTACAGCATGCGATGCACAGTCAGGAGCACAGAGACGTCTATAAAGTGAAAGAAGCGCTGCACTGTCGGAATATGACAGCCAATCCATCAGAGAAATGGAGGCTGTGTCTAAAGCGGCGAGGAGAGAGTGCCTGGAAGTTTTATAAATAGTTGTGCCTTTTAAAGGAAATTGGAACTTGTCAGAGACATGCCATCTGCATTTTTTTTTTTCTTTTTGAGAACGTCTCCAATAGAGGCACTATTTGAACATGACTGAAACATCATAACATATAAAGTGGCAGAGCTGAGAGCTTATCTGAAAACGATTGGATCTCCTGCTGCACTGAGAGGAGTCTATTCACAGCCCGGTAACGTGGTGTCAAGGTGCCAGGGCTAATGAATCGAGTTTCCATGACATCTATTAACCTTGCCTTTACTTATGCCGTGTATGTGCTTGTGTGACTGATTGTGTGTCACTGTGTTTTGCAAACATCTATTTATATTAGGACAGCGCATGAAAATCCGCTCTGATTCTTGTTCCCTAAAAGTGGATAGTTTAAGATCGGGACCTTAACATTGTAGTGGACTTTCAGTGCAGTTCAATGAATACATACTGATTTGAAACCAATATTTTTTTGAAACTACACATGTTTAAACATTATTATTGTGCATTTTAGTCTGTGTTTTTACTTTACTCTTCATGGGTTCATCTGTAGCCCCTTTCGAGCTGCATTTTCAAGGCCAGAATTTTGCGTCGTTTTATTCTGCCTCACCTGTATCAAAGTTACAGAGGTGAAATGGGGGGACAGGTTAATTCCACCTGTGATTCCCCAGTGGAAATAGTAACAGAGCTGCATCAGAGGTGAAAGTGTTTACCACAGGATTTCATCAGACTATGGTGCATGGACCTCCCCCAGAAGAACATTTTATAGTTAAACGCATCAATCTGGTGCATTTTTAGGGAAAGATTAAGAGGCAATCTCATAAATAACATGACCATGAATGAGAAATTATGGAAAATAGAAAATGAGGAAAATAATCAAATATAACACTAAGCTTTCATTGCTGCCTGGTGGATAGTCCAGTCCTCTACTGCTTAGATCCCACCATACAATGTTAACACAAGCCTATTAGCGGTGGTCAGTATGAATCTATTGTTGTTCATCTTGTAGCCTGTTAGTCCAGACTTGTGACTAAACCTTGAACGAGAGACCAGATGATCACTGATTTGTCTCAAGCACAGGGGAAAGAGAGCCTGTGAGTGCCATCTTCACTATAACTTGTCTGGTGTGTATGGTTGATGGTGGTGCTCGATGGACAGATAAACAGACTACAAGCTAGCACATCGACTCAACAATACCGTTAGAGACCACAAATTTAC
>CAEMYA010002128.1:1046727-1119060 GCA_903131615.1 Diplodus sargus
TAAAACTTTATGTGGTAAAGTAAGTATGCAAATGGAGCTGTCTTTTTAAATATGCAGCAATTTGCCGGATAACTAAATGTGCACTTTGTACATTTTCTTTCAATTAGTCAGAAAGGAGAAATGTTACGCAAGCAAAATGGCCCAAAATCTCATAATTGAGCAGTGCTCTGTTGTTTTTGTATTCATTTCTTAGCACCCACAATAATCTCATACAGTATTATCCAGCCTATGTTTTACATCCAGTCATGTTTTTTTTTATATCAAAGGACACAAGAGAAGAACAGCACTATGATGTTAAACTTGAACTTTTAGTGAGCTCTCTCTGATAAAATGGCTTGATTAATATTTTCTTTTTTTAATGAAATTTTAAACTTTTAAAATGCAATTCTTGACATCCACATGCTTTTTCTTTTTATTGCTAACTGTATCCTCAGGAGGCCCAGCGGAGGTCACATTGTGAAACTAAATGTCTCATCTCAGCTAATGGTCAGCAGCGTAGACTATCTTTACCGCCCCATATCCATTTGTATTTCACAGGAGTTGTGTAAATGTTCTTCTCGGAAAAATAAATTCAGTGAGTGTAATTCTGTTGAGTGTACATTTGGCCTCACTAACGTTATCAGTGCTATCTGGCTGCATCAGAGGCTCCATGTTGATCAAAGCAGGGCAGGACAGAAAATGATGAAAATGCTGATAGTGATGATGACAATGATGGCTACTGTGATATCCCCAAAGTATTTGATGCAAGCTGGGAAAAAAAAAAAAAAAAACTACCTCTTGCCAGCACAATACAGGGCCATTTGTCATCAAGCAAGGACAGTTATAATCATCCCTTTTGCTTGCCTGCCCCATCAGTCTTCCCCTTTCCATATATCAGGATCAATCTAGGCTCATTTATTTTAATCATCACTTATTTGCTAAACTGGCAAAGTCAAAGTAGGACAATAGAAAACAAAGCTCATTTTTGAATGTGAGCCAAAGCACATTTTCATGCAATTGCACCCTTTCAAAAGAACTTGACCATTGCTTCATAAACCCCAAATAAAGTCTGAATACAGTAATAACATGATGAACATGTTTTCAAGCACATTTGTGGACAATTACAAACAAAATAGGATTCAGAGAAAAGATAATTAGGGTCATCTTCAGCAGTCGTCCAGAAGGCAATCTGACTCATTTTGGCAATTTTTGGTACCAAACTGTTCCAAACATTTTAACAGGATTGAAAAAAATCCATTCCATTCTGATCATCATTGAGCATGTTTGTTTGGACACACTAGAAAACGTGAATCATAACTCTATATGTTGTTTGGGGTTGAAACAACAGTTTCAAACATTTAGGGAAAACTGTTAATTTAATAACTTGCAGAGAGAATAAGACACATCTATCGATAATTTTAAGGCCTCATCAAGAATGTGGTGAGGGAGGCATGTGGTTGTTTCTTTTGAGAGGCCATTGTAAGCACACAAATAAAATAAAAAAGAAGACTGTGTTTGTGCCCTGTGAAATAATAATGCACGATAAAACATCAAAGTAACCAACAACATACTGTATTAAAGCTAAGTAACCGACAATTTTTTGTACTAAATCACAGAAACAAACAGTGTGTTGTATTTAATTACAGTAACCAACAATTTCCTGTGAGAAACAACAGTCACCAACAATGTACGGTAAGAAAATCGCAATAACCAATAACATCCTGTATCAAATCAGAAAAGAAGCAATGCACTGTATTTAATAACGCTAACCAACAATTTATTGTAGAAAACCGCAGTAACCAACAGTGTATTCCAAAAACAATCACAATACCCAATAATGTACTGTCTTAAAAAAGTACAACTTACATGACACAATCATTTGCTGTAAAGACATTATGATGTACACAAGTTTTTTCATTAGTCATAGATTCATAACACGTCACACACACTGTATGTCACATCATCACAATTTTAATAGTTTTAATAACATTTCCATGAATAGAGTTTGTCGTCCTAGAACCTGGAAATCAGTAAGAATTTTTAACATTTGGTTCAGTAATTAATTTATTAAAGGTCTTCTGAGCGAGCAAACACTGGAGCTAACGGGAGGCTAGCATACACTGGAGCTGACAGAACACTAGCAACCAGGTGGCTAGCTGACGCTTGAGCTGAATACAGGCTGGCAGGTCAGTGGCTAGCAGTCACAGGAGTTGACAGGAGGCTAGCTAGCTGGTGGCTAGCATACACTGGAGCTGACAGAACACTAGCAGTTAAGTGGTTAGTTGACACTGGAGCTGTAGAGAGGCTAGCTGGTCGGTGGCTAGCTGACACTGGAGTTGACAGGAGGCGAGCTAGCTGGTCGTTAGCAGACACTGGCTGGTGGCTGACAAACCCTAATTGAAAGGGTGACACAGGAAAAGGGCGGGAAATTCACACAAAGGGAGGAATTGAAAAGCAACACAGGACACGATGGCAAAACTTCTAAATCAAACAGGAAAATACACAGTGATTGCAGTACTTTAAGAATCTGGAAATGGATAAAACTAGACAATAAAGCTCTAGGAATCTACTTACACACTTTCATTTGTGAAAATTACTGCTTTATGCCTGGCCTGAATGACATCATTTTTTCTACCAGGAAACGGAGGTATCTGCATCAGTATATAAATCACCTACAATGCGGTTACGCACAGCTTGCAATATCCCTGCCTCAAGCTTCTTCAGATATTTACAAAATCAAGAACACCTCAGAACCGCATTACGTTGAAACCTTGCATAAGCACGAGCCCCTGGAGGCGATAAATAAATCTGATCCCTCAAGACGCGAGGATGTTAACTATTTTTATTGCATCCTACAAAACTAAACTTTGTCAAACACAACAGATTCAGACAGATAAGCACAGATGATGTTTGGGATGAGTGTCTGAAGAGTATGTATATGGTTGTTTGGTAAATGTGAGACATAATCTTATGCAGTTTAGAATATATATACATATACACAGACACAGACTCTATTAGTCGCGTTTTAATGACGTCTCGCACATTTGCAACCAATATAAGTCTGTAACCATTGATATAATGCCCTCTCTTTGGTTATGCAGTACACTGTACGTTACATATACTAGAAAAATATATTTTATTGTTTTTCAGAAGCCTTTTGGAAGCTATGGAAGCCTGAAACACTCATTGCTATTCCTGGAGCTACTAGTTCCTTATCTTGGGCAATGAAAAAACGTCTGTTTTGATTGGAATGGTGATTGCAAAGGAGTTAATTCTCTGTGTGTGGAAAATGGAAGCTGTTTCCATAATATCAAACACATTAGCTCTGGGAAGACAGAGATTCGGTGATGAAGACAGAGGAGGTGTGTTTGATACGTCGAAAATTCTTGGGCCAACACTAATGTGCTGTGTCTACTGCGGAGCAGCTTGCTGTACATACCACTCTTTATATACCTTTGCATTGTTTTCTTCTTCTGCTTTAAGAAGAAAAATAAACCTCTTTGTATTTAACGTAGCCGCAATCACGTAGCTGTGATTGTGGTTATTGATACTGATATCTTCTGGATGTGTTTGTTTTTGTGTGTGTGGTTATTTTTCTGCTTTTGCTCCTGTTTTCCATGGCAATTGTTTAAAAAAATGACAATACATTTACCATGTTATTTACTATGTAAATCCATTCAGTGTTTTTTGGGTAACACTGCTGACAGACCAACCAACCAATGGACCCTGATGGAAACAACTTAGTTTAGCTCTCTGTTATAGGCTACATAAAGTCGGATCAAATGAATCGAATACCAATGTAATGTGTAATTTATGAAATAAAGTATGTGAAGGAACTGTTTAAATGAAACATTTTGGTTACATCTATCCCCGCTTTTCTTTATTATTAATTTTGTCTAACTATCCTGTATCCTCAGTTGTCCCCATGGCAACAACATCCAGTCGTCTTTACGTCACCGCTGTTGTCCATTGTCCACCGAACATGCAGCTAAAGGAAGAGCTGCCTCGTTCCTTGTAGTAAACACGAACTACAGAGTGAGTGCTGCTTTCCATGTTGTCACTTTTTACTTACATACAGCACGATTTTGTTAAACTGCGTTCTGCAGCGTACCGATTTATTAACACTATTTGCTGGCTGCCAGCTGCTGCTAATCAATAGCTAGTCGACTGCGCTAGCCTAGCTGTGCTTTGTGACTAGCAGTTGGCGTTGCTAATAATGCTAATGCTGGCTGTTGTCGTTTGATACTTGCTAATTCTGTCAATATCACTCCCACCGGAATCTCGTCATTTAATTCCGACCTTATATCTATGTGAAGTAGGCTTTGGGTTTTTTACATAAGTGCCGTAATTAAACGCGAAACAGTGCAGCTAATGTTAGCCACAATTAGCTAACAGCTACCTTGCTTGGCAGACAGGAATGTAATGTGTGGACACAACTGCAGTAAATGTGAGGTATTTTGGTTGAATCACTGTACACACTAAAATGTTGTGTGTAGGAGAGTCTCTGTGGTTAACTAGTGACCGAAAGAGCAATACTTTACGAACGTTTAAGCTGTTGCTAGCTGCAGAGGTGCAGCGTCGCACAGTTGCTAACATCAAATGCGGTGTGCAGGTGAGGAGCGCTCATGAGTCTAACATTTGTCCCAGGTTCTGCATCAGAGTTGCGTGTTATGAGAGCATTTGGGGTAAATCCCAATAAACGCGTACTTCACATTTCTGATGTTGCTGCTAAATGCATTCTCTGATTATGAGTGCAATTGGAAAATGTAAACAATCATTCATGGCGGTGATCCTTTTCTAAAGGAGGATGAACAAAACCCGAACAAAACCCAAACAAAACTGATGCAGCGCTCCGCACCAGCTGTTCTTGGTTTGACTCAGCAGAGCAATGGTTGACATTTAAGCTCAGTTAAACTGCTTCATGAACATCAGAAAAGCTCTATAAGAAACTTTGTTTTAATCTATCCCAACACACAACCTGGAGCAACTTAAGAATGAGGTTGTGGTAGCAGACTAACCAAGTTTAGTCATTTGGTACACTGAAAAGAAAGTGAGAAGGATGCTAATACCAAGGTGTAGCTGCCACTATCAGTGTGTTCGGCTAGTGCCCCCAGCGTCCAGCTGGGTGAAAGTAGTAGCCAGCTGGGGTAGGGGGTAACTGTCTATACACACATGTACATAAAGCTGTACTCTTACTATATTGATTTTATTTCCTTAATAAGTAATGTTAAAACATGCCTCTGGAACGTGGCCTACTATATAAAAAATAACAAAAATAAAAGGTAATAAATACAAAAAAACACTTGAAGAGAACTTGTTTTGATAAAATGACTACCCAGCGCGCCGTGTATAGGGGGTATGCCACTTTTAATGTGGACTGGAAAACTTCAAGTAGCTGTGAATCGGACACCAACTTCAGCATTGTCTGTTGCAGAGTGGTGAAAATCTCTGCAAGTGGCTTGCCCGTCTCAAATAAGTCTTTTATTATATTACATTTGAGGGCATTCAGCAGATGCTGTTGTCCAAGGTGACTTACAGTAATTCATACAAACATTCATACATCGTTGGTGGTGGCTGCCATGCAAGGTGCCGACCAGCACACCAGGAGCAGTTTTGGGTTTCAGTATCTTGCCCAAGGACACTTCGAAATGCAGGCCAGGGGGAATCGAACCAGCAACCTTCCGATAACAAGACCTTGGGGGGCGACTGTGGATCAGGGGTATAGCCAGTGTCTTGTTATCGGGAGGTCACTGGTTTGAATCCCCTGGTCTGCATGTCAAAGTGTCCTTGGGCAAGATGCTGAACCCCAAACTGCTCCCAATGTGCCTGGCATGGCAGACATTGTCATCAGTGTATGAACGTATATACGAATCACTGTAAGTCGCTTTGGACAAAAGCGTCTGCTAGAATGTAAGCTGCTGGCTCTACCTCTGAGCCACAGCCATCTTCTCCTACATGTTTCTGATTTAGGTTGTTGTTAATGCAAACAATGTTGAGGAAGTGTAACAACGACTCAGTACTGAACTATACATCAAAATCTGTTGCTCTTGATAGCCATTAGAGTCTAACACACAGTGAATTCAGAAAGTTTTCAGACCCGTTCACCTTTTTCACATTTTGTTATGTTGCAGCCATATGCTAAAACTGTTCAAATGATATCTTTCCCTCCTCTGTCTACACAATTTTAGAATTTTATTCAAATTTATGAAGAGGGAAAATCTTGAATATCACACTGACCTAAGTATTCAGACTCTTTGCTATGACATGGCTCAGGTGCCTTCCATTTTTCTTGATCATCTTTGAGATGTTTCTCCACCCTGACTCTAGTCCACCTGTGGTAAATTAAACTAATTTGACATGTTTTGGAAAGGCACACACTTGTCCATATAAAGCCGACAATGCATATCAGAGTGAAAACCAAGCCATCAGGTCGAAGGAACTGCCTGCATGGCTCAGAGACATGATTGTGTAGAGCCACAGATCTGGGGAAGGCTACAAAAACATTTCTGCTGCATTGAAGAGTGGTCTCCATAATTCTTAAATGCAAGAAGTTTGGAACAACCAGGACTCTTCCTAGAGCTGGCCACTGAGCAAAATTGGGCCCTTGTGGGAGAAGGGCCTTAGTAGGAGAAGTGACCAAGAACCCAATGTTCATTATGGTGTATTTAGTGTAAATTGATGAGAGGAAATAGTAATTTAAACAGTTTTACCATAAGGCTGCAATATAGCAAAATATGAAAAAAATGAAGGGGTCTGATTGCACTGCAACTCAACCCTTAACTCAGATATATGCCAGTATATCAAGATTGACTTTGGTCCTTTTTGGACCCCTATGTTTCACATATCCTGTTGAATTTACATTAGTGATATAAGAAACGTTAACTCATAGTTTCAAAGATTTACATCTAAAGTAACTTTCACCAAACGCAGCCAACCTGAGCCCAAACCTCATACTTTTTATTTAGTGAGTTTTTCTAGTTTTTTGATGAGGCACTACATGTATTTATAGAGGATGACAGAATTAATAGTCTTTTGATTAATCTGATTTATATGCTGTCGTCAATCTGATGCGTTGTGTTTTGTTCTGCCTGTGATATCAATGAGTGGGAGTAATCATCGTCAGGCAAAAATGAAATTACAGGTTTTACATGGCACAGAATAAGATTTCTCTGATTACCTGCTTTGCATGTGTGCTTTTATATAGTTTCATACAGCTTGTCACTGCTCTTCTAAATCCAGATCTGTCATCTTGCTGCATGGACATCACATCTTACTCAAACTATGTTTTCTTTTGTTTTGTTTCTTTGTAACTGTACCTTTTCAGTGGACCGCAGTTTAAAGCGCCGGCAGGTGAAACCACTTGCTGCCTCTCTCTTGGATGCCTTGGACTATGACAGCTCAGATGACAGTGACTTCGAAGTAGGAGATGCCTCAGGTAAGAACAGTGTCTAGCAGACTTAAATCTCTATTTGAACCATTATTTTACATCCTAATTAAACAATTAAAAAAAATATCCATAAAGTCATTGCAGTACTATTTAGGCTTACTGTGTACAACCCCCAGTATGAAACCTTTTGGCTTGTGAACTCTATGATATATAGGTAAGAATTCAGTATTAAAATATCTAAAAACAACTAGACCTTTTTTATAAGTTGACTTTGCAAATTATCCGTAAAGGTCTCCAATAATGTTAAACCCAGGGAAATCTACAAGTTGGACGGTGCATTTCATTTTGCATTTGTCACTATAACTTCTAAGAGAGGATGAAAGGTGGTGAACTAGTGAAAATGTAAAGTGAATGAAACTATACATTATCTGTGAACATTTGTGCCCGAGTCATGTTAGATTTTCATCAGCAATGGTGGTTGTTTAATGGTGTGGTCAATAGGGGTGGGAATCTCTTGGCACCTCACGATTCAATTCGATTTGATTCCATTCCGATTTTGTGGTCAAGATTCGATTTTAAAGTGATTATCGATGCATCTCGATGCAACATTTTTTTTGTGTACATTTCCATGCAAACATAAACAACTTGCACATGTGTGTTCAGTGCGCATGCATGCACATCAGAGAATCGGCAGGCGCTTGCTGTTGTCCTCTACAGCAGGCAAACAAAATTTTACAGCAGGCGAACTAATTTCAGTTTTAAAATTCAGATTATTAACGTATCTGCATCGAGACATAATCATTGTAGAGAGAACCGTGATGCATCGAAGAATCGGAAATTTTTCCCACTCCTCGTGATCACCTCAAGCAAAGTAAGTTTGACCACAGGATCATCTGTGTTTATGAGTGTTATTTGCGCATGTGTTTATTTGCTTAAAACAGCCAGATTACTTCACTCTACATTAGCCGTAAGATAGCGAGCAACGGCATGCAATGAGTTTGTGTGTGTTTGGAGTCAGAATGGAGTACTCACCAGAGACTCCAGTTCTCTCTCTTCTTTTCCTCTCCTCTCTCTGAAACATGACATTTATGAAGCATATAACATTTCCCCTTCATCTCCAGTCAGCATTAAACATAGTACAACATTAAAGTACAAAAACTGCGACTTGACTTTAACAAATTTTAATACATTTCTATATTGCTGGGTCGCTTAACCAATAATAAAATAACCTGGCTACAACTTTAGATTATTTATATAAAATGTAACTAAAGTAGCCAGTAGGGCTAATGCTAACTAAACTAAAGCTTTAAAATAAAGTGTAATATTTGCCTCTGAGATGTAAAGGAGTAGAAGAATAAGGTTTAGGTTTAAAGGGTGTGTGTCCTGCATGTTTTTTGTGAGGAAGCGAGGTGGCTGCAACTGTATATTGATATAAACGACATATTGTCGTATATCTCATTTAAAAATATATTGATATATCTTAAAAACTAGATATATATGGCCCAAGCCCTATCCCATGGTGGCAGAAATTGCATATTGTGCCTTTTAAACAGACTTGGTGTAGACATTTACAACAAATCTGATGTTAAGGCTAAATGTGGCAGGGTGGGGTGGTGGTATGCCCACTCCATGGGCTGTGTTTGTGACGTGTTGTGAAGCCCCCACTTATCAGTTTGCAGAGAGGAGAAGCCGCTGTGTTGATATGCTACTAGCAAGCTAGTGCTGCTAATTGTTTGTCCTCTTAGAATCTAAGACTTAGATGGATTAACAATACAAGTAAACAACCAGGATGTCTAGCACAACCATGTGTCTGGAACACAAGACAAAACTGAGTTCAGAAGTGAAACATCACAATAAAAGGGGAAATGTGCGATGTGTCCCTCTGTTGCTTTTAGCCATGGTAAATAGCATGTCCTGCTTCTGACCTGTTCTACTCTGCTTATGATCTGTAGTCATGCCAGTGTAGGTGAAACAGGCCGGTCCTACAGTGATTGTCGGCATCCACATGTGTGTTTTAAACTAGTACACAATGCCAAACTGAGTGAATACACATGATGCAAGTTGTTACACCGCACTGTGGTTGTACCCTTTCATGCTGCATGTGTGATTGACAGCTAACATGATTGGCCACTGCTCTGGGATTTTGGGCTGTGTTTCTCCAAAAGTTGAGCCTGTGCCATTTTTTTTTTTGCTGCAGCTGGCTGCGTTTTTTGATAGTGACAGATGTAGAGGCTGACAAGACAAGGGTGGGAGAGGGGTATGACATACAAAAAGTCAGCGGCTAGAATCAGACCGGTGACAGTTGTGACCATGTGGTGATGTGGAATGTACGGTAATCATTCCGCTAATAAGGCACTCTACTCAGCATTTAATTAAACATGAGTATGGGGTTGGACTCTGTATCAATATACCCGCTTCAATGGACTCTGTCTGGGTTCGGGACCAAGAGAACCTGCTTTGAACATCTCTGCTGTTTTCCACTTGCCTGGTTTCTCAGCATATAGCATACATATGATGGCAATGACTTTAATGGTTTGAAATGATTTGGGATTTATTTGATTCTCACTGTTCTATCTAAGCAACTGGACTTGTTTCAGTATCTTGAAGACATTTCACCTCTCATCAAAGAGGCTTCTTCAATTCTAACTAACTGCCGGGGAGTTACAGGCTTTTAAACTTTGTGTGGGAGTGTCCTTACAGTGTCATTAAGGACACTTGTGAGCTCTGAATTTTGGAGTTGTCAGGACCACTCGTGGGTTGTTGACCCAACCGGCCTTCATGTGGGTTGCTAGAGCTAGGTGAGCCCAGGTGTGAATGGTTATGAAGCTATCTGAGGAGGGTACTGCATTGTAGGTGGGTGATAAGTAATGTCATAGGCCACCTTCGCTGTTCAAAGACGGTCATTCCAGTTTAATGTAGATGGATTCTTTTTTTAACATGATTTACTTTGGCATAGAAAGAATGAAGAGAATAATTTTAGTTACTACTACTGTGTGAGTTGGTAGTTTTACAGGCAGAGCATGGCTGGTCTTGTGAGAACTGCAGTCCATAGTAATGAATGAAAAATGCTAACTACACACCTGAGTGGCTGTTTTCGTGTCACTCGTGGCATGCTCCATTATCAAGGGATATGATAAGATAGTTGTCGTTATGTGTTGTCATGTTGCATTTAAAGCATAAACATGAAGCTATCGAGCATTTAATTGATATTATTTACTTTATATGGATTATTATTACTCTTTTCTTATTACTTTTGATGACGTGTCTTGCCGATTGATATTGCTCTTGTCAGACCTACATAAAAGTTGTGCACGTTTTAGTCAACTCTACATCAGGGAATGGCTTCTTAGCTTCAGCAAAGCTCCACGAAACATGCAGTGATATAACTGTTGTGCTGTAAACACACCTGCCTACACAAAGTCTTTACAGATTCTAGTGCACCAACCATGCATTTTAGAACGACCAAATTTTTCTCTATATTGATTCTGTTGTCATTGCTTTGTGTGCTGATAGGATCAGATGGCACAGGCAACGGCAGTGATGAGGAAGGGTCTAAAGCAAGCGCTGCTGGGTCAGAAAGTGATTCGGAGAAAGCTGGTTCTGCAGACGATGGAATAGATGAAGAGGAGGCCAAAGATCTGGCCGCTGAGGACAACTTAACGGAAGATGAAGACAAGACCAAACAGCAGCCTTCCTCAGACAGCTCCACCAAAGACACCCCTGCTGTCACCCCACCCAAAAGCAGACGCAAGAGCAAGAAGACACCAGAGCCTGAGCCTGAACCTGAACCTGAACCTGCTGCAGCTGCTGCCACTGAATCTACCTCAGCGTTGGAGGCTGCCAGCGCTAACACGGATGAGTCTCAGTCTGAGCCCAAGAAATGGAATTTCCGCAGGAACCGCCCACTGTTGGACTTCACCACCATGGAGGAGCTGAATGAGATGGACGACTACGACAGTGAGGATGATAATGACTGGAGACCGACAGGAGGGAAGAAGAAAGGCAAAGCAGCTGCTCAGAAAGGAGGGACTGAGGAGGAGGAGGGAGGCAGTGCTAGTGACGATGATGATGATAATGATGACGACGACGATGATGACGATGACGATGAGGATGATGAGGACGATGACAAGGAAGATGGTGATGACAACAACAACAGTAGCAGTGATAGTGAGAAAGAGGTGAAGAAGCCAAAGAAGAAGGCCAAAAGCACCAGTGCATTTGATGAAGAGCTGACTAATGACAGCATGTCCCAAGGAAAGGGCAACGAGGTGAGTGCAACTCTGTTCTCACCTGACTTTAGGTTAGCTCAAAGTAAATTACATGTGAATTAAATAAAATAAAATGACTAACATGTTTTTATGATTATCTGGATGCTATTGTTAAAAATAGTAGATCTATTATCGGCCCTGACCGATATTCAGCATTTTTCTAATAATGATAATCTCAATCTGCAATGTAACTGGTTACTAGATGTATCAAATGGATAGTGGAGAGGGAGTATAAGTTAGCAGATAAATAAATTACTCAGGTTAAGTACTAGAAGTGCTAAAGAACAGTACTTGAGTAAGTTGTTTTTAGGTCTATTCCATCACTGGGAAATTTGATGCATTTAACGGCAAGTAAATGTTGGTCCCAAATACTGGTTTTCAGTCTCTTTGATATCAAAAGATCAGTATCGGTATCAGCCTTGAAAAACCTATATTGGTCGACCCCTAATCCTTTATGACATTTTTATAATGCCGACTTCAAAGTCAAAACGGGTTTTAGGCCAAAACCCAAGAATTCATACACCAAGTTCGGCAAGATTTCACACATTCGTCCAATCAGATAAAGTAATGAAGTAATAAAGTTTTTTTATGAAAGGGGTCAAAGGTCAACTTCAATGGGGAATCATAATATCCAGTAAGGCAGAATTGCTGTATCGTGATACTATCGCTATCCCTGTAAATAATCCTGAATGTAGGGATGTAACGGTATGAAAATTTCACACCGCGGTAATAGTGACCAAAATTACCATGGTTATGGGTATACTGCGGTATTTTTAAAATGTCTTCAAAATGTTGAAAAAACACTGATACACTGATTAATTGAAATAATTTCACCAAGATTTATATTTAAATAGATTTATTGTATATTAAAATAGTCCAAATCCAAAACCTTAACAAAACTCTGCAAAATAAACCTTAAATACATTAGAATGAGATGTTCATGCAGCAGTACTCGATTGGCCAGCAGAACCTCTCTGTGAATAGAAAGTAACATTATTAATTATTACTGTCATTATTACTGTCATTGTTACTATTGGTTGCAATACTAAGTTTGCAACCAACAGATCACAAGAGTAACAATTAAGATCATATCACTTTTGTTAGAAGCAGGTTGGATAATTGTTTAGATCAAAGCAAAAAATATTATTGTTAAATTAATTATGAATACTCTATTTTGGCTCTTATCTCTATCTAGACACTTGTTACATTCACCATTTTAAATTATCTTTATATGTAGTCTATTTTACAGATAATCCACAAGTATTATGTATTTCTGATATTACTTGTATATATTGGCTGTCTGTCTCTCTGTCTGCCTGCTCATCTGTTGTTAGAGGACTCGGTCAATCTGATTGGTCAGACAGCTGCTGAGCCACAGGTGGACGCTGCTCCGGTGAACGGAGCTGAGATGAAAGTCAGCCATCTCAGTCAGTTTGTGTTCACCAGTACGTGTTTGTCTTAAATCCTCCTCACTGCAGCTCTGCATCAAAATTTGGTGAAAAGTGAAAAAACCCAGCTCCTGCAGATTGGGCTGCCATCCTCGACCAGCAGACCCTGAGCATTCTTATAATAACCAAAATACGCAGAGACTTCAGATTTGGTTCTCTTTGAAGGCGGAAAAAGGCCTTGAGGGCTGCTACTGTCACGTCCTCCCTCTGCCATGTCTTTGTCACTGCAAGCGCAAGTTGCACGCTGCGCATGCGTAGGGAGACTTAGGAAGTACCTTGTGAGTTTTCCACACCATGATTATCGACCGCGGTGGTTAGAATGGTAATTAAAACTTAAACCTTCACCGTCGGGAATTTTACCATGGTTTACCGTGACACCAGTAACCGTTACATCCCTACCTGAATGGTATCATATTGTGAGTAACTCTGAGATCCCTACTCCTACATATAAAGAGCAGCTAAAGGATCATGCTTAATATCAGCACGGCAATGGTCTAGTTATTTATCATGACTACTAAAATGTGTGTTCCTTGACTGATTATCACTACCAGCAAACGCCAGATTAAGGTACTTGAATATTTTAAATGTAATGTATTTTACCATCAGTGACGACACTATCAATGACAGGAAATGCTAACCTTCTGTGTCACAGCACTCGACCTACCCCTACTGGTTCAGCTGTAAACACATACTTAGAGATACATTTTGTTCTCCCTTTCAAATGCAGTCTTCCACCTTGTCCTAGTTATGTAAACCACTGCAGATGATTTAGGTATTTGGTCTACACATTAGCCACTTTTATATGTGGCTACATAATACCAAACAACAATAGGAGTCACAAAGTCACCATATAACCCATTGAGAGGTTTAGATGGTATCAGGGTAATTCCAGGAGAATTTCTGCCTTTGTTGTTATCGACTTAGCACAGTGTCCATGAGCATTGTATGTGGGATTTACTAACTGCCAGTTACTGGATCTGTGGTCAGATCAGAGGGAGAGGGGATAAGGGGCTTTACTGTGGCTCTGTTTCCTGATTCCACAGGATGCCTTGCTGGACCGGTCCCAGACCTGGAGCACTCAGCACATCCTCATCTGCTGTGTGTGTCTGGGTGACAACAGCGAGGACGCAGATGAGATTATCCAGTGTGACAACTGTGGGGTGACCGTGCACGAAGGTAAGCTGTGGAGTTAGTCCAATATGTAACTGTGTAGGTATAGGCAGAGCAGCTACATTTTCATGCTTAAAATCAGCACAGCAACAGTCCAGGTATTTGACTACTTAAACTGGAACTTTGACCTCAAACACTCAACTTCTCTGCCAGTAATTTTTTGCTTGATGAAGTTAGGAGCATGTCCTCTTAGACTGATTATCACTACCAGCAAACGTCAGATTAAAGTACTTGAATATTTTAAATGTAATATACATAATTACTTTACTACCAGTACAGGTTCAAAGGTGATTACACAATCATTTTATGTTTCAAATACTTCTCATTGAAATTTCAAAGCAAATGAAATGATCACCTTCTATGTCACATCTTTTTCCTATACTGGAATAGAGGCAAACGTGCAATCGATTTTCGTAACTTTACAACATGGACTCATTTCATGATTCATTCCGTTGGTCAAATAAGTGGGGGTGTGAGAGTAGGGTTTGACCTTTCTTTCTCAAGCCTTCGGTTTTCATTCTTCATGTCACTTTTGTTACTTTTGTTACTTTTCACGTGTCTTACTTAGTGCTTGAGTCTTTAAGTATGGCTATTTGGGATAACACAGCTTTATCACAGCACACATTTTACATATCAAAGAGCAAAAGCACAGTATGTTTCATAACATTAATTATGGCTGCATTCCACTCAAGGGAGGTCCTGGTATTGTGTGTGCTTGCATGCTGAAATACTTTACTGGAACATGTACTCAGGATGCACAATATGAATTTTTTTACCCCAGCCGATACTAATTACTGATAATAACCTGCTTCTGATGCACGATGCTGATAAAGAACCAATGATTTCATTTATTTTTGTGTTTTTAAAAAAGAAGTTCATCAAGTTGCACACCTTAGGATAAAGGGGCTAAAATGTAGTGAGCAAAGATTGATGATTTAATATTTTATACCTCTGACAAGATTTGAGGTGGGAAAACCCCCATGGCCTTATCCCTCATCTTGGAACCCTTGAGGGACATGTATTGTGTTTTCCTTCTAGTTATTATTCTTCTTCTTTTTTGTTTGTAGATCGCAAACCAATTGTACTCTCCTGTATTTATTGTGTTGTCAGCTACCATACTTCATTTGATTCTACTGAAGCTTAAGATTCAGTCTGGCTCATGTCTGATTTTTTTTGTACTGTGAAATAGGAAAGAACCTCAGAAAGTTTTTCTTTTTTTCTTTTTTTTTAAGATGACTTGCATCATATGCTGTTGGTGTGTGTCACAATTATCCAGTCCAGTCTGACCCTGACATAGTTGAAATAAGATAGGATTTATTTCTAGGACATTTCATTTAGAGCCTCAGTTCAAAGTGCTTTCCTAATGGACAACACTGTCAACACTGTCTGCACTATCTGCACTGACAGCACAGAAAACATTGACAGTTAACACACATAGAGGTACATAATCAGCTAGTTCCCATATGCCCTTATTACACATAACATAAACTCACCACTTGAATACACAACTTGCACTGCACTGACACAGTCCAAATCACTGTGATTGGAACACCTTTGAGATGCAAGCAGGACTTGTTAGATTATCTCACTCACTCACACACACACACACACACACACACACACACAGTTCTAATCACTGATTCTCCATAGCAGACATGAGATATTAGTAGCAGGTCTTAAATTTATCTTGTTCCTTTAGTTGGTTGATATTTTCTTCCTTTGAGACATGTCTAATCTCCCTGAGAAGACACAGAAGGGAGACTAAGTGGTTTGCATCGGAGGCTTTAGAGTGAAGAGACAGTGGCAGCACTTGTGGCCAGTTCCTATCTTCCCTTCCAAGGACGCGAATGGTGTTCCTTTTTTTCTGGGACAGTAAAATATGGAACTTAATTTTTGCAATATGTGTTGAGTTCCAATGCACTTCTTCTCAAAGTGATTGGATCTAATGTGCTAATGAAGGTTTAATTGTCATGTTATAATCTTATCCTTAAGATTTACAACATAAGAATGTCATCTCTGAAGATTTCTGTTTACTACTTAGTTTAAATTGGTAAATGGGTTTCTGGCATCGCAGCCATTAAACTAAGGCTGGACAAGTCACACCCATTTTTACCATATTGAAAATGCTTCAATCTATTCACTCTGTGCTCTTTTCCGTGCCTATGCTGCATTATCGAATCCATTCCGCTCTCTTATAGAGAAAATTCTCAGATCAGTTAAATTCCATACCACCTTTTATCGCTACCTTGCACTTAGGCAGATTAAAACAAAGCCTGCACACAGATACACAAACACACCACCAATGGACCAAGAAGATGACAAACGTGACTAAAACGGAAAGAAAGAGATGAAATGCAGAGGAGAAGATGGAACAAATGAACTAAACAAAGTACAATTTTGAGGTACTTGAATGTTACGTTAGTTGAGTATTTGCAATTTCTGATACTGTATATTTCAGATTATTGATTAAAAAACAAAATCAACCAATAAATTCATTTGCTGTTATAGATTAAGCTATTCAGCAGTATAAAAGAAATGAATATGAGCTCTCTCATAAAAAGTTAAAGTGATGAATAGATTTTCATGTTTTGGAAAACTAAATTATAAACATATACTTACATGCATTTCAGATAATCTTTGTGTTTTTAACACCAATGATTGACACCTTGATTACAAATAATCGATATCGGCCGTCAAAAAGCCATATCAGTTCACATTTAATTGACACCAGACAACCCCTGAACAAACAGTAAGGAAATAATATTATAACTTTGCATGGCCCTGGTAATGTTAATCCACTGGACAACTATAGGAAGGAAGGTCATTGGGATCTTTTCTCTGCTGTGCTCTAGTGCCACACCTCCATGGGTGCCATGGTAGCCTTGCTTGACAACCGTAGGGAGGAAGTAGAATAATTAATTCACTGTCAAATCACACCAGAAATGAGACAAGAATTATCTATCTAGCATGCTATCTTCTTATCTTCAGTGTTGTTTGGGATTAATGTTCATTCTTGTCTCTTTTGTGGTCTGATCAAGCAGTACCTTGGCCAACTGACCTCCCTCTCTCTGTTGTCCAGTGCTGTGTGCTGAAGTCCCACTAATCAAAAGTCACCAGGGCCACGAAAAAAAAATGCTATTATTATTTCCTAATTGTATTAGTATTGGGTTTTTTATTCCCATGGTTGGTATGTAAAAACAACTAGCCAGCGGCAGAGCTGATGCAGCAGATTATGAGCCAGTTTCCTCGCCTTCACAGCGAACAGGCTGAGTGGCAGAGCAGCGGCAGGGCAGCCCATCTTTGCCATCTGGCATGTTCGCTGTACTACCTAATGAGGCCAGAGATGCTGCTGTAAACAGAGCATTTTATAAGACAGACCGACTATGTTAATCATAAAGCCGTAAGAAATAACTGGGACACACAAATCCGACAAACTAAATATCAAAATCAAATATGCCCCATGTCCCATTTTATACATTCCCTTTATCCGAGCATTAAATCAAAAGTAAAAAAAAAACAAAAAACTTTTTTTGTTACACATTAATGCAAATATAATGAAATTACTGTCATTTTTTCATTTTCTGATTTTGGATTCTCAATTATATATTAAATGAAAGACTGATAGAAAACCAAATTATATTCTGACTTTTGTTCAAGAAAGAACAGCAAAAAGCACCAGCCCCATTAAGTCATTATGTTTGTCGCATTCATCTCGATAATTTATTAGATTTTTTTGTGTTGGATTTTAAGTCATTTGCAATTTGCAAACAGGTATTGTCAGCCAAATAGTATATGTCAGAAACCTGTGCCACAAAGCTATTTTAAATTACTCATCGATTAAATTTCTGTTCTTTCAGCTTTTTAAAATCTTCAGATGTTATGAATAACTTTTCTCACAATAATTTATCCAGATAAAACTATCAATTCACCTGTTAAAAGGAACAACAATACAAAAAATGAATAGGGAAACATTTTTAGGGGAGAACCCCCAGACTTTTGCTAGATTATCCCACTCACAATTTAAATACAACTCCTGGGATAGCTGTCTTGTCATGGGCAGTAGCAGTGTCATGTCACCCATTGAGAATCAGGCTAAAAGCTATTGATTGCATCAAGTATGTTAACATATTGTTTAGGGAAGCGTATTTCTCCCAGCTGTTGTGTAGTTGTAATCCAGTCATTTTTAAGTACTACACTGTGATCTAAGATGTTGCTAGCATAAATGAACACAGGCCTTTCCATTCATGCACTTAATCTGAGGAGAGCAGAGCTGTAGAGCTATTTCATTATGGAGAACCACCATGCTGAGGCAGGCTACTTTGACTTGGCAATGAAAGTATATCCTGTCCTCCCTTAACAACAAATGTTTTATCAGAAATGAATCTCATTTCATGATTTTTATGAGTACACACTACAGTACTGCTACAGCACGCAGTACATGAAATGATAGGAACATGCTTGAGTAGATGCTAATAAACAGTCTGTGTGCTGATATAGTGGGTGACTGTAGGTTTTCCAATAAAAGTAAACTCCCTGTATAAACTGATAATGTTGCACCATTTTTAGAACAAGTTTCTTGCAGGAATTTCAGTACCAATGCCATATTGATTCTGCTTATCAGCCTGATTCTTTATCGGTTCTCTCATTGATTCCTGATCAAATATGGTCGCGCTGGTTGTAGGCTGAGAGCTAGCCTTGGCAATAGTCTGTCTGCCACTTTTAAAATGGATGAAAGGGAGCATATCTGTACTGCATTCACTTTCATTTAGGTTTTCTTGGACAAAGAACATAATCCACTAAATTTTCCAGTTTGCTGCTATGTTCTTATACAGTAACATAGAATTTACCCGTGGGAACATATCTGCTGCTGGATGGGAAGCAAGGACACTCATGAATAGGGGTGTCACGATGCTCCAAATCCTCGATTCGATTACATTTTTGATTCTATGGTCACAGTTTGATTTGATTCTCAATTATTACATTTTGCAATGCCATTTTTAGACTAGAATTTCATGCAAAAAATAACCTGCCATCTAGTTTCTGCAGAGCTTGCAAACTGTGGCTTTTTTGTCGACAATGCGAACGTTGTCAACATAACTCACTGGAAATCCAAAATACTTCTACACCGGCGACTTCAGTGAAAGAGGAGGGGGTTCAAGTTCTGTCTATGGATCTCCTGCATCTGCAGTTGCCATTCTTGTAAGAGTGGCGTAGCCCCTTTCAGGAATAGGGCGGTGCGTGAGGTGTGTGTGTGCGTAAAGTGTGAGTGGGTGAGCGAGAGTGAGGGAGCGTGTGTAGGTGCGGACAGTGACTGAATGGGAGAGGAAGGAGAAGTGAAAGGAGTAGCAGTAGTAGCGACCGCAAATTGATGTTTCCACCCTTAACTGAAATGATAGATTTAGAGGCATTACAACTAGCGCAGTTTTCAACCTTCTTTGTGAAATGAAGTCATGCTTTAGACAGTTTCTTAACTCCGCCATGACTGCTCCTTGCTACTATACTAGCAAGTGATGCTTATGATAATTCCCATCTCAAGAAAATGCCATTTTGTTCTGGTAAATGTTAAAAAGGAACCTGTTTTCTTAATGTGCAGGAATTTGCAAAAGTTTCACAGTGCATATACAGTGCATACTCTTCTTAGTTAAAGGATAAGTCCATTGACAGAAAAATGAAACTCAGCAATGATTTTTAAATGAAATGATTTAGTAATGTATTAAGAAAAAAGTATATGCTCCCACTGGTCAATCTTATTTCATTTTTTTTTCAACCAAAATTAGCATGTGCATTTTTTCTATGTGGATAAACCTGCTCAAAATAGGTGATTGACTCATTTCACATTGCCACATTGTTCTTTTTTCCTTCTGTGCCATGTTCATCATCATGAATGCGCCTGAAAATCAGGGAATGATAGAAAGTAGCAGATCATACACCTCATCAGAGTACATCAGAACATATTAAACTTATTTTGATAAGGATTAATCGGTGATATTCTGAGTAAGACACTGATCTTTCTGATGCTGTGCTCAAAATGGGACTGTCCAGCTGATGTCACTAAAATATGTAACTGGGATTTTTACTGTTGATCAGACCAAATAAACAATTTGGAGACATCCCTGTGCAGTCTGGGAGAACTTAAAACACATTACATACTATTTTCAGTCAGTCTGTAGACTAGTGCTGTGTTCCAATATCCATACTTCCATGAGTACACTTAAACGTAGTGCACTATCCGCACTTACTAAGTATGCAGATTTCAGCAGGGTGAGTGTTGTTCCAAATCCATACTCCGTGGTGCACTTACCGGAAATTACGATCGCAACAGCCGCGGCTGCTCGTCACCCGCCGAAAACATCCCGCTTTGAACGGTGAACAAAATACATCTACAGCTTTACTTTTTAACAATTACAATCCTACAATCCTGCAATATGGCTCCGCTGCTGGCGCTCTTGTCTCGGTAGCTATTTTAAAAAAAATTCGAGCTGAGCGCCTCTGCCTAGCTACGCTTCTTCCGCTACGTAGACAAGATGGCGGCCGTTGAGTGCGTATAGTGTACATCGTTGCACATTCAACGTTTTTGCCGTTATGAGGGCAACATCTGGGTCCTTGAAGTACACTTCTTTTCGCTGCAATCGCGATTGGAACACCCTACGTACTCAAACTAAGTACAGTTAGTACGGGAAGTATGGATATTGGAACACGGCACAGGTAATTAATGGATCAACCGAAAATAATCAAAAATAATCCTTTACTACTATAAAGTCTATTTTGCTTATTTGTCTACTCGAGAGTTCTGATAGTGGAGATAATGTCATGCACCTCTCTTAAAAAGGTGTATTCGTAACATGTTAGCTCCTTTTTAAGAGATCACAAAGCACCTTGCTCAAGGTTAAGGTAAGGTCAAACAAAAAAGTACTTTGAAGCAGAGATGAGAGATGAGCTGTCAGTATCTAGAGCTCATACGAGTTAGTCTGGCTGCTTGACTTCAGTGCCTCTCTTTGTTCTTGTGTTCGCACCACTGTCCGGACACCATCACTCCCACTCACATGAGAAGAGAGGCTGACATGAAAGGTAGACACACAAGACCTGGGTGAGAGATCGAAGATGGAATGGGCCAAAGTCCACAAGCAACTATCTACACAGAGCACATAGAGGAGACCTGTTTTTACCAGCCTGCCCATTGATTATCAGACTCCCACCAGTCATACAGGAAGACATGATTACATGCTACAAGTTCTAATTTTGCTTTTATTTGCCTTTAAGAGTGAATGTCAAAGAAGGCCTGTTTTTCATCGTATATGTTCATGTACTAAGCTTTGCTGGTAAAGGTAAATGTTAATAACGCGTCACCATAGAATATCATCCTTCTCTGATACAGCAAATGTGAATGTGATGTTGGATTTTAGGCTTAAATATTAGGGATTTGCATTGTGGGAAATATGACTCATGCTATACAGTCCCTAGAGGTGTATGATTCAACTTTTATCCGATGATCAAGTGTTAAGAACTGCAATCAATCATTATTTTGATTTGCAATACTCGTTGAATCACAATACTAAAGAATTGCAATACATATCTTATTGACGCCCAAGTGTCCTGACAGTATCAAATTGGGTGATGTCAAATTTGGACATATTGTCCTGGCCCCAATAACAAAGTTTTTCAAGAACCCCGTTTGTGATATTTTACTCCAGTTAAGTAGGTGGAAATAAGAACTTCTGACAAGCCAGGAGATTTACCCCCCCAAAAATTAAGTCATTTAGTTTTACTAGTGCAGTGCCCGTAGGAAATATGTGTTCTTATAGAAAAGTGAGAGGTTAAGAAGCACTTTCACTGATGGCCAAATGAGGCTGTTTGAAGGTGGAACGTCGGGGATATTTAGGTTTGTTATGAAATCCGATATTCCAGGGTATAATTGTTCGTTTTTGACTATTTTTGATTTTGCCATTATATTTCACCTTAAAAACTATTTACTTGGTGTGATTATTTTCAGCACAACCTCACATGTGTGACTGTACAGTTATTTTTTCATTTTGACATATTGTATTAACACAATAGACCTAAAATCACAAAAAAAAAACAAAACATAAAATCTGAGTAGAAAAAGTTATTTTTTACGGTGAAAACCACAAATATGTTTAACAAACCATTTTTTATTACTTATAATGCAAATATAAATAGTTGTTTGCTGAATATGTGCATACATTTTAAAAATGTACAAAGTTGTGTTTAACTATTTACATTTAAATGCAGGCAATGCTCAGGTCTGCCTGAGCTCCTTCCAGCTGAATGAAGAGCTGCACTGCCTGATGCACATTCAGCTTCTTCTGTTTTGACTCATTAAACAAAAAACCGACTCCACTACACACTAAACACACGACACCAAACACTACATAACACACTACTATACACTCCAAGCACGCTAAATGTCAATATCGCTGTCTGTACACCGGCCGCCGTTGCCTGTCAATCATCCGCCGACGTCCCTCCCACAGCTTCCTGTTGCTCTACAACCAAACTTGCTGCTTGAACACTTTCGTGACAAAAGCCCGTTTTTACCTTTTTTTTCTGCACCAAACACAAAGCAAACGTGGCGGCAATGTTCACGAAAAAGCTTGGCGGACATTATTTACCCCAAGTCCGGTTTTGGACAGGTTGGTGCGTCCGGTCCATCGACTCGGGATTTGGGCCGTGTAGGTTGGTTAGCGGCTAGCAGCTAGCAGGTAGCTACACACGAACATCCACAGATTCTGATTCCACTTTGTTTTTCCACGCGTCTCCGCATCTCATCAGACCCGAACAGACACGGTCCGGTCTTTTTTAGTCTCATTAATCCACAACAGTCAGTTTAGATCATGCACAGAACAGAACGGGACCGAACCGCCGGCTAACTCCCGGTCTAGCTCGCGCTGCCACAGGTCTACATACGCTTGTTTCTTAATGTGTGTCGTAGTCCTGAGCTCTGCGGTGACTGGCTCTAATGCGCATGTCACTGTGGGGGCTCCGATAGACTATGCTCCAGAGTGTATAAAGCATTTATGAAATAATTCATTAACGGTATCATTGTAATCCAAAAAAATCCGCATGGCACACCCTTGAACCAAGCAGCAGCCATGTTGAAACTCTCAGGTCAGTCTGATCCTGATCCGCCGAGATATTTCACACATACACATACACATCCATACATACATACATACACACACACACAGACAGACAGAGGTTCCTTGCTTTTATAGAGAGATGAGTGGGCGGCACTCTTTAGAGTAGAGGTGCCCTTGAGCAAGGCACCGAACCCCCCACGTGTGCTCCCTGGGCGCTTACATAGCAGCCCACTGCTCCTAGCTTGTGTGTGTATGTACATGTATGTGTATACTTAGAATGTGCAGCTAGTGATGGGTTAAATGCAGAGGACAAATTTCAGGTGTGTTCATATCTGACAAATAAAGATTATTCTTATTTACAAGGCCCAGATTCACAAATCATGATTTGCCTCAAGGGACTTTTTAAGACATTTTTCAACCACAAGCATCCAGAACAACTTCAGTGCTCCTAGTTTCTCCAAATGTGTGGAAATCTACTGGATAGGCAATGAAAATGAAAGAAATTCTGTCATTTAGTTTTTCGATGATAGTTGTTATATAAAAGTGTGCCTAATGATTTCCGTGTTTTTTAGTTGGGTTGAGACCTTGTGATTGTGAAGGCCATACCACATGATTCATTACATTTTCACACTCATCAAATCAGTCACTGATCATTGTGTCCTGTCTAGAGGGATCCACATTTATTATGATTTTTCAATCATTAGTTCATATTCTTCTTTTAATTTGTCAACCATTTGTAATCCTTGGTATGTAGATAACTGTAGGCGGATGATTAGCGGAGGAAAATGCGAGGCATCAACATTCTGTCAGGATACCAGATGGCTGATTCAGTAATGTGAGATGCTTATGAGTTTTCTTTTCATCATATGGCTAAACAACCCATGGGAACCCTCCTACGTTAACTTAATCCTATGTCTTCATACAGCACAGTTTTATATTCTCACTGCTGGATGCATCCACACCTAGTTGGTTAGTCTTTGTTGGAGGCAGGCAGACATTTCTCTCTATTAAATCTCAATTCAGTTAAAAGCACTTGGTTCAGTCAACTATACCTTGCCCCTTGTATTTTTTCCTGCCAAGCTCGTCATTTCTGACAAGGATAATCTTTCCTTCAGGGATTATGAAGCTATCCAGTAGTCATCACTTTTTGTCAGCTTAGCTCATATTAGCCAGCAACCCGTGGCTTAACGGTCTGAGCTTTGTATCTCAGTTCAAAAGGAACACCGAAGATCTGTGCAACGTTTCAAGTTTTCAAGTCAGTTAAACCAACGTGGTGGTCATTCACAACTCCCAGTTTCATGGTTCAAAGCCCAATCAGTAAAGATGAATGCCCAATGATGCCAGAGGTATTCCAGTAATACCTATATTGGAGCTATTTTGGAGCGAGCAGGACTTGACCTCTTACCCTTGCCACATACTGTGAGGGAAAGGGAGGTAGAAATGGGCAGTAGTTTTGTTCACATCTAGGTAGTTAGATTCTAAGTAGTTGTTCCATTTTGAAGGTCAAGGCGAAGTCCTGCTGTGACTTCATAGACCCTTTGCTATAATCAGCAGCTTGGCTTGATTGGCGTATCCTGCCTTTGATTTGATCTAAAAAAAAAAGAAAAAAAAAATTACACAAGGGTGGCCTGTAAAAACTGTAGATATACCCCACCAGCCTCTGAAAAGCAGCGAGAGTTCAAAATTAGTGATTCACCATGACACACAGAAAATGGTCTCTCAATCAGAAAAGGACATGCACCTACCCAACAAAGTGTAGAGCTGAATAAACAACTCCATCTGCCCCAGTGTTTGCTTTCGATGGGGAGTCGGCCCCAGTGTGGCACACAGTGACATGCATGCAGAACATTGAGCTTTTGATTTGTGAGTCTCTCCCATTGCTCAAAAAGCCTGAAGGCTGGTTGACTGAATTAGAAGTTAGAGTGTTATCTCCCCAACGGAGGCTGAGTACTGATTGCCGCCCTCATTGGTAGTGAAGAGCACGTCTGCCTGGTGTAATAGCTGCCATAGAAACCACATCAGCTAAGTAATTGTTTATGCAACCTCAGAAAATTAAGAGGACAACATTAAAATTCTTTCCCTTGGCTTCTTCTTACTTTGTGTTATTATAAAAAAAAAAAATCTTTTAGTTGAAATGTTCAGTTTGTGGTGCTGCAGTGTCACAGTACGTTGACAGCTGTGGACCAGAGCAGACAAGGTTTGTTTTCAACCTTTTGTCTTCTTCTTGGTTCCTAGAGTATTAGAATAACACAAATAGCACAGTTACCAATAATGACTCTGTGGTACATTGGCTACTGATTTGAATCAGTTGAATACAGTACATAAAGTATAACAATGCCAGTATGTCTCCGGTTGCTGATTGTTGGGATTCTTTACAACACCTTGGCTTTATCCTGGTGGCTTTTTGCAGGTTAGAGTCAAACAAGGGTCCAGTATAACAACAATATACAGAAATTCAAAGTTTGGTTTCTGTCCCGAGCAAAACCTCTGGCCAAACAAATCAATTAAGGAAGAAAATAGACCAAAAACATCTCAGATGCTGTCAGAGTTACCAGAGTACCAGTCCGTCATTTATCTCCATGTAACAATTTACAGTATAAATGTCTGGAGTCTAGCTGTGTCGCCCGCAAGGCATGAGTGGAGATGTTATATTCACGTCACCAGAGTTTTCTCTGTTTGGGCATGAGACTGTGGAGTTTGAAAATCATAGGCGTTAACTAGTAAGGATGTCAGGATAGCTTAGCCTCTGTTTCTATAGATCAAACAAATCCTCTTTTATTCCAAGATCAAGCAACTATATTTCAATCCTAAATCATTCGTGTAGTCCTTAACAACTGCAAGTTGTATTTAAATGGTGCAGTAGAATGATTACAATTAGGGTTGGGTGGTATCCATTTTTTCATACCATTAAACCTTAAACTAATACTCCAGATTTCCAGCACCATATGGTATTACCGCCAGCTGATTATAAATCACACAGTAAGGCTTTGAGGGATCTGCCAATGAGTGTGTGCAGTTGAGACTTCCACTGATCGAGACGGCTACCTTCCGGTTAGGGTTACGGGGTTAGGGTTCCGAGTTATTTTGCAGCAATTGACTTCAATTATGAAAATAATTATCCACCATTGTACAGACACTTCTTTCACAATGCTAGCTTATAGGAAAAAGTATTTTTGGGCCCTAGTGGATCACATGACAATGCAATTACACAGTTTGCCAACTGTGAAAGTTGGCCTAAAAACCACATCGCTATTCACTGTATCAGAGTATAAAAAAAATCATGCTATGTATGGAAAACTCTGCTTTTATTACATCTTCAAACACACAGACAGTAGTGCTACTGGACACCGACATTTATATATTATATATAGTAACGAAACAGACACTGTTGCAATTTTTAAATACGCCGGGATACCATCTTACTGTATTATTGCCCAACTCTAAACACAAACCGTCAACAATAAGTTGTTTATTATTATTTGGACTGTTGTCTTTGATCATGTCATTAACATTGCAGCATCGGCAATCCTTCTCTGTGTTTCCAGGATGTTATGGCGTGGATGGTGAGAGCGACTCTATCATGAGCTCCGCATCAGAGAATTCAACGGAGCCCTGGTTCTGTGATGCCTGTAAGAATGGAGTGACTCCCAGCTGTGAGCTGTGCCCCAACCAGGATGGCATCTTCAAAGAGACGGATGCCGGGAGGTGGGACACAGTTGCACATTGACACGGTGGTCAGCGGCCATTTACTAGAGGCAGCGAATGGAACGTGTTCGGAAACAAATAACGCCATAGTTAATGACCATAGCTGGTTGAAAGGCTGAAGGCAATAATGTGTACAAGCTAAATTGTACATATATTCAGTGGTGGAAAGAGAGGAGGTTGGATTAAGGGGGAGAGAGAGAGAACTGGTAGAGGAGTGAAATAAGGGGATGGAGGGAAGAGACGAGATAGAGGAAGAAAAGGAGTGAGAGAAAAGAGTGTGTTATGTGAGGCGTGGAGACTTCAGCCACGTTATCGCTGATAGTGCTCCTCAGCCAGGCTGCACCCGAATTTACTACTTCACTAGAGCATGAAAAACACAGCAAATTAAACTGTGAAGCTGTTGCTTGCTAGAGATGGATATCTTTATATTGGACTTCGGATTCTCTTCCCTAAAGTCCGCATTTGAATTGTGTCCCACCAAACTGTAGCTGAGTCTGGGGCTACATAAATCTATGAATCCATTTCTTTTTGAAGTGTCTGAGCAACTCACTGCAGCCAATTTCATGATATTGAGTTTTTATTGTCTGCAGTAATTCACCACCCTAAATGCAAAAATAACCACAGCCATAGATAAATGTCACCTTTTTAAATACGACTTTACATCTTGAAACATTTTCAGGTCATGATTTGCATACTGATGTGCTGGAGTTTGTTATGTTTCTCTTAAAAAAACATAAATAAATAAAAAACTGTTTTATCAGCCAGTTTGATGTTTTTCACTTTCAGATGGGTGCATGTGGTTTGTGCACTTTATGTTCCTGGAGTAGCATTTGGAGACATTGATAAACTACGACCAGTGACGCTGACAGAGATGAATTATTCAAAATATGGGGCCAAGGCGAGTACTCTGTGCATGTTGATTTTGGTTTTACTGACATGTTTAACATACTGCAGGAGCCACTTATTAGATGTTCTTTTTGATAAGTGTATCGTGATTGTATATCCAAATATGATGTTGATTCATCAGCATTCCTGTGTAGTTATCGTTGACTAGAAAATGCCCGATTCTGTTAATGAAACGTATCATGCTCTGATTCTCTGAAAACATTTCAAACTTTTCAAAGAATGTTTAAAAATGTTAATTCTTTTTGGCAAAGTCTACGATAAGAGTTAAAGTTAGAGCTAAAGTACTTAAAAAGTTGTTGAAATGTAATCACCACAATACTGCGATGATGTGATGGCAGGGTTGAGCTCGTTAATGTCATCACCACATTTTTTTTTCATTTCATGTGTTTGGCACTAAACTGCTGAACCATAGGGATATGTTGCTTTCAGTGGTGAAAAAATTCTGCATCATCACAACACCTGCAGTAACTGTGAGTTAAGGAGAAAAAACAGTTGCTGTGTACACTGTTGGAATATTGTTTGATGTGAATAGAACAGATATAAATTAAAACATATAAACAGAATTGAGAGCAGTTAATAGAGTCATCATTTTTGGCACTTGAATCTGCTAAACACCACAGCACTGTACATCTGTTTGGAGACTTTGAACGTCCGTGAAAAGGCCTCATAAAACCTGTCTCCAAGGGAAAACGGAGGACATTTTTAACGTTTTAGCCACCTTGTTTTACATTTAACATATAGTGTGCAATTGCTAAAAGTGAAGCCTCCAGTGATCATAAGATAAAATGCATTGTTGTGCAGTAGATAATGTCTTCTGCATCCACACCATTGGAAAAACTGGGCACGTGTCTGTGGGTTCACAGAAATCAGTGTTCTATTCCTCCTTGTAGCAGCTTCAACTTGAAGTCTCCTCGTTGTGTTCTGTTGCACTTAGGAGTGCAGTTTCTGTGAGGACGCCCGCTTTGCCAGGACGGGTGTGTGCATCAGCTGTGATGCAGGGATGTGCCGTTCTTATTTCCATGTCACCTGTGCTCAGAGGGAGGGACTCCTGTCTGAGGCTGCAGCAGAGGAGGTGAGAAAAAAAACTGGACATTTAAACTCCTTTTGAAGATGTAGTACCTCAAATACCCCTTAACTGGGTTGTGAGGTTCCATAGCAAATCTTCTATCACACACAGTCAAATTGGTAGATTTACATATGACTTTGTGGTATATTTTAATTTTTTCTGTGGGACCATTTAAACAAAATGTTGCTTCAACTTACAGACACACTTTCACATTTTCCTTCCTGGCCTTCCCTCCTTTTTGATACCACATTGTATACCTCCTTAAAACAAGTCAAATGCAATTCGAAGTGCTTTACAAGAAATAAAAAAAATGTACAATGTAAAGAAAAATTATGATTTTGAGACTAACTCCTCTGTGTCCTCTCTTATTATCCCTTATGGTGTGGTGTGCCAGACTTTTCAAACCCATGCCCCCTACGAAACATGGCCATTTTATTAAAGACTGAGCACACTGGGTGCATGTGCAGCACTGCCACGTAGCATTACCTCCCATGTTTAATTTCTGCATCCATGTTAACTAGTTAGACCATTAGTTCTGGATGCATGGAGGCTTCTCATGTGCATGTCAAGCGTGGTGCTGTGTCACGTAATCTAGAGATACAGAGTCTAACCTCTTTCTGCCGTGACATGCACACAGTTCTCAGTAAAAATCTAACCGAAAACAACCTGTAGACAGTCATATAGACAGTCATGGTTTAATTACAGTTTTCTTTCAAAAATGTGTTTATTGATTTTAACATTGGAGTGGTCCCATAATACATTCAGGTGCTTAATTTAGGTACATCGACAGTAACAAAGTACTGCAGGAAGGTTCCAGCTTAATTCCCACCCACCAGAGCACCCTAAATTCACCCACCCAAAACAGAAAAAGAGCCCATCAAAAGACTACACACTCACACCCAGGCACATCAAGGGACATGCAAACAGTAACAGCAAACAAAGAGTAAATAAGCAGGTTAACAGTTGAAGTAAGGTAAACACAAGTACTCAAAAGGGAGAGGGAATGAAGGAAAGAAAAAGAAAACGGTTGGAGTACAGTGCTCAGTTGGACATTTTCAGCATCAATAGTTAGGGAGTCTACGTGGTTTACAAAAGGTTGCTACGTCTAATAGAATGTACATGAGGAACCCTTAAGGGAGAACCTTATCTTCTCCAGGGTGATACATTGTAGCATTTCATGGATCCATTTATTGTGAGCAGGAGGGGAGGCATGAGTCCATTTAAGGAGGATAAGCCTTCGAGCAAGTAAGGAAGAAAAGGCAATAATGTGCCGTGAGGATTTGGACAGGCCATGTGTGGGGGAGATGCCAAAGAGGACCACAAGGAGCTCGTGGTATATGGTTTGGCCCATAACTTCACTAATTGTTTTGAATATTGCAGACGAGTACTCCGATAGCTGTGGACCGGTCAGAAACATATGATTGTAAACAGCAGGGGAGCCTTTACAGCTATTACACTCACCTGTTCTGTCAGGATAGATTTTGGCCCGCCTAGCATTAGTGAGATTGACTCTGTGCAAAATTTTACATTGCAGCAGGCCATGCCGTGCATATGGAGGAAGTGTCAACGCAGTTTAGTATTCGCTCCCAACACTCATCAGATAGTGAGGTCCCAAGGTCCCGTTCCCAGTAACTACAGTTTTAATATCTATGTGTAGACTATGTCAAAGATAGGGGACAGTTTCTTTCCTTTGCACTCTTTCTTTCACTTTCACTTTTTCTCCCTTGCTCCCTCTTGTTCCCCCTCTGGCTTTCTCGGCAAATACAAACTCTATGTAAAGCAGATAGGGCAGGTAGGAGCAGAACACAACAAACACACAAGTGAGCAGCAGCAGCATCAGCTCAGCAATGCACTACACAGGCATCCAGTGTGTCCAGCCTGTTACACCTGAGAAAGTCCAAAACACAGAAGTTCACCCTCCTTCAAATCCATGCTGCGCCTGCAGCCAGATATACTTAATAAGATGGATAAAGGTTTTTTATCTGTGCAACTTTTTATGTTGTTATTTTATAATATTTCTTTTAGCTTCACTCTTTTAGTGCTGTTTGTTGTTTTCTCTCAGGCCATTGGCTTGTTGTGTAAAATCTAGCCGACCCTTGAAGGTTTTCAATGTGTTCCTCAGTAATTTGTCAATGAAGAACTACGTAGCATTTGCACCACATTTATAACTGTATGCTATTATTCAGTTATGAATACTAAATAGCATAGTTCATGTCATTGTACATTTTATGATAAATTTATACAATATTTGCCCCTCAGCTTTACATTTTTACTAGTGCTATTTTTATGCAGTATTTTTATCAAGAACAGGAGTGTCAATAATCACTGTCCATGCTGCAAGGCAGGATGCACCATACATCCTCTACTTCATTACAATGTAAACATCCTATCGACTGCAAACCTTTGAATTCAGTCAGTCACACAAAAAGGCTTCTGTCAATAGGTCAAAGTGCTGATGGCATCTATCGCAACAAGTTAGGCTCAAATGATTTCTAGAAGGCCAGCAGCTCGACTAACTGTTTAGGATTTTTTTTATTTCACGTCCTGTGGCAGGAGGGGACAAGGTTGTCAAATGTCAGTGTAGTCAATGTTGTAAGATATAATGTTCTCTTTCTTTACCAATAGTGATATATGTTTTTATGTCCTCAGGATATAGCTGATCCATTTTTCGCGTACTGCAAACAGCATGCAGACCGCTTTGACAGGAAGTGGAAAAGGAAGAATTATCTGGCCTTACAGTCTTACTGTAAGGTGTCTCTGCAGGAGAGAGAGAAACAGCTTACTCCTGAAGCTCAGGTAAGATTCCTTCATTTATGTCAGCTGCAGCAACCAAACGTCAGAATAACACGGGCATGTGTTTTTCTACTTCTTTTCAAATAAGCCCATATGACTTTAAAAGGAGAAGACGATGAGGGTGATTCCAATGTTTGGATGTTTGTTACTGGTGGTGAAAATGACGTTTTCCAAAAGTGAATGTTACATTTTTAATTGTTTAACTTGGGAAAAAAATCTCAAATCATGTGTATACACTGGCAACTCAGATATGGTATGTTACATTAAGACTGTGGAATTATGTTAATGTGTGTTGTGTGTCCCATCTGCAGGCCCGAATCACTACCCGCCTGCAGCAGTACAGGGCGAAAGCAGAGCTTTCCAGGAACACTCGGCCTCAGGCATGGGTGCCCCGGGAGAAGTTGCCACGACCTCTGACCTCTAGTGCCTCAGCCATCAGGAAGCTGATGAGGAAGGCAGAGCTGATGGGCATCAGCACAGACATTTTCCCTGTGGACACATCTGATGCCAATGCCAGCTTGGATGGACGCAGGAAACACAAGCAACCCGCCCTCACAGCAGACTTCGTCAACTACTACCTAGGTGAGGACATACTACCTGGGATAAATGATATTCGGCTAGCTGAGAAATGCTCTTGTCTTTCAGATAGCAGAACTATATACTCAATAAAAACAACTTGCAACTATGTAATTCCAGATACAACTGATCTGATCTCAATTTTACAATAAGCTGAAAACCTTTAGCCATTTTGCTGCCATTCCTACATTATTCTTTATTCTGTGCAAGATGGAGACACCTCCGTGTATGAAGCTATTTGGAATGTTTTGTTTGTTTGAAAGGCATACATATACAGCATATATCAAGAGCTAGACCAAATTGAGCTTGGTTAACTGGTATAAAAAGAAAAACATAGCATGAAAATGCATGTGCACAGATGGGCAAAAAGGTGAATGAACTACATAAATGGATAGTTAAGAAGTAATGTGATGCAGTATTCAATATTCAATTCAACATAATTAGTTGGCCCAGAGGCTTCTTCAGTTCTAACTAACTGGAGAGCATGCAACTGTTTTCCAGTTAAAACTGAAGAAGCCTCTTGGATGAGAGGTGAAACATCTTCAAGCAACTGCAACATGTCCAGTTGCATATGGTACATCACTTAGAAGTACATGTTTGATGGTTTCCCACATTGTTTTATAATGGAAGAACCTTGCCTTGCCTTAAAGAGCATATGCACACAACATTAGAGGAAATAATTTTCCTTGAATGAAATACAATATGAGGCTTATTAAAGAACCTCCCATCTCCACTAACCAATTCCTGTGGGAGTGCCTGCATTACCTTTGCACTTTTCTTTGGAAACAAAGGCATTCTTGAACACTGAGCTTAAAATTCAATGCTTATCTATATGTCTGCAACACCTACTCCTCTGGGTGTATTCTACTTCAGGCACTCACATTAAATATATACACTGAACAAAAGAAATGTATGGGACATATCATTTTCACAGGTAACACCATGTCAGTTAAACTTCAGGGATATCAATGTGTCCATTTAGGAAGACCAAATGATTGTGAATTGGCTTCCCCTTTTGTGCAAATGGAAGTGACAACAGGTGCAATGGCGAGTCAAAAGCAAGACAAGACATGGTTTTGCATGTGGTGGCCACAGGCAATTGCTCTCTCCTTATCCCTTTATGACTGGTTTGGCGGTGGGTCAGAGATGGTCTGAGGAGGCACATGCTTGAAGGGTCATACAGACCTCCATGTCATAGTCAACGGTATCATGATTTCAGTAAGGTACCGGGATGTAATCCTGAGAGCGATTGTCAGATCTTTGGGCCCTGGGTTCCTCCTGGTACAGGACAATGCCTGGCCTCAAGTGGCCTGAGTGTGTAGGCAGTCCCTGGATGATGAAGACATTGATGCCATTGTTATGTATGTTATCTTATGGTAGCTGTGCATACAATGCTGCCAATAAATCTTCTACTTTGATTTGCGGTGTGATTTTGAATCCAGCCCTCAGTGGGTTGATGATTTTGTTTTCTATTGACTATTATTATGTCTTTTATTTCCCACCAAATTATATAATGTACACCTGTAAATATTTTCAACTTGAATAATTTGTTCATCAAGACCTGATAAGGATTACAATGTTCACTAAACATTTTAAGCAGTGTATATGCTTCCAATCTCTGTTTACATTTTAACCAAGTTGAAATATAGTAAGCATTATTCTTATTCACTATATCTCTAATAAAAGGCGTCCAAGTTATTGTGTCTAATACTGTGTAAATACATGTCTTCTCCATATAAATGATTGTGATACCAGATGTGTGAGACACCATGCCAGTCACCTTGAGAGCATACGAGGCCTGCAGCAGAGGGCCTATCTGCCATCAGTACACTCTCTTATGTGCTTTTTCCTGTATATAGATTGTGATCTTGCTATTGATTTTTGTCCCATTGATATTCAGAGCGGAACATGCGAATGATCCAGATCCAGGACAACATCTCTGAGCAGAAGAACTTGAAAGACAAGCTGGAGAGTGAGCAAGAAAAACTGCACGTGGAGTACAACAAGGTGAGCATCATCAATCCAAACCCACAGAAAAAGTTTTTTTTCTGACTAACTGGAAGGGAGTTGCAGTTAGTGGGAGGTCAAATGTACTTACTGAACCAAAGGTGATTTGAGCCTTGTCCGATGCGCACTACCTGTCCTTTCTGTAACACTGGGGCAGCAGCATTGGCTCCTAATGGTAAACAGGCACCCTTATGAAATGAAGCCCACACTCAAACAGAAGTGCATTCAGTGGCAGTGCACAACACCTAACTACTCTGTGATATTTCACAGTCATGTCTTTGGTCATCATTCCTTTTTAATGCCAAAGTGAACGGTTTATTCGGCTTGCTGTCTCGAGGTTAAGTAGCTGTAGGCTTTAAAATCCTGTGTGGATGCATCCTTACAGAAAAATTGAGGTCATGTGTGAGTCGTTGACCCAACCAGCCTTCATGTGGAAGGTTAGGGCTAGGTGAGCCCAGGTGTGAATGGTTGTTAAACTTAGGGATGTAACGGTATGAAAATTTCACACCACGGTAATAGTGACCAAAATGATCACGGTTATCGGTATACCGCTGTATTTTTAAAATGTCCTCAAAATGTTGAAAAAACACTGTTACAGTGATAACTTGAAATAATTTCACCAATATTTATATTGAAAATAGATTTATTATATATTAAAATAGTCCAAATCCAAAATCTTAACAAAACACTGCAAAATCAACATTAAACAAGTGTAAAAGAATGTATCAAAACTGTGCAAAATAGGTCTTTGGCTTTTTGTAACAAGGCAGCCTGTTTTTGAAACGTGTCCTTTAATGTCTGCGTTACAGAGGTAGAATGAGATGTAGTGGCAGTAGCACTCAATTGGCCAGCAGCCCCTCTCTGTGAAAAAAATGAATAGAAAATGTCATTATTAACTATTACTGTCATTGTTACTGAATACCAGGGGTGCAACCAACAGATCACAAATCTCACAATTTAGATCATATCACAACAGTTTGCATCATATTTTTTGATGAAAGTCAGCCATCTCAGTCAGTTTGCATTCACTAACTCAGTCCACCCAGTACGTGTGTGTCTCAAATCCTCCTCACTGCAGCTCTGCATCAATTTTTGGGGAATTGTTAGGTCGACTTTAAAAAGTGAAATCTACAATTAATAAGCGGTTCAGATAACGTGCCAAAGCACGGATCAACTTTGCTCAGTTATACTACTATCTGGTCAGTTTACATTAGTGAAAACAGCAAATTAGACAGAGAAAAGTCGACATACGCATACATCATGCACCCGAGCATAAGGATAGCTTACCTTACATTCACTGAACAGCTGAGGGTGATGGTCGTGTAAATTGGATGTATTGCCGCCTCTCGCAACAACTTCCTTCTTGCAACTCCTGCAGATAGGGCTGCCATCCTCGACCAGCTGTCCCTGAGTATTCCTATAATAACCAAAGTGCACCCAGACTTAAGATTTGGTTCTCTTTGAAGGCGGAAAAATGCCTTGAGGGCCGCTGTTATCACATCCTCCCTCCGCCATGTCTTCTTCACTACATAACAAGCGCACGTTGGACGTTGCACGCTGAGCCTGCGTAGTGAGACTTGGATAAAGTATCTTGCGAGTTTTGCACACGGTGGTTATCGACTGCGGCGTTTACCATGGTAATTAAAACTTAAATGGTTACCTTCACCGTCGGGAATTTTACAGTGACACCGGTAACCGTTACATCCCCAGTTAAGCTGTCTGGGGTTTAACAACCATTCACACCTTATAGGGAACTATGTAGTACAGAAAGTACTGCATTACAAATTGGGGGTCTGTTTAGGTCCGCCAATTTGAGACTGCGGGGGGTACACTTTTTTCCACCTCCTTTTCTATGTAAATGAGAGCCGCTGATGTTCCAGCGATTGCGTGAGATGGGTGGAGGTTTCGATGACGTGAACTGTTGTGCAACCCACAGTCAGGGAGTTTTAAAACCAGGAAACCATTCAGTCCATCACTTCATCCGTGGTCTTCAACATGAGCAACTGGACAGCTGTTGAGATCCGGGAGATGCTAGCGTCTCTGTAGCTGTCTTCATTGTCTGCCTGTTGTTGTAGTGGCAAGCTACTAACGGTTGCCACTTTCAAATTCAAAGACCCCCGCTAAGAACCCAGTTCTAAACTCTAATGGGGTGCAATGTAAAGCTCTTATTTTGAAGACAAATTCAACCTGCTTCCCTGTTTAAGCCCAACTTCGTGCTTCACGTCACGTCACACTTTTATGCCTACCCTAGTGGTGGCCAAGTGGCGGCTTTTTGGAAAAGAAGGAATATTACTCCTCCCTTTTAGATAGACAAGACAGCACATTGCAGCTTTTACCTTGCTGCAAATGTGCCACCTTTTCTATCTAAAAGGGATGATGATTCCTTTACTACTCTTTCAAACCAACTGTCTTCTCTGGCCAAGATGTTTATATTGTTGTCCTCAAAGGAATGTTTTTTTCTCCTTTTGAATGTAAATGGACAGCAGAGAGGAGTTTTCACCTGAGACAAATAAGTACCAAAAAGAAACTGTCAGAAAACACAACTTAATGCACAGGAACACTAAATCCAACTTAAAATCTGGCATGATATATAGAAATAATAGGAATTCAAGAAGCAATTATTTTCATTCTTGATTAATCTGCTAATTCTTATATTATTCACTGATTAGTGGTTTGGTCTTTTATTGTCAGAAACAGTAAACAATAAAAAAAGAAGTTGAAGATTCATGTCTTCATGTTGGAAGATGGCATGTCAGTCCAGTATTTCCCACACAATAATTTATTTGAGGCGGTCTGCCACAACATTAACATTGGCTGCGCGTCTCATTCTCACTCACTTAAGACATTTTATCCCATTCCAAGTTAGCTCAGTGTTAAACCAGAACTTAGCTGAAGTCTCGAGTGCGCATGCTCAATGGCACACCAGCTGGACAGCCACCACCAAAATTAAAGTCTGATTCTGTGGGAAACACTGCAGTATGTTAAGAATGAGGCCTGTGAAGACAGAGAAGCAGTAGTCTGTAAATATATCACGTCTCTTGCAGTGTTAATATTATGTGTAGTTGTGTTGACCTTTGCATATTCTGGTGGTGTCTGCAGTGGTGGCAAATAATGTAGTGAGAGAATGTGTTTTTCAGATGAAAGAAAATCAATGTATGAATTTCAAGTGGTTTGTAGTATTATCTTACTTTGTTTTATTACCATTAGGTGGCCATCCTAACTAATTTTCTTATGGACAGTGTTCAGCCTGGCACGTACAACAATGTCATCACAATAGATAAGGCCTCACTTTGCTATGTGACAAAAACTGAAACCTGTGCTTGGTTTTCTCCCATCTCTCCTCAAACATGTGACCTCTGTGAAGAGGTTGCCACTCTATCTGTCACAATGAGGAAGGGAACACAGCGGCAGAGTAAAAGTCACAAAAGTTAATGTTGCGTTCAGTCCTGTGCCGCGTATGTTAAACATTATTAATGGAGTGTGTGTTGCTAATTGCACTGCATGAGTTGTTCTCACGTGGCTTTGGCCTTGGAGAAAATGGCAGTGGGTGAATGCCATTATAAGTCTTTCTTTGACAGATAAGTAGTAGTCATTACGCAAGGCTGAACTGTCGCAAATCATAATCAGCAAAATAATCAAAATATGAAACTGTTACTGTGAGCACAGAATCAAACACTCACCTGCAGCTGTACACAGTAAATCATTTAAATGGCTGGGTTATCATCAGTAATGTTTTGAAATTTTGACCTAGAGCTACATTGATAAATTCACGAGTTGGCATTAAATTTTGGGATGTCCCGATTCGATCATGTGATCGGAAATATATATATATATATATGTATATATATATATATATACGACTGTTTCATGAGAGGGCACCAAAATAGGTGCATTTAATACTGCTCATTTGAAACGGCAAATAAAAAAACACTTAAGGAATACAATGTTCACTCAAGCAATACCGGCAAAGACACCGAAGCAGCAAACGCTCGCGGATACTTTCAAAAGAAAAGAGAAATATCCTCGAGACAGAAACATGGCCAAAAATATTACAGAGAGGGTAATTAAATGATTTGCTTTAGATAAACAGGTCATCTCCGTGCTAGAGGATCAGGGTTTTCTTCGTCACCTGGAGTTTTTGAATCCCCGGTATGCCCTACCATCTTGGCATTACATCACATTGACTCCACTTTCAAGTTACAGCGTGCCAGTATGCGGACTAGTTTGGTGGGTCTCATACAGCAGAGCATGTAAACAGGAAACCGAGGAGATGCTGAAAACATGTAAAATAGACAAGCAACGCGTCCACGTCATTTTACGTTACAGCGTAAGTAATATGTAAAAAGCAGTGGATGATATGGCGGTACCAAGCGAGGGCTGCATCTCACACACTTCAGCTGGCTGTACACAAGGGTCTGCTGTCACAGTGCAGCGTCACAGACTCACCTGCTAATGCAAGGAAGGTGGTAGGCCAATGTTAGAATAGCATATGCAGAATAAGAAAGAGTAATATGAAAGTATATACTTTGTTTCATGTTTCATAATATAAAAAATATTAAGGAACATCTTGGATGCATGCACTTCTTTTCTTAATGCAGCTGTATTATCTAGGAAAATATTAGTTCAGGCTAAGTATCGGATCGGGACTTGTTATCGGCAGATACTAAATATTAAAGGACTCTGATCGGGGTAAAAAACCTGATCGGGACATCCCTAATTAAAGTATTTACTAACCAACTATTTTGATGACAAATTGGTTGGTCATTTTAAGGCAAAACTTAAGCTTCTCAGTTTTTCTGGTTTCTTTCTGAATATTTTTCTGTTGTGGACAAGACATTTGAGAACCCTGGGCTTCGGGGAACACTGATCAACATTTTTCACCATTTTCAAACATTTTGTAGAGCAACCAATCAACTAATTGATTAATCAAGAAAATGATATACAGATATATAGACTTTGAAAATAGCCGTCAGTTGCAGTATATCTATGTGATAAAAAAATGCGGTGTCCTTTCCTCATGTTGTCTCTTCTCCCCCGTTTTGCAGCTTTGTGAATCTCTGGAGGAGCTACTGAATGTCAATGGAGAGCTGCGAAGTGAAGGCCAGGCCATGTGGACACTACTGGGGGACATCCTCGGCCAGGTACAAACACCATATCTGCCTCTTCACACACCGTCTCCCCATTCTTCGCTCCCTCAGCCATCCTGCTTTCCACATGCAGATTAGTTGTTAGAAAGTCTGTGTAAGACTCTTGTTGATGGATTTCCCTTTTTAGCGTAGCAGTAATTTGTGAAGGAGAGTTATCCGGATTGTGAGTAGCAGCTCATATGGCCAACAGGGGGTGATACTGCAGTCTGTAATAACCCTGCTGTTTACAAAAATCCTTTCATTTTGCACTAACTGATTGACCTGTCATATGCCATGAAGTCAGACCTGACCATGGGGAAGTCAATGCTGTTTCCCACTTCTAGTTCCTATGGCAACCAATTGCCAAAATGTGCCAATGTGGTCGCATAATTAAAGTACGCAAACTGCAGTATACGGAAATATACTGAGATAAGTAGTCTTATTTTTGCAGCAAGCTAAAACTTGAATTAACACACAAAGTAAGTAGCTGAGGTTAAGTGGACAATATATCTTCAATCTGACTGAAATCATTTTGATTAGCAATTCCAATTGAACTGTTTACATAGTCCTCAAAGCAATATTATTGTTTCAGGTTCAGTGGATTCAAGCCTCTCTCATCTTTTGAACAACTCGATGTTTCAAGCCTTTGGACCAATGAGGTGTTCTAAGTCCTAAATGTGTAAGATCTCGGACGACACCCAAGGTTACCCCAAGGTGGAAATGTGCAGAAAGAATAATAGTTATGCCAACCGCAGAGAAACAATCACATCAAGCCTTTATATGTTTATTACTCAAACAGTAAACGAGTATCTGGTCCATAATCTTGACCAGTCCTGAAGGCTGGCATAGATTATCTGTTAATGTAAGGAGTGTACAGATCCAGCCTTGAACCTTCTAAACTGCTCCAAGACCAATCTGAGCAGCCCCAATAAATATCAAACATTTTGATGTTTGGGATTTAAAATCTGGACGACCAGGATTCTTATTACGTATACTTTCACAATAGCCAATGAGAGATAACCAGGAGGAGCTCATGGAATTGCCAAGCAACAACGAGCATTTTACTCCTTGAGGCTAAGGTGAGATAAGATATACCATTATTGATCCTCTTTAGGAGAAATTCAGTGGCGATAGTAAGTAGAGGTGTCACGATCTTGATTGTAAATCAGATACTGATCGAAATGATGTCACGATCTTGACTGTCGAAATCCAAGGTGGTTAATAGAGGATTTAGCCAAGCATAGACATATATACGTAGACGCCTTATTGACTGTGTTGGCCCGTTGCCACAGTACATTAGTGCGTCAAATCCAAGTAGATGTGAAAATGTGATGGTGATGTACGGTCCAGCGAGTCAATGCGGTGTCTAAATGTATATGTCTATGGGTGGAGTGTAATCCAAGAAGAGTAGCAGCCAGCCTGTCAGGAAAGACTGCAACAGCCAAAGAGTTCAGTGTGTTTGTTGGGGAAACAATCCAAGTTGTTAGCACCGCCACTAAGAACCGGAGGAGAAGCCATAAAATGGGATGCTTCCAAGCAGTCCGATCACATCCCCTGCGGCCTGCGTCACTGTGACGTGTAATTACATTTTTTGGGAGGTCTGTGCGTCAGGCTTCGCCGTGGGTAACGGTGCTGTTTCAGCAATTAACCACATTGCATTCTTTGTTTGAGAAAGAATCTTAATAGTTATAAACTCTGGCCGGAGCCGCGCTTTAGTCTTCTTCCTCTATCATGTTTACAAAGCTGCTGGTAGAGGGGCATCATAGAGTGCGATCAATCTGCAGGGTTTTTTAAAACCAAGCAGAATAATCACGTTACTTTTTCTAAAATTAATTGAAATTATTACGTTACATTGAAACCCTGGTTATATGTATAAAAGTAGCAGCTAAATCTATAAAAAGCCTTATTAAAAGTATGGCCCTTGCGAGAATGAGCCGTGTAGATAAATGGTCAAATGATATTAATGTGGTGGCGAGGCAGCAGAATGGACAGGGATTAGAAAGAAAACTGGCAGTGAGTCTGCAATGACCACCATAAATCACCTAATTATGAACACGAGTGGCTTAAGTAGCAACATCAGTCACAGCACTGCATGCTTTTGTGTCATCTATCTGCCACATTTTCATCTCCTATTTGTCATCCTGCCTGTGCATTTGCAGAAATTATTGATGTCCCCAACTGGGACTCTCATCTCTCTTCCAGTACACAGTCAGAGCTTTTGTTCCTGACGCTCCTTGAAGTTTAGCACTCCTGGCAACTTCACAAGAAAGCACTCAGAAGACGTATCGCACCAGCCTCAATAAAATGGCATCAGACTGTAACAGCTATGAGGTGGCAAAACAGTGAGAAGTGCTACAGTGCAGTCCAGTTTAGTGTTGATCAACAGGAAATTCCATCTAGACCTGCAACCTGATATTTTGAGGTCCAGCATCTTACAAAATTCAGAGCTGAAAGGAACTGAAAGGAATAACTTCAACTTCATTCACACATTGGTACCTAAGTGTCATCAGTACTTGAGTTTATAATTCGAATCAAAAGATCATATAGTAACGAAAAAGAATAAAACAACTCCAAACTTAAATAGGGTGGCAGGTACCAATTATTGTTTATGAATAAACGACAAAGTGTGTTGCCTATGTACTTGTAAGTAGGGGTGGGTATTGGCAAGAACCTCACGATACGATACGTATCACGATTCTTTGGTCACGATACGATACGTATCACGATATCACGATATCAGGATATTGCGATATAAATAAAGATGAAAACACAAGTACCTGTATATGTACATCAGATGATATTGATCAGAGGACATATTGAGTCAAAACTATTTCATTCAAAACAGCCTCTCCATTTTATTAATTCCCATTAAATTTCCGGGCAGTAATATTCTCTTTGTCAGCTTTAGTGTCCTAAAAGCTGATGAAGCTTGGCTCACAGCCAATAGGGACCGGGTGAAAGTTTTGGGGGCGGGTCGTGCCTTGAGTCACAGTTTTTTACGCCTTTTAGGCCTTGGTCCTCTTCCTTTGTTCTTAACTCCTCAAGTCCTGGTAGTTTGGCTGTTGATTTCCCCTACAGGCCTTCACTTTGAGACATGTGGCATTGAGGCCCAACATATTCATAAATTGGACTGGATCGAAAGAGGAGAAGCAGATGCCCCTCAAAAGTCTTTAAATGTGGAAATTATACCTTAGTGAGGAAAAAAACTATGAATATCATAATACATGTTGGGAGGGGATCTTTAATAATTAAACAGCAACGCCACAGTCTGTTCTGCACAACACTCCGTTCTGGCACCTCAGTGCTGGATTGAACTCCCAACCAATGTCAGGACGGCTGAATCACTCGCCATGTTCTGCAAAAGACTCGAGACTCTATCAGTCTATATCAGTGGTGATATGTTGTGGTTTCTTCCTTGTGACAAATGTACTTATTGTAAATCGACAAAAGTGTCTGCTAAATGCCTTAAATGTCGAGGCAAAAAACCCCCATCAGACTTGGTCAAGACCAAAGGCTGTATAAGTTAAAGATTGACCAAAGTAGCATGAGAAGAAAGACGGAAAAATGAACTTCAACACCTCAGCTCCACTTGGTTATGTTCATATTTTAAGAGTGGCTTCCATTCTTGCTGTTGGCCACATGTATCCTCAGGAGGTAATGGAGAGATTTAAGCAGTACACAATCTGATATTAGATCAGAGAGCTTCAGATAGAAGGGGCTTTAGGGCCTAGAGATGGGTGGATTAGTTTTAGAGCTGAAGCACACAACTTGCACTTGCAGACAAGGCTTTATATTCATTATTTTACTGTATTGGTGAAAATGCTCTCAGCAATAATAAGTGCCCAGTTTGCTGTTGCACTGTAATGTTTTCATGAGTTTTCCCAGAGGACAGAAAAGCTTAAAGCTTGTCTGTGTACCTGTTTCCACTCTTCCGCTATTTATAATCTCTACTTTTAAACTTCTTCATCTGTCTGATAAAGCATGTTAACAATGTTGATACTGCTCCATATCAGCAGTAAAGATGCTTCCTTGTGGTGGGACTGCAGTCCAGGTTGAGGGAGATAGCCCCAGCAGCCCCGTGTGCTCTGGTCACCCCATCCCTCCATCTATCAGGCCTCCCTGCAGGGACGCTCCCTTGGTGCTGCGGGCAGAGCAAGCGTGCCCAGATTAGAACTTCCTCAGGGAAAACCTTGTCTGTTAAGTGACAGACTTGGTCCCTACGAGATAAGTTTTCTAATTAACCTGTGTGGCAGCAATGCACCTGAGATGCTGGGGCAAATAAACTTGCTGCTGCAGTCTGCTGCTTCTTTTCACCTGCCACGTTCAATAGCTTTCCTTCGTCTCTCCTCACCACTACGCTGTGAGGGAACTTTTACAGCTCTGCTTTGGCTGACACTTTATTTGGACAGTCTAAACTCTAAAACACAAAGCAGGTGTTCAATAAAGTGTCACAGGTTGTTAAGTCTAACAACTCCAGCCTACAATTGCACTTTTCTGAGGCATGAATTTGCCCAGAGACAAAATATTTAACTGGGATGCACAATAGATGATTGTCAGATTGCTCTTTTAACAACAACATGTTCTCTTCATAAACCTGATTGTATGAACAATCCACTTGCTTGACTAACATTGGTCTGTACTTTACGAACTAAAATATTTTTCCTTAACTATCCACCAAAATGAGTTTGGCATTGTGAAGCAAATATTATTATGCAATAAAAGATAGCAGATCACATGTTGTTGTATCAGTGGCACCAAGTTTAACACTAGGGTTACTTTAGAGTTGTTCTGGAAGTATTTTCTTATCATCCTGACAGCAATCAATGAAGCAAAATGCTCTGACAAATATTATTTGAAAATTAATATGACCTACCTGACCTATCCAAGTACCGGCCTGCCTGCACAACTCTACCCTTGCACTCATTACATATGACTGGAGCCCTCCACAAGGCTGCACGCATCTACAGTTAAAGCTATTAACGAGCTAGTGGCACAAAGAATGGCAGAGAAACTTCAGCCATAATTTACCAGTAGTTACATGCTAGCCTGACAGCACATGTAAGATGTAAGTGAGACATTAGGTAGTTGGATATGGTTAGTGATGTCAACGATGCACTTTGCTTACAGTATACAACTTCTGAGTCTGCTGTTCTTCTAATTGGCTAACTAAGAAGCACAAAGCACACGGCCCTTGAGCCCACTAAAAGAGCCACTGGGGAAGCAACACACTCCTTTAGTAGGTAATATAAGCACAAAGCACACACCTTGGCAGTAAGGTGCAATCATTGCCCTGGGTCACCTTTTTGGACAGAGGCATGCATATGATGGCTGTTATGGTTTTGATTGATTTGATTGATACTTATGATTGTGGTATTAACACAGTCGTTTATTTATGTATTTATTGACTGTAAAAGCTGAGAGAGCTTGTTGCATATAGTGAACTAGTGAACACATGTCTCCAAAATGCCTAGCAAGAGCTGTGGGGCAGTCCGTGTCGGTGTAGTCAGGCTCTTATAAAAAAATATAATAACAAATGCAAAATCTCTTAACTTATATTATCTTGGTACTCCTGACGTTTGCGTATGTAAAATGACAGTGGGATGTCAAATACAATGATTGTTTCTTTTTTTTCAAATGCTACAATATTAAACATTAGTATCATTTTAGTTCCTTATTATCAACTTCGTTCTGACTTCATTCTTAAAGATTCACCGATTTCATTGTTGACCTACTCACGTGTCAAAGCAATGCTACTGCTCATAGCTGGAAAACGAAAACATTTGTGGATCTTGTTTTGGCAGAAACTAAATACCCCAGCTGTTCTGAAAGCCCCAAAAGAGAGGAAACCCAGCAAGAAGGAGGGAGGATCCCCAGGGAAGTCATCCAGCCTGCCAGCAATCCTCTACAGGTAAACACACAGTGTCTGCGGGAGAAGAATAGGGTGATATTGAAACTAGGGTGCATTTGTATTAAATATCATCAAATGCCGGAGGCAGAAAGAGTGTGCCTTACTTGCATGTGTCCATCATTTTTCAGGTTGAGTGTGTGAATTCATCTGTCACACAGTTGTGTTCCAGTGTTTTTACATTGACAAATCATGACTACAAATAACAATAACCAGCCTTTTCTCACACATAATGTCACATATTTTCCTGCAGCTGTGGCATCTGTAAGAAAAACCAGGACCAACATCTGCTGGTGTTGTGTGACACTTGCAAGCTTTACTATCACCTGGGCTGCCTGGAGCCACCTTTAACACGCATGCCCAAGAAGACCAAGAACAGCTATTGGTGAGAGACATGGAAATGTGAGGGGGGTGGGGAGGAGATGGGAATACGGTGTAAGGACACATAAAATAATTTCACTTAAGGCACAGGACCTTAACACTTTCCACCAAACACCATGTAGAATAAATAAATGTCTGTAGCTGAGAAGTTACTACACACAGGAGGCCACAGAATCACTGAACTTGAAGAAAATGGACACAAACCCAGACTGCTGGAGAGCATTATCCAAAGTTACACAGTTCAAGATTCCACAGATGGCACACCTCCGTATTAGTGTGCTGCTCTGTCAGTCCTAACTGTCTGCTGGCTGCTGAAGCTCCACTGTACATGCCTCTTTGCTTCATAACATGATTCAACATAACAGTAAATAAAGTGCAGAGAATATGTGAGGAACAACGCAGAGTTGGAGCCACTGTATGTTCTCTTTCTTTAACAAGATGATGGACACATACACGTACAGAAAATATGCAGGTGCAGAAAAAATGATTTACGTAAGAGAAAACTGATGCCTCTATTTTTGAAGGTATAACAAGTTCATCCATTGGCCGTACCATATTAAAACAGGTCCGTTCTCCTATCATAAAATATGAGGACTGCATTTCTACATACAGTCATTACGCCAAAATTGGGATGCTATTATTGGCTATTTTTATTGTTGTTTAATCTTATTTCCTTGATAAATTGACTAGTTGTTGATTAGTAGTTGTGATCTGTGATCTATATAAGATGATCTATAAAATACATATATGTGTTTGTATATGTGTATTTATATATACACGCGCGTGTGTATGTGTGTGTACATCTATGTATATTTAGGTATGTGTATATGTATGTGTATATATACATTTCTGTTTATATATGTCTGTGTATGTATGTATGTATGTACACACGTGTGTGTGTGTGTGTGTGTGTGTGTGTGTGTGTGTGTATACATATTTCTTTGTAGGGCTGGGTGTTCTTGTGTCGTTATATTCCAGTTATGCTGACACAGAGCTAGAATTGGTAATTTATTCCAGTTTTTTAAGTTGTCAGAAAGGTCGAAGTAGGCATTGATGACTTGACTACACTGAGCAATTTGTGTGGGTTTTGGAGGAATAATAATGTCATCATTGTTGTGATGTTAATATGAGGTATTGTTGCGGCTAACAGTTCAATGAATACAGTGAATAGTGATTGCGAATGCAGAAATCTTTGTCTGGTTCCTCTGCTGTGTGTAAAGTTTTGTGAGCTTAATTTGTGGTGATTGTTACCATGGTTGTGCTGTAGAGAAAATTCTTCCTGAGCTGTCCTGGATTGGGTCTTTGAACAGTTCACACATATCGACCGCTGGTGGCAAGGGTGCACGCTGATCTGCCTTTTTTTTTTTACCAAGCTCCAAAAACCGTTGGGAACATAAAAGATCTGGTCTTAAAACTTGTAGTGTGAACTTATCCTATATGATAGTGTTGTTTTTTTTTCTGAAAGAGAAAGCTAGACCACGAATTCACAACACTTGCTCTATTCACTACTTGCTGAATTTATTGAAAAATTCCAGTTTGTGTTTTCAGCTTTCTCAACACTATAATCCTTAGCTTCCACCTGGTGTCAGCAGCACCTGTCACAGAATTTAAGCTCAGTGATTGGATGTTTGTCCCCTGATTTTCAAAGTGTTTATTGCACCTAGGCTTATACCCTTGACTTTTTAGCCAGATATTTTCTAACTCAGCCCCTTATATTTTGTGTTAAAGATTTACCAGGACAGTTTTGTGTAACAATCCAATCCAAGTACTCCAACTGTGACTCACACATATTGTCTGTGAGACAAATGAATGGGACGTTACATTCCAGAAACAGAGGCCACAATGGCCAACAAGCCATCCACCATTCAAATGGTACTGTTTAGGCTACAGTGGGGATGGATAGGGGTTAGGATACTGTTGGGCCATACTGGTCTGATATTGATTATTCCATATTTAGAGAATAATATCTTTGGCAATAATAGTTGATGTTAACATCAACACCTGAACCCTGTGCGTATGAAATGGAATTGCTTTTCCTATTCATTTTTTGTCTACTATGAGCAGCGTTAGTATCCACAGTTTGTTTATTCATATTAGTCCTGACATTTGAGGCCAGTCGGTGGCAGCTGGATTATCAGATGAAGGATGCTAAGATGGTGGAAATGTCGCAGTCACTTCCCTCAACTACTGCAGTTCCTTATCTAGAGAGGAGATGTAGTGCATCTGTTCTCCCACATGTGATTCTAAGATATTTTCTTGTTTTGTGAAATAGAGAGAAGCTTCCCTTTCTATAGTAACTGAAAGAACTGAAGAGGTGCAGAATGTTTTTTTGTGTCGGTGTGAAACAATCTGTTTGTGACAGGAGTAATTCATTTTGCATTCATTTTTGGCATGAAGCTCTTTTGGTTTATTTGGTGAAAATTAGAAACTGTTGAATGATTCAAGTGTGTGGGTGGAGAGTCATGACTAATTACAGAGTAGTGCGTGTACAGAAAGCAACAGAGACTCCAGGGTACAGTTCTTTTGTACAACAAACAGAGGAGGCAGAAGCTGCTTGTTTATCTAAACCACATTACTGATTGTAAAGCAGTATCCATTCCACATCTAACTTTGACTTGCTGCAGTAAATTTCAGCATTATCTAAATGGGTTGTTGTTGGCTTGAACTGCTGATAAGGTGCAGACTTTTTCAAATGCTGAAACATTTCCAGGAATTGAAATAGTGAGTTCGGTACTGGTCATCCATTAATGTACGGTGTGTGTTCCATCGATCATCCAGTCTGAAACACAGTGTCATCACTGTTGTCTCCACTCAGAATATATACTGCAGTTTTCTGCATAGTTTTAGGGTACAAATTTGAAATGATACACACCCAATGTCCAATTTAATTGGTCACTGCTGCTAGATTTAAAGTAAAACATTTTTTAAGTGATTTCAATTAGAAATGCGCTGATTGCAAGCTTAAAAATTTGACCTGCTGATTCTGAATTTGTTTTTGTTGATTCCAACTTTCTTTCTGAGAACTAGAATTGACAACAACCACAAACATTTTTGAATGGAACATTCAATTATATATTCATGATAAAAAAAATCAACGATTAAGCAAGACAAGTAAACATTACATTTTACCCTACTGCACAAGGTTACAGGAACTTCTCTCACTCTCATTCAAACAAATCTCAAAATAAAGTGTTCAATAAAATCCAACTGAAAATGAACTGCCGTATTTCCCACTAATGTGTTATAAGCCATGCACTGTCATGGCCAATCATACTGAGTGACAGGAACTAGAGATTAAGTTGAGTTTAGGTCCTGATACTTCTCAGTGAAAGAATTCTGCAACATACCATTATATTTATAGGAACGGTTTTTGATATGATGCAGTCATAAACTACAGCCACAGCAATGACACTGACAATGACAAACTACTAATTTTCTTTCAACAAGTTTCTGCAGGCATGCTACAATAGATGTGAGACTTTACTTGGGCACAGTAGTGCTCATTTCTAATACTGGCATGCTAACATACTCATAATGATAATGATGTTGAGTGGGTATAAATTCGACCATGCTCATCATTTTAGTTTAGCCTGTTAGCATGCTGACACTAGCTCGTTAGCATAATAAAAGTACATCTGTGGGTAATGGGACTGTCCTTAGTTTTTCAGGTGTTTATCAGATCTACCGGCAAGTCAATATTCAATAGAATATTTGTAAAGATATCTCAGGTTGGACCAAAGAGGTACACCAATGGACATTGTCAATCCTAGAGCCACACTGCTACCATGGTGGATAATCATGTTGTCAACAAGTACAGAACTAGAGTTGGAATTTGGTTAGACTTGCTTAGCATGAAGGCTGGAAACCACGGTCTGTCCAAAGTTAAGGAATGGGAAGATATATTTGTATAGATGTTTTAAATTGCTGCTCATCACCAATAAAAGTTACAGATTACCATATTCTGTTTAAGGGCAAACTGTATCAAAGAACAGCATTAAGTATCAGCAAAAATTTTACATTGTCAGAATTTGCAGAAAGATTTCTTTAAAAACATGTTGGTATGGTGGTTTCTTCCTTTTTCCTTTTTTATGTCACAAGCAGTACTGCTCGTGTTTTCTACATTTTGATCATAAGCAGCTGTCAGGTCCTGTTTTTATTTTTTCAGTGTAAACAAAGGATTTGGGCCTGCGATAATAAAATCAATACAGTTCATTGAGAAGAGCTGTCTTGTGTCTCCTTAGGCAATGCTCCGAGTGTGATCAGGCCAGCAGTGATGAGGCTGATATTGCCATGGAGACGCTACCGGACGGCACCAAGAGGTCCAGGAGGCAGATCAAGGGACCAATCAAATTTATCCCACAGGAGATGTCGCCAGAGCCCAAGAAACATCAAGTGAGAGGCACGGTGTGTATCAGCACACTGGAAATGTAAAATGTGATCAGAAATGTATTTTCATTCCGAAAACAAAAACTTCTCTTGTTGCAGTTATATTGACAAATTTGTATGCTCAACTCGTCCTCCACTCTAATTAGAGTGTAACTCATTTCAGTGTTGGCTTATTGGTTGATCTGTATTGATCACAAATAATTAACTTGTTCTCATTAATCTCATGCTCTCTTTAAGGCTTCACAAGGTGATAATGTTAGTGTTCCCAGGAGCACAAAATAAAAAATTGTGATCAAATGCACTTTTGTTAAAATACCAAAGTCAGTAGAGCAATAAAGAGATGTGGACTTCCTCTCGATGGAACTGAGGTAGGGTGCATCCAATCCATACAAATGAGAAAATTATTGTTATTGTTTGTTGTATCATCACTTCATTTGATAAGAAGCAAGAAACAAGAGCAAGAGGGCAATAGCCTGGGAAAATGATTGAAACAAAAGGTTGCCTAGTCTTAAAATTAGTCTTCTGACAAATTAGTGTAAAAAAGCAAGACTTAAAATTTTGTTTGCATTGAATTTGCAGGGCAGTCTCGTCCTTTACAGGTTTAAAAAAAATAAATAAATAAAATAAAAATAGGCCTATAGAAGTATGAAAAAGCAGGAGTTAAACTCAACAGGCTAGAGTCTCAGCCTCCAGCTCAGTCAGGTAATGAAGCATCAGGCCTCCGCAGAATTAAAGCATTGATGTCTGCATTCAGTGCACAACGTGATGTGGGTTTTCGTACCCAGAGTAGTTTCATGAAAAAGGTTATTGATTTGCGCGCTTTTCATTAAGATGAAATCTCTAGAAGATAGAGAGATGATTTCAGGCAAATGCATTTAAATGTCAGTCCAGACTTATTAAGAAGTTAAAGGACAGTTGACAATCTTCATCTATAATTCTGTTCAGTTATCATTCGTTATTTTTAATATTGAATTATGTTTGAATTAAACTCAAATGCTTTTATTTATTTATTTATTTTCTGATACTGTCAAGTTAGATGTTAATGTTAGCATATTGATTAAGAGAATGTGATTCAGAAAACCTAACTGTTCATCCGACAGGGGGAAGCATCTGTTAAGGACAGAAATCATAGTACAGATAGAAATGTTTGTTTGTGGGAGCAGATCAGCCAGACACTGAATGACGTCGGCGACTGTTGTCCTTTTATCACTCTACACATTTTACCCTTGTCAATAGCTATCAAGCCTCAGCTAACATAGCGTTAAGTTAGCTACCTAGCTGATCTCAGTGTAAACCCACGTTCAAAGCCTTTTTTTAATCTCAGCACTCCACTGTGTATTATAAGCACTTTCCAAGTCAGAATAAAGAAAATAAAAAGCCAAGGACATGAGGCCCTGGGCAGAGTCAAATTCAGAAATGTTCTTTGTACTTGCCATTAGCGTGGAGAAAAGGTTATTTGTCCAGAGCTACCAGAAACATTTTCTTTAATGTATACTTAGGTGAAATTATTTCCACATCCTTTCAAGTAAAAGTTTTAATCTTCACTGGCTTCACGATTCAGCTGTCAATGATTTGAATGCAAGCAATGCTCAATGCATCTTTATGCGACCCAATGCATGGCATTCTCAATTTTCAACATTGCTGCACATGGCTACTCTTTCAATATTTAAATTCCCCATTTATTTAGAAAGTCTTTAAAAATAACCTGCTAAAACAGTCTACAGTATGAATGCTGTATCTTTTAATACCAGTATCTGTGTGACCCACTTCACTACACTTAATATTACAAAAACTACAATGTCATGTAATTACAATAATTACAATGTAATCTACAGATTTATTATTTTCACATAGCAGCTCTAAGACAGGGCACTAAATGTGGAAAACATCACAAACATGACTCTGCTGCACATAACCTTTCGCAGAGTTGGACAGCCAAGTCTACAGTGCCTCATCAATTCTAGGCTCTGTGTATTCCTTATAGTTGCAGAAATTAGCTTCAGGTGAAAAAGGTTCAGGCAGAAGAGGCAGAAGTTTTACACAGCGTATGCCTTATCCAGTTCATGTTTTCCAGCAAGTTTATAAAATCGGATATGTGCCCTGAGATGTCCACTTTCAAAATACTTTCTTTTTTTTTTTTTATCACTCACTGCTCTCTGCCTCCTTCTGACTTAACTCCCAACATCAGTAAAGTTACCCTCATGTCCGCTTGCAATTACAAGAAGTTTACCAAGTAAAATCATCCATACAAATACAAGAGGCTTTGAATGATAGCTTTTTTCTCTCATTTTGCCCCAGAATGTCTTCAATGGTGGGCAAAACCTCAAATAATACAGCACGATGATGAGAAAACTAAAAACAACTGACATGTATATTATTACTATTAACAGCTGAGATTTATGTTCACACAGTTGGTAAAGTCAGTTGTGTGTCAGTGTTGCCACAAATCTTCTGGCTGTTTCCCTTCGATTTCTTTCTGTGACCATAGAAGAACGACAGTGTAACATTTTGTGTCAGCTGTGAGAGGGGACAGAACCCTCTCTCCATCCCTCACTGGATCTGACTTATCTGTACCGACCATGCTCTGATCCTGCGATACAGAGCAGCTTCCCTGCTCCCTCAAGAAGCACTCCAGATTGATATCTGACAGCTCGGTGGTGAGGAAGGGGGGGAGGCTGGGCTTGTCTTTCACTTCCCTTTTTTTCCTCCACTGTCAATATGTGACCCTGTGCCACTCACCTGGGACTGGAGGGAACTTTCCTCTTGTGACTGTGGACGCTCACAGCAGAGTCAATTCCACTGAAGCTGATGCTCTGTTACAAATAGAGAAATGAACAAAGGAAAGGAGCAGTGTCTCAACCACTTGTCCCCTCCCTGCACTGCATCTGTTTTAGAGGAGAAATAGTGGAGTGTTAGAGCACAGTGGCAGTCTGGGTTAATGTGTTTTTCTGTTCAAGTTTGGAAACCAGGGCCCAGACATGTGCAGAAGACCCTGCTGGAGCTCTCAGGGATTAAGCAGCTTTCTGATTTTTCTCACAGCCACTAGGCCAAGGCACTTCAGTGCAGCATTTATCTTCAAATGCAAGGCCTGCAATGGCAGACGCTAAAAGGACCCTGCTTTGCATTTTTAATGCTTTTACCAGGGCACCCAGGCACTGGCACTTCTCTAAAGCCATGTTTCAATTTATCAGGACTGGCTAATCGACCTCATGCTGGCCTCTGAGGCTTCAGAGTGTATGTGGGTTTTGAGTAGTTCTTACATATTGACGGAACATGTGTGTGCACATGCACACATTTACATTTGGCCAAAAGGACTGACATGGACCAGTGCCACTTTGATGAAGCTGAGCATCTTGTGGTTGTTATTCATGGCCTGTAGTTGGTGGTGCCGACTGGAGGAAAACCTTTAAAGTCAACCTGTGAGCTCCATTTGATTTAACATGTATGTAATGTGGCAGCTGTAAAATTAATGCTCCATAGCATACTCAGCCTGGATACAAGAGTGTTTGAGATGGGCTGTGCAAAGTCATGCATAGACATGGGCATTTAAAAAAAAAAAAAAGAGTGTGTGTGTGTATATATATATATATATATATATATATATATATATATATACAATGTGTGTGTGTGCATGTATAAGCAAAAATGAACAAAGGAGAAAATGATGTTATGAACTTCGTATTAATATTTAAGGGGAAATTCATTGTTGGAGAGGCTAACTGCAGGTGGTACTACAAAAATATCCTAACGGGTTATGATTTACTGCAGCCCCCTATCACCACAGTGTTAATACTAAAATGTCCCATATGAACATATGCCATTAATCAGTTGGAAATTATGAGAATTAAGTTAATATATCTGGTTACTACCACTTCCTATGCTCTGTTAATTTCTCTAATCCTGTGTGAAATGATTCATGCTTGTTAAAGATGCACTGATGTACTTAATTAAAAGATTGATTTTGCCTGGGACTTATAAACTGCCTGCAGTTTTAATTTCCTCACCTGAGCAGAGCCCGAGATTAGCTATGCTGTGTGGCTGAGTGTTTTTAGCTGAACCAGCTACTGAACTGCACTCTGCTCCCCATGGCCTTATAGATTACTTAACGAGACACTGCTTTAATGCAAAAATAACTAAATAATGTCAGGCCTTTTGTTTGGCAAGAGCAGTCACAGGAGAGATAGTGAAGGTCTATATGAGCCAATTGGCAGCTTCTTGCAGTTAGCATTCTTAATGATAAGTGCTCCATCTGGCAAGTGGTAGCGAGCCAAAGGCGACAGATGGAATTGTTTTCACAATCTGTTTAAATATGTTGTCGATTTTTCTTCCCCTTTTAAACCCTCCCCGGCAGCTCCGGCACTCGCTTGCTAGCAACAAGAAGATGTTTGTTTTTTTTCTTTCTTTCATGCTTGGTTCAGTCCTCTGCAAAGACAAAACACACTTCAGAGCAGTGTAGTATATGGGAGTGTTGCTAAGCATCTATCCAGCCTTTTTGACTTCCATTGACAGAATGTGAAGGAACATGACCGGTGTCTTGGCATGCACAGCAGTCATATTTAGTGCCACAGCATAGTGTTCTGGAGGTGGCTACCAGGTAGTGCTGTCAGCAAGGACACAGATGGGGCACTGAATTTATCAGCTTTGAACCCTCATAATCTTAACCACATCTTCAATGTATCTGAGTAGTTCAGTCAACTGTCTTGTGTACAAAAATTAATTCAGCTTTTCCTTACTATTTCTTTCTACCAAAGATGTTGGTTTGGTCTCAGGGGTGGGGTGCAATGAAGTCTGGGGTTCTTAAATATATATTTCTATACATTATATATTTAAAATATATTTATATATATTTCCACATTAAAATGTCTAAAAATGACTAGACCTTTGTTATATATTTTGTTGAGTTGTGTACATCATCCCAAATTTTACCAAAAATATTCAAACCTAGAGAAATTACTGAAGTTAATGGTGCATTTTAATTTTGGTAACAAAGGGGTAGTTGGGATATGTTGTTTGTGCCAAAATATGGATTGTTCCAAATCTCTCTCAAAGTTTTCAAGCCTGTTTTTTGTGATATATACGACCTATGTGTTTGCAACGGCAGGAGCAGTTAGGAATAGCTCTAAGGCGGGGACAGTAACCTTTTATTGTCGGACTCCGTTCAAATGGGTTTTCATCATTTTGTCAATCCGCATTCTCAACCATAGCTAAGGGATGGTCCCTTCAGGATTATATGAAAGCAGCTGTGGATGATTTTTTGGCAGTCAATAATAATGGTGCTGTTTCAGATTCTTGTGGGAATCTATTAAAGCTGTAGTAAGAGGCAAAATGATCGCAGATAAAGCTTTGAACGAACATGAAAAAAACCATGAAAGGTCAATAATAGTCAACAAATGTCAATAAGCAAATAATGAAGCTGGGACAAAAGCAATTTGGAGTGAATGAAAAGCCAGGAAAAGTTGTTGGCCACACTGTTGCAGGGTGCACAGGCATTAGGTCTATTTTCAAAATCAAGTCTTCATCAGGCGAAATCTTAACCAAGTTCTAGATAACTATTTAAGAAATATCAGTTATATACTTCTAACTGTACTGCATCAGATGGCACAGAGAAATTCCTGGATTCTGTTGGTTTACCTAAAATAAGTGAATCTGCTAAAAGTGTTCTAGATTCCAATGTCACTATTGGAGAAATATAAATTCAATCAAATAAATTCCTAGTGTTAAGGTGACAGGCCCGGTTTAGTGCAGTTTTATCAGACCTACTATAATCATATCGCCCCTTTGTTGTCAAGACTGATTAAATGTTCCACAGTTAACATATTTTTTTTGATAATCCTTTGAGGCTAACATTTGTCTAATACTTCAAAAAGGTAGGGATGCCTTAGATCCGCTGGTGTGTACAACCCTTATATCACAAATATATATTTAATATCTAATACATCTTGATAAAAACATGAACCTGAGTTTGTGAGTCCCTTCATGCTACATCACTATGTTGTATTGCATCTATACTAGTAATGACTGTGACTGATGTACAACAACTATCCTTTTGAATAGGCTGTTAAAGCCCTCAAAAACTGGCCTCAAATCTTAACTACTCAGAAGAAGTTTCACTGAAGAATTGTGGTGCTTTGTGTTTTTGACCACTGCTTAAGAGTGAAATATATTTATTCTGCAGAGAACCAGGGGGCAGAAGAGGAAGAGAGTTCCCATCTGTGAAGATCGAGAAGATAAAATCGAGGTTTGTCACATAATTATTCTACAGAAAACTACTGCTGTTGTTCTAGCTTACATGCTATTGACATATTCCAAGTATAATAGCACCAGTTCAGCTCTACTCTTACCAGCTTACTATATCGTGTACAACCAACAATACTGTCCATTTTATGGAAAATAAGATATCAGTAAAATCATTTCATCAACCCCAGACATCTTAGTAAATGTGTTTTTATTACCACAGGGCTTTTTAAATACCAAGTCAGAGAAATCATTACAGTATTGTGGGGGAGTGATGTAATAATCAGAATATGAAATTCAAAAAGAAACCTGCCTCAACCTAGTCTACAGAGATGCTACCCTCCTAAGCCCTGGTAACTTGGGGAATTATTATACATGTTTTTAAGAATGTTTGAGTAGAAGGGCAGTCATAAATGTTGTATTCACTTATTTTCTTTAGTTGAATCATTAATCCTTGATTCAGTTTCAAGATAGCTGAAGTGTTACATGTATTGAGAAAGCACGCAACTTTTGCTTTCAATATGAGGCTATGCAAAGCAATGTTTGGTGTATTTACTTGATAAATAATTAAGACACTTTATGTTACTTTATGTCAGTTGTTTCACTGATTCACTAATCATTTCACTGCTGACTGGCTCCAGGAGAGAAAAAAACAAACTTTTTCTTTTTTTTATGTATTTTTTTTTTGCATTTTCTACAAGATTGAAAGAATAGTTTTATGTTAACTACAAAGCTGGAGCCAGAAGGTGTTAGTATATCTTAGACTGGAATTCACCTTATTATTTTCTCCTTCACGTAAAAGCATAATTACGACAAAAGAGGCACTTTTAAGATTTACCATAGTTTCATTTTCGGGCAAGCTAATTTAGGGCATACCGCCGTCATGGCAGACAAAAAGTGTCGATCCAGGAGTGCGACCTAACAGGAAGGCTTGAGGAGCGGTCCACCATTACTCTCCTTCCTGTTTGGTCGCACTTTGGGATCGACACATTTTGTCTGCAGTGACGGTGGTGCGCCAAAGATACAGCTGCTAAAATGAGTAGTTCAAAAACCTTCTTTTTAGTAAACTCTGTGTACACAAACAATGTTCTCAATGCTCGTGTTCATGTGTAGAGACCCTGGTGATACTACGAGCAAAGTTACATGTTGTGTCGAGTCTTCTCAGTGTTTTAAAAATAGCGATTTTGATGCTAACGTAAGAGTGCCCCTGCACATCATTGAAAATTAGCTTGCCCGAAGACGAAATTACGGTAAATCTAATTAAAGTGCCTCTTTCATTGTAATTATGCTTTTACTCTAAGGTTTGACTCATATACATTCATAAATAAAGCCTAGGTTGCATTTTGGCGAGAGTTTCACTTTAATAAGCCTCATGCGGGGCAGCAAGCTCTGTGTAAGGAATAAGATGTATAAGCTCTTCCCACGTGCTACCAAAAAATGCATTGTTAACACAAATTGATGCAAAGATGAAGTAGAATGATGTCAGTCAACTTTGGCTGTCAGAAATAATCAGAATTTTACTGAGTAACAGAATTTAACTTGCATTAAATGTACCCCTGGGCACCACTCTTAAAAAAAGGAAAATGATTCTCGAGGTTGCTACTAAGTTCTTAAAATGTTATCAGTGATCGTATTACTTCATACAGTAGTCAACTCCATCATATATGACTACACCGACAACTTATAATTACTAGACATTCAAATGAATAAATTAGTGCAACCATGAATACAGTGGTGGACCACTTTATACCAGATAAAGCAGTATGCGATTTGTTATTGATGAGACCTTACTTTAATTGGAATATGCTCTGCATTTGTGCCGCGCTTTTCCAGTTTTTCTGACCACTCAAAAAGCTTTAAAACACAAGCAAGTATGCATGCTTTCATACACATTCTTACACTGGTGGCTCCTGGAAAAGGCCATGCTCCCTGATGATTGATTGAAAACATATCAATTTCCTTCAGGATTGAAAATAGATCCTTCACCTTTGCATTAGAAACTTGGTTCTTTTGTTTCTTGTCCTTCGTGGTCCCATGCGTCAGTGTCTGTGTCCATTGCCTGATAATTAGATGGAAAACACAGATAATGAGTTAATCGCTGACCTGTAGAGACGTCAATGTAGTTTTTTTTAGAGTTTTGCAGTGATCCAGACTAGCTGTTTCTCCCTGCTACTAGTCTGTATGCTAGACTGACCTCGTGACTCCAGCTCTGTAGTTAACACACAAATATGAGATTGATCACTCACTCTTGTCAACTCTTTATCTCTTGAAAGACTTGACAAGAGATCTGATCCAGGACAACTAATGGGGCTTATCTATGGCACTTTTGGCCCTGAGTCAAACTGTGCACTGCTGCTGTGCGGTTCCATTACCAGTTTAACTGTGCCAAATTGTGCTGAGCCGTGGCTGAGATGGACCATCTCCGGAGCAGAGTGGAGTGCTTTGGACCCACCTTTGAGTGGGGTTGCGAACCCCCTCAAACAATCTTGTGTTTTAATACTGATACTCAGACCAGAGAGAAAAGAGTTTTCAACAAGTCCACTTGTCTTCAGCTCTCTGTACTTTTGTTACTTCTAACTGAATCTCTGTGTTCTGAAGTTTAGTTTCTCTCCAGCATCCCTGTTTGTACTTTCAGGAAGATGCTTTATTTTCTCTCCTTCATTTCAGTATGGTAAAAAGCCATAATTTCCTGGTTTTACAACTTTATGATAAAAGCTCTCAGATAACAAAATCATGGGGGGCATTTATTGTCAAGGATTTATATTAAATGAAGCGTGTTTATCAGAGATCTATACCGTCAACTGACAATGACATGCCTCTTGCAACCGAGAAGCGATAAAATGATCAATATTACCAACAAAAACAAAGAACAGTTCTGTTATCAGATGATAATACATTTTTTCTAGTGCAATACATTGAAAAATGTCAAACATACTTTGACTTCTAAAGACCATTTTGTTCTTTAAAATAAATGCTTTGATAAAAACTGTCAAATGACACCTGTCAATTGTATTAAATATTCGGAAAGCCTATGGCTGCTTAATGTGGTCTTGAAAGCCTTGGTTTTCAACCATAGAAAAGGGCTGGGCCTCAAGTATAATAAATTCTGTGATTTTGTCTGTTATTGCTTTAGCCTTACTATTATCTTAAGAAAACTTCCTGCATATTTCAAATGCCTGTTGAATAGACACTAGTGTAGGCAGTGGAGAATTCATCTTTTTTAGTGTGGTAAAGCTAGCTGCTGCCCCTCCGTATCCCTTCAATACACTTTAGTGGCGAGAGAATCACACGCGAGAGAATCCTGCTGACCGTGCAAGCTAATTTCCAAATGTGTAAATTCTCTTTGGGAATACCTTTTTTTATTTCATTTTTATTAACAAAGATTAAGGTCATAAAAAACTGAAACATGCAAACAAATTTGCATTCACATTTGCTGTAAATTCAGAGATGTCGACAGAAGACAGTCACTTTCATGAATTGTGTTCAGACAAAGATGTAATGTTTTCTCCCCCTCTCCAGTTTAACATTTCATTCCTTTATACAATCCAACCACCACCAAGTGCCCATACAGCTCCTGATTCTAATCAGCTGTGTTTCCATAGGAACCACTGCCACGGGAACGCCGACAACGGCAGTCTGCAATGCAGAAAAAACCCAAAGCAGATGACACAAGGACTGAGTGTACAACCTGCAAAGGACCTGGTGACAACGAAAACCTTGTGAGGTGAGGGAACCTGTGTGTGTGTGCGCCTCAGAGAGAGAACAGGGGGGTTATTAAACATGCTCTATGCGTGCGTATGTGTGTATATGCGTGTGCGCTGGTCTCGTGAGGAAGCCATATCCTCCTGATGATTAAAGTTCAGTCTTCATTAGGGCCTGGCCGCCTCGGCTCTGCAGAATCAGGGGGCTGAGGGTATCTTCTCCATAGGCCCCCTATATTGACCTGCCACATACATTTGCACAGTTCATTAAGGCATAATGAATAGCACAATTTATTCTGCTCCTTTCATAGGATTTCAGGTGTCAGGCTCCTAATCAGCAGGATTCTTCTTTGACGTTGGTGTTCTGTGAGAGAAAATATAAACCTAGATCACAGCAGCCACCATGTCAGCACATTGTCATGTGATAACTGTAAAAGGAATTTTCCATTCTCACCAGAATTTCCTTCATGAATTTAATATTGGCCCTCCAAAACATTAACATATTGTAGCATAAAACAGTTAAGGGCTTTTTGAATTGTTTTGTTAAAACAGTTCAGTCTTTACCATTTTGAGCGTGACAGCGTTCTACATCTTTTCACATTGTACCAATAATCTACAGAGATCTGCATTCTCAAATCGTGGAAAGAAGCCTTGAACGTTTTATCATTTTAACAGGACATCTCTCATTCCTTTCTCTCCTTCACATCTGCTCCTGCTTTTATTAGCTGTTGATACAAATATCCACACTTGGTTCATCTTTACCTCTAGTCTTGATACATTCTAACTAATGCACATTCTACATCACTGATTCCATTACTATAACAACAGAATCTTGCCACTCTGTTGAGTAAGGCAAGAAATACATTGGTCATTCACTACTTTATTCCACCAGCTTCTACTTTGCTGTTTTCTTCGATAACTCTTAAACTGCTATCAATAGAAGTCGTCAGCTCCTGCACAGATGTTTTTTTAATTGCCTAAATATAAAGAACATAAACCTTTCCCATTTAAACAATTCATCCAGGGGTGCCCAAACATTGGCCAAAATTCAAAATAAATGGTGGGCCGTGGGTTAAAAAGGTAACATAAATGGTCTTTTATGCTAAGATATGAAAACGTGCTATACAGAAGCCCAGACAGGCAGCAAGAAAAACAATTCTGAAACCCACTTTCTGACCCAAGTCTGATCTAAATTGTTTTCTCTAGTGAGTTTATGATATACTAACAGGTGAAATAAATGTTTTTGTTTATTTGGATGATTTTTTTATGTTCCTTGTTTTCTTCCCCAAGTTCTCTTAATTGACTGACTTCTTACACAAATTGTTACTCTACCGACTGTGCTCAGATTATGAAAATATTATAATTAGACAGCAATTCATATTTGAATTTTCTTAACATAATTTTGTGTGCCAAACTAAACTCTCCCACTTTGAGCCTACCAATTTATTTTCTAATGTTTTCATCAATACATCAAATAATAACCAATCTTTTAATCAAAGAAGAACATAGTCCTTGCAACCCTAATTCCCTGCCTTTCTTTGTAGACATTTAATGCAATACACGTACAGAACATTTTTTACTTTTTATCCTTCAACAGTGATATAAAAACAGCAAGTAGATTTAAAATAATTATGTAGAACTTAAAACAGCAGAGTAGTGATTATGGCATGACTGTGTTGTTGTACTGATAAGACTAGTCAAAATGTGTACAACATTGAAAACAAGATCAGAAAGGTCATCACCCACCTCCCTCTTTGGGTTTTGGCTTTATTTACAACATTACAGCGCAGTTTGTCTAGACTTGACAGGAAGCATCGAGAAACTTTATAACTTTACATTTATGTGTATGCAGAGACATCCTGTGCTGCTCTTGAAAAAAAAATGATACTATGTCCATGGTAAGAGCAGTGTCAAGGAAATGGACCAAAGAAAAAGCCCAACACTTGAAAAACCAAAGCATTTGTGTTTTATTTGTCATGCTTTTTTAAGTGTTGAAGTTGTAAGGGATGCTGGTCGGGGTGTGAGGTGTGCTGCCCTGACTCTTTCTATCTTTGCATTGCACAGGTTTTGAGAGCCGGGGCAGCCACCTCACCTCCCATAAAAACTCGGGCCAGATGACCATTGGCTTAGAGACAGAGAGAGGCAGATTGAGGCGTTTGAAGAAAAGCGCTGGGGTCAGGCTGAAGAACGAGACCACCATGCTGCCCCGCAACCACCTCTGAACCAAACTGGACCAACAACTGTCCAACGAAAATTGGGTGGAGCTGTCTAAATCTGATTGTTGTTGGAGCCCATTTTTTTTTATTTAATGTTGAACTCTTTGTTCTTAGCTGTCTTAACACTCCACAATTTACCAATTGTGGCACCAGTTGCACCTATGCAATTGTCTGCATCTCCAAAGTTTTGACCAGGAAAGAAAAAGATGTGTCTTTATACAATTATTGATTAATAATTATTGAGTATTGAACCATTTTGGCCCATTAACACAACACCTCTGTTACACTCATTAGGTAGCATTAAACATAAACAAGAAGAGAATGAATGGAGAGCTTACCATCAAGCCAAATGATGGATGCAACTGTTCCAGATTTAATTTGCAGGACATTGAGTCCTGGTATCTTTGAGGATTCCATGATTTGGTTAACTTAGGGTTAAGGTTAGTAATGTAATAGAGTTAGAGATAGCATTGTTTAATGTAATGTATTTCCTTTAGAAACAAGATGTTGGACAGGGATGGATCTATCAGCTATGAAGTAAATCAAATCAAACTGTTTTGATAGGACACTGTTGAAACATGAAGACCACTGAAGATTTCAATGAAAAGGAAACTCTCTAGATAGCTCAAGCACCCGTGGAATCCTTAACATTGTGTTCAAATGTGGCTGTTGTGTATAATAAGTTTGCCCAAAGCCTCTTGACTGCTCACGGGGTAGCTGAGCTTCCCTCTGTAATAAATGAGTGCAAGACTCTATGCTCGTTGATTGCAGTGTTTAAGCACACCGAAAACACTCAAGCTGCTATAAAAGATAGAAAACTGCCGTGCTCAGTTGATTTTTATTCCCTCTGACTTTGGACGCTATCTCGAATAATTCCTCTCCATGCCTGTAGGGGCTCACCTGCATCCAACATGTATTTTAATTCTTGTAGATGAACTATTTTTTTCATTGGTACTGGGCTGGTGCTCTGCTCTTTTGTCCCCATTAGACTTCCCATCAGTACCAATCAGTATTATTGATTGAAGTTATCTACCACCCAATCACCCTGAGCATTTCAGTGTGAATTCTGTTCATTTAGGATGCACTTGAACTTCCAAGATGTGAGTGTTGTGTTTTCTAAGTAAATGGAGGACCAGAATTAAGAAAAATCAATGTTGTATATAGGAAAGCCAACTGTTTCATATGTATCAAGTGTAGCAGTTAAGTGATGCTACCATAAAGCATCTGTAGTAGAAACAATCTAGTATAGTTAGCAGTAATAGCACTTAAATATTAGTCCAACCGTCTCTAGTGTTTCAAAGCATTTAGAAGTCTTCGTCTGTCATATCTTGAAGTGACAGTGAAACTGCCATGTCCTCAGAAAGATGCCCGGTTTTGTCTCCGTGTCCCCGATGGACCATAGTCAGTGCTGTCAAAACAACAGCTGCTTGCTGCTCTGTCAGGGCTCATGACAAGTGTCACATTCTGCCCTCATATGTCACTCTGTTGCCTATCCAGGGTCCTATATGCATGCTTTTGGGAGCAGTCAAGCCCATGCAGTTCCCTGCTTTGTGTCTCCCTGCAGTGTACACCACGTTGGGTTTGTCTTGAGAGGGGAGATCTCAGTGTAATATGACTTGGTGACTCTTGACCAGTCCTTTACTATCACTCATACTCAGTCTCAAAGACAGCATGTCACTTCAACAATGCATGGCTATATCTACTTACTTTTAGATCTGTACAGTAATTTAAAACTGAAAATAAGTGATGTGGTCTTGTAGAATTTGAATGCCAGGTAACTATGTAGTGTGACAGTGTGTACAGTATTTATTGCAGAGGTCAAACATACATGTCTTTACTTTTTGTGCCTACATACTTGATAATATAGCATAAGCTTGTGTTGTGAACAGAGTTCAGCTCTGATTTGTGATGTAGTCTTACAGTGACTACCATATTTTCTTTTGAGTTGCCAAACATTTGTTTACAGACATGCTTTAAAGGGACTATTTCTGATTGTGTACTGTATAGTGTATTACTGTGGTACTGTATGGAGTAAGAATGTGAATGTGGCTGCTGTTATGTATGTGAAGTGTCTCAGCCTCTAGCCCATAGCTCTTGAAAATTCAGCAGAGCTTTAATAAACTCTTGACTTTTTCACCTTATTGACGCAGTGATAAATGAGTGTCAGCTAGCTAATTAATTGTTGTAAAGGTACGGCAGCGGCGGTCCGTTTGTGCGTGTAATGCCCTCTGTCATCTGTGATTTATCACCTGGGAAGTGGCCTTCTTGTTGGGGGGTGGTTGGTTCAGACGAAATGTTGCTTCTCAGCCCACATACAGTAGAGTCTGTTGAATTCTTGTACTGCAGTAACTGACAAGGTTCGATCAGCGTCAACCGTCAAAAAAAAACAGCTAAATGTCTGCACAGTACTGAAGCTGCTAACCCATTTCTAGACCTTTTGCATCTGGATCTGTAAAGATCAACAGATCATGGGTTTAATGTCCTCGCAATTAGTCAAGTTCAAATTATATTCACAGGACGTAAAGATTCCAGAGTTCATCAGAAAATACCAATGGTGAGTGATTCAATGATAAACAAAAGAAAAGGGAAAAAAATTATTCAGTTTGTTGCATTGTTCAGGCTCTGTAATATGTCCCGAGTAAACCCACTTCCCGAACGAATCATAGCAGATCTCTAAAAGAAATAAAATAAACCAGACGCTATTGCAGCTACTTCTGGTACCAGGCAGTTGACTGTTTGTGCACATTGGATAAGTGCAAGCAACCAGTAAGAAAGCTGTGCTGTCTTTGAACTGTTTTATTCCTTCAGGACACATGCAAGCAAGCTGTGGTGGGGAGAAAAAAAAAACACAAGGAGAATCACAGATCCTGCTTTTGATTCTGATGATTGAAATTTAAAGTGACACTTTATTTATTTCATTTTATTCCCTAGGTATAGGAAGATGTGCACATCTTAAAAAACATTTAGAGCACAGAAGAGCGTATACCTCAGCCACAGCCCAACAGTTCCCTATAATTTAATCAAACCTAATCCAATATTAAACTTGATAGCCCCTCTATAATAACACTAACTGCTTAACCATAATTTAAGTTCAACAGCTCTAGAACCCATATCAAATTGTATTGACTTATAGATACTACCTGCCGAAATATGTCAGATTTTTTTTATCAATATCCATTCATTATTCCCTGAGGAATTATTTGATGAAAATTTTTTTTAAAAACTCCCAATGTTCAAGAAAGTGACAGAAAATTCCATGATTCGTCCCTTTTTCTGTATCCACACCAGAAGTCAATGGGGTCTATTTGGGACTTGTCTCAATCCAAGTTTTCAGAGAAATCAGTCCAATAGCTTTTATGGAATCCTGCTGACAAACCAATGGATTTGTTACTGGCCATTGAACACAAATAGAGCGGGGTTGATCTTCTTCAGGAGCATGAATCTGGTCAGACAATTTCATGCAGTTTGTCATTTAATATTATGTGTCTGAGATGTACATCTTGGCCTGAGGGCAGCGCTAGACAAAAGTGTCACATATTGTCCAAAATGTTAATGGCCCATCCTCTTGAGAGCAAGACTTTGCTCAGTAAATGTAATCAAAGCCTGGAAACTAGATGTTGATCGAACAATGTATCGGTCGAAATCGTATTTTTTACATACATTGATTTTTGATTAAAAATTCCTTTAAATTTGGTTCTTGAAGAATTGTTGTGGATATAAACTTGTCAGTGCCTTCTGGGCGGTGAACAATGCTGCTGAAGACTCAGACATCATATATGTCAATATACCAATTGTTAGCTAAAATGTGTTGGTCTGGTATTAACATAGGGCTTGATGGTGGGGTAAGATAAAAGGTAAGGAGGGCCACTGGAAGCATTTTAAATCATCCACATCGGACCCACATCATTGGCAGTACTTGAGTTTTTAGCCTCATTACTGACTTCAGAAACATACCATACAAACTAACCCTAACTCCACTTCAAAACATAACCCTAACCCATTTGACAAAAAAAAATGTACTTGATAGTTTCCTCAGTTGTCACAGAGAAAAAAACAAGTGAACAGTCTGCTGATGGAGGCTGGAAGGTATGGAGAAATTACCAGGAATTTTCCAGATCGTGCTCAAGAATTTTTGGTAACACTATAATATCCATCATTAATAAATGGTACATTTATAGTTAAACTTCAGTTAATAGTTATTTCACTGTTGCTAAACAATGAATTTTTCTATAAACCATTTATTCGGCAATTGCAACTATAATGGCTATCCAAATAATGCTTGTATAAGGGCTACACAGTATTTATTAACCCATTTACTTCAACCCAAGTACTATAAACATCAGTTCTAATTTTACAATGAACAATTGTAAATGGTTTATACAGCATTTCATTGATGGTCAACAGTGAAATAAAAATAAACTAAAGTTTATTCAGTGATAAATGTACCGTTTATTGTAAAGGATTTTTGTTTCGGGGCAGTGTTTTGGGGAAATGAAGCTGATACCGCTGTCCCTGGTCATGTCAAAAGCCAACAAAAAAATTGTAACACTTTTAAACAAAACATTGTCTGCAGGTTGATTGACGCCTTTGTTCTTTTAAAAAAAATGTGGTAGACAGATTGAAAGAGAGATATTTTTGTTTTTCAAAATGGTGGTACCTCTGTGAGATGGAACCACCTCACCGTGGCGAACTGTAGCTGCCCCAATCCCTCATCCTCGACCCCGGGGTCTTTTGGGACCAACCAGCAGCCGACAAACCAGAGATGAGCTCTGCTACAGCTGGTTTCTCTTTAGGAGGATGAGACTGAGGCCGGTAGCCACGGGATGGGGAGGGGCCGAGGGATAAAGAGAGAGAAAAGCTAGCAGGGAGCTTCTGGAAAGCAGTAACCTTTCCGATGATGAGTGCTTTTCCCATTACTGCTCTGACACCGGATCCGGAGAGATGATTTAATGGCGGCATTTTGTTTTTGCTGACTTCACCCTTTTTCCCCCCTATTAAAACAGAAAACACAAGAGCTGGGACTGGGGCTGTGTGGGAAGTGTGGCCAAGCAGCTAAAATCTATTACTCTTCAGCTTCTTCCCCCGTCTCTTTATCCAACTGATTCTGCCACAGTGTGGGTGCGCTCAAATGCTTCCTGAGGTACATGCTCTCCTCCTTAACCGTTTTCTGTCTTATCATCTTTAAACTGCACTGTGTTGCCTCCTAGCCCATTTTTTCATCATTACACACCGAACATGAGCTGTAGAGCCCTGTGGGTGCCTTATATCTTAATTGATTACCTCGTCACATACTTGTTTTTAATGGAGTTGCAGTCTGCTACAAGCTGTTTGGAATTTACGTAGCGAGGGTGGCGCTTGAGTAGACTTGAGATTCTGGCTGGGTCAGATGCTCCAAAGCTCCAGTTTGTCCTGCAGAGGTGAGCACAGAGACCATCTCCTGAAATCGACTCTTCTCCGCAGTTGCACCCAGTTCACTGGGGCCCCCTGCTGGAAAAAAAGGGAAATTTAGACACATACAAAGCACCAGGTGAGGGCTGTAGAGATCACTCCCCCTTCCCTTCCATCCCGGCTGTGAATGAGTTGTGTCTAGATGAGCTAATAAAGGCAGCTGCTCTGACTTGGCCTTCTCCATAGGTGCGACCTCAGCAGTCTATTCATTACTTCCCCGTCTTGTAAAACAATGGCTCTTTTATAATGATGCAGTGACCCAACAGTAAATCAAAAAAGTTGGAGGCTCACGAAGTCCAATAATCCAGTCCTTTCTATGGAAAGACACCAGCGCACTTTGTCATGGATGAGAGTCAATGGCTGAGCGCTTTGTGTCATATTGATTTCTGTCACCTGGCCACTCCCAAGATAATTGCATTGCCCACTTGTGATAAATTCACTGCCTTGTTTCAGTCACTTGGGCTCAGACACCAGGGCTGCTGGAAAGAAAAGAAGTTTTTGAGGCTACAACCCCACTGTCAATACATGGACCCAAGACTGTGGATACAAAGCAGCTGAGAAGCAACAAGCGTCAATAGCCCCCCCACCCACAGGTTCTGTGTCTCATAATTAAAGTTTTTTAGCTCAGTGCTTCATTTCTGCATTTGATTTTTGTCACTGTTTTTGTCATCTGGTTTGGTTTTGATAAGGAAAGAACAACATGGGAGCTGATGCCTTTCAAGAGAGCTGATTCTCAAGGGGTTTAGTCACAGAGAAGCTCATTAAAATGGGCAAAATGATTATGCTCTTATTAAGTTCACAGTTCCTGACATTAAACCAATATTTTAACACCTAAAGCAGGACTATGTCACAATTGTAAAGCCGATTTTAAAAGAACAAAACTTACACCTTCTCAGTTCCATACACTGTTTTGTTGTTACAGTTTAGTCTGGTTGCACCAGTAGCTTATTGTTGCTAATGTTAACAGACTTAATGTCTCTATTGCTGGAAAACAGAATCAGTTTGCTGCCTCTGTAAAACTTGTTAGCATTTGCTAAACATTTCTACACAAAAATGAATACTGTGCATTTAAAGGCTGGAGTATGCTTGAAATAGGCTGGTTGTTATCAGAACCTTTGGCTACCACAGATATAAAGTATATATATATAGATGAAGTTTGCTGTTTCCCAATAAAGTGCGCATAAAGTTTCTTTCTAAAGTTTGAATTAATTGTTTAAAATCCAGTATCAATCTGGCTCAAGTCGTTATCACCTGTGGTCAAACGTCTCTGAAGGCAAAACTGTTTTTTTTATTGCCTGTTATTGAAGACAGGGTTGAGATGTGATAATCCTGCAAATCTGGGTAAAGGTACACACTTTGAGACTGTCCTTAACAAACATTTATGGTCTTGCACTTGGTTGCACATATGAACAGCGAAATAGTTATGAAAATGAACAGAGCATTGGTAGAAGCTCTCTGCTCTCTTGTACCTGGCCCATTACGACTGGAAGTGGGCGGATTGATTTTTGGACTCTGATTTTCAGTTTCAAAAAGTTGGCACAAGTCGATTCAACTGTTTACAATCCTACAAGCGCTTCCTTTAAAACATACTGAGACTTTGACTTGGTCTGATGTGAGCAGTAATTTATTTAACCATTTTGCCAACGTTTGTCTCTACATAGCTTGTGCTCCTGTTTCACTGACTTTTACCTCTTACCATTACTGTATCTCATAGCTGTCATGGTCAGGGTTTCTACTGCCTTTTTGAAAGCAGGGCTCCAGCGTGTGACTATTTTGGTCGCATATGCACTGAAAAATATGCCAAGTGCAGATTTAATTGCTATTGTGTTGGTATCTTTGTCGTGTTATGTACAGAACACAGCATGGTTCGTGCTGCCCAACTGCCCTTGACAATTCCACACCGATGATAATAATAAATATAGAAATGAGGTTGTTTATCATACATAAAGTGTATGTACGGTTATTCTGTCTGACATGTAAACACAAAAACCTTAAGCATTAAAGTGAAACTCTTGCCAACGTGCAACTTAGGCTTTTTTTGTGAATGAATATGAGTCAAACCTTTGAGTAAAAGAATAATTACGACAAAAGAGGCACTTTTAAAATTTACCGTATTTTCGTTTTCAGGTCAACCTTATTTTCAATGGGTGTGCTAGGGGCAAATTAGCGATAGCATCGAAATCGCTATTTTCAAAACACTAAGAAGGCTCTACACAACATGAAACTTTGCTCGTGGTATCACTAGGGTCTAAAGCTGGGGATTAGACCAGCAGCGTGAATAACTGAAAACACAGTGTAGTGTAACATCACTGTTTTATTTACTCAGTTTGGCACTTTCTACCTTTTTAACTCCTGTTTCCATCGCCAAATGCCGACAGTCACTGTATGTCCAGCATGCTTAACCTGCACTGGCAGAGCCATGAGCCACAGATCAGAGGCAGGTTAGAACAGGTCAGTAGCCAGGATTGTTATTTAGAATGGCTAGAAACTACAGAGAGAACACAATGGGCATTTTCTTTGTCTAATGCTACGTTTTACTCGTCATTGGTCTTGTGCCCCAGTTTACAACATACTGTAATGATCTGCCTCACAAACTGGTTGTGTACTATGGTTAATCCATCAGTGTTGTCACTAGTAGGACCAGCATGCTAGTAGCATGACAACATTGCAGCTTCTTTCAGCAAACTGATCAGAGGGAGGTTCACAACATGTCGGACACACGGACCATGGAGTGACTCTCCAACACCGCCGCACCGTAGCAGCATTTAGCCACAGCGTCTGATCTGGTCTGAATGCAGCCTTCAGCATTCACATTAAGATATACAAGTGACTCAGTTTAATGTAGCATCATGATATCATCAGTGTGATTTCATTAAGTTGTGGGGATATGTCACTGAATATTTCTGCAGGCCATGTGGCTGAATAGCCGCTATTTGCAGATCCTCAAGTGATGTCTCTTTGACTGTATGAGACCATGACAGAACTGTGACAGCGATTTTGAGGAGGTGGATGAGATCAAATGAAGACAGCTTAGAATTGTGGGCCATCAGCCCCGCTTGGTGAGGACTGGTCCCAGGGGTGACACTGGAGGGGAGGAGGGGAAATTAGAACTTCACACAGAGATTAAATGCAAGATGAAAGTGGACACAAATACCAAACCGAGAGCAACACGTGTAGGAGACAAAAGCAATCAATCATGTCCCCTCCACCACCACTCACCTCCAATAAGATTACATCAATCAATAAGCTCTCTTATGAGTGATTGGATTTTGTCTGCTTCCAAAGTACAAGGGGAGGGAGGGGTACTGCTCAATTTTCCCAATGATTAAAGCAGGGCCAAATTGCTTTGATAACATCAAGGACCTTGCTATGGCTGGGTGTGTAAGGGCAGTAGTGGGAGCAGATAGGCTGCTGGTAGCAGATGGCTCAGACACTGAAGAGAATGAACACTGGCTACATTACGTATATCGGCCAGTGAGGGTCTAAGTTCACCATCCTCCATGGGCCCAGTCTTGCAGATATTTAACTTTTATGGATCAAAAACCATCTCCAAGCATCTGGTCTGTTAACCCACTGGCTAAAACCACAGACTGTAGAAAGTGTGTGTCTGCGATGTCACCCACGATTTTCTGAGTAATATGATGATTGATGTTGTGGTTGTCTTCCCAATTTGGACAAGATGCGGACGAGATGAAAGTATTTATCTGTTGCTCCCATAGGCTTTATAGAGCTGTGTAGTGGGTTGTTAACTGCCAGTTTGTAAGTTTATGGAGAGAGAAATATATACATCATCAACACCTGTGGTATTAATTAACATGAAACTGGTACAATAACAGTCATTGCAGGTCTCACCTTCCCTTCTAAAGTCAGCAATGTTAAGATGTTTTGTGACTGGTCAACGAAAGCTGCCAAAAGTTTACCAAAATTGATTGCTACATGAAAGCTTCCTGTGTATATATGTTGACTCTGCTCCAATTCATCTGATTACACTGAGAAAAATTTGGTCAGCTCTCTTTGTGAATGTGTGGAACTGTCCATTCAAACTCTCCATTTTGCTGAAAAAGGATACATTTCAACTCACCTGCCATGGATAAATGAAGATTAAAAACCACATTATCACACACACACACATAGAAAACCCTGCATCAGTGAGCACTGCTTAAATTCAAAGATCTTCCCCACGATACACAACAATCATTACAAAAGGTTCATTAAGGTAAAGTAATTAAGGGATCGTGTGTGCAGTCGTCACAGTCTTGCTAAATAAAAAGAGCCCTCCTGTGAGTTTGGAAGGTCTTCAAGAGTCTCCAGCAGAGAAGCTGAAGAGTTTGCTCCTTCTTTTTTGCCTTAGTTGGAGATTCATGTGAAATCAATTGGCAGTTTGTGCGCAACAAAAGGAGTGTGCTCATTAGTGGAGCACACACACTTTGGTCATTTGTCTTCTATTCACTAGGTGGCCAGAGGGCACTTTAAATTCACATTGTTTCCTAGGCAGATATGCCGGCTCATCCCGTCCAAGAGAGAGTGAGAGAG
>CAEMYA010002128.1:1127320-1139922 GCA_903131615.1 Diplodus sargus
TATATATATATATATATATATATATATATATATATATATGAAATCAACCTGATGCAAATTTTAGAGAAAGGAGGCTATATCATAAATAACAAAGTATGGAAAATATCAAATGTAGAAAATATTTAATTGAATTAACACTAAACAATAAACACTCAGCTTTGGCTCTGCTCTCTGGCCATACACATTGTAAGACTGGTTCTGTCATTAAGCGAGTTTTTGGCCTATCTTAGAAGGATTAACATTGAATAAAACGTTGTGAATCTTGTTTGTGACCCTGAGATCCATTGTATTTTGACTGTGTGACCAAACCAGATATAAATGTTCAACAAAGTACCTATTCTTGCGATAGTTTCTACCAAGCCCTATGACAAAAGTGCTTTTGTTTACGTCTGTGTATCTCTTATTGTCTGGGATTCTGTGTGTGCGGTCCTGATTAAAAACCAAATATCTTTTTTATGATGATTTGTCCCTGTGATTTGCTTGTATTATTGAGATGTTTGTAGACAGGTTGTCATTACAGAGGAGCAGCTGGTTTACAGTGTGGCAGGAAAATGCCATTTCCGACATGTTTCTGTTGCGCAAAGGGCCAATAAAAGGCTTTATTAGACAGGCTTGAGTTCATTATAGATGCTGTGTTTCTCTCAGCCTGCTTGGCTTAGATAAACCTCGCTACGACCAAGGCCACATTCCTCCCGCTGTTGCCCCAGGCCCTCTCTGAATTGATTTCAGTAATAAAGTGACAGTCTTGCCGTAATATACGGATGGCCTTTAATTCAAGCCTGTTACCGTGCCAAGAAGTGCTTGTTTAATGCTTTATTTACACCCTTGCAGCTCTGCCTAGCATGCTGAGCTCCACAGTGAATCAGACCAGAAGATTTGGATAAAAGGTTTGAAATGCCAAAAGCTCTTAAAGTTGCTCAGGCAGTGTTTAAAGTACTCAACTGTGAACTTGTGTGGGATGCACTACTTTAGCTGCACTCAGACGTGTTGTCATCAAAAGGATTGCAACTGTTGAAATTACTGTGCGTAAAAGTTTAATTTTCTTCACTTCCTCCACCGCCATAGGCCTACTCCTACTCAACAAACAGTTTGTATTTGAAGTTCTTTTATGACCTCAGAGTATACAGCTCTGTCCGTGTATATTTTACAGTTATGTGTTTGAGGATAGTGCTCGCCCGTTGCTACTTTGGGGTGTTTGAATGTATGTAAAGTGTTTGTAATTTGTGGTGGCTTGTAGCAGTTAATGTTCGTTTTGATGTCATTCCCAATTCAGAGGAAGATTACCTTTACAAGCTGTGCCATCAATCAGAAGCTACATCGCTTGACCTGTGAAATATTCTAATTAAGTTAGCTAATTAACTTAATGATGTGTCACACTTGGCTGACTTAACTATGGTGAGTAAATTGAAAGAAAAATAGGCTGATGCTCTGCTATTTCAAGTGAGGCAGAGGGAATGCATTCTATCTCAGTGGGAAAATGTAACCTTTGCCTGTTTTTATTCTCTCAATGAGCTATTTTTCATTAGAGTTAATCAATATAATTTGTGCATTTATGGAACAAATATAAATCCTTAAGTGTGATTTGAATTTTTGTTGCTCTCATTGTCTTATCTGTATTCAAGTTTAATCTTAATGCCATAAGGACTGTGCGATCAATAAGCCCTACTGTCGAGGCTTTTACTCAGACGTGTAAGGTGCTTAAAGCATGATAACCTCATCAATGATGGTTGTCTTTTAGACGTGGCTAAAGTTTAACCACAGTTTAATGCGATTTAGAGGCAGGCAGTGGCAGCTAAACAAGGGCAGCTAGCTAAAGTAGCCTGCAGGGAGCACAGGACATGGTCAAGGGTGGCCAGGCGGGACGCCAAAGACGAAGAGAAAATCAATGGCTAGGAGTCACCTCAATCACTTTAACTAGGCGCTATAGACGCCCATGCCCCTCTCAGGGGCCAATTTGTGGAGTAAACAGGAGTGTGTGATTGCTGTCGGGATCCCCAGTGGCCCTAACAGTCCATTTCTCTGGACCTGGCTCATTCTAATAACCCTCTTAGTGGAGAGCGTACATGAGGCCACTTTTCGGACCCCCCTTAGTATTTTATGGCTATAAACAGTGTAGCAGACACTGAGCAGCAGCAGCACCAGCCTTCGTTAAGATAACAGTCCCACAAGTCCCTGGCTCCTGCTGCGTGGGCAGAAAGCATGCTTTATTCTAATGGCATTCTGGATGGAGACACAACAGTTTCCTCCAATAAACATACAAACTAAACTTTAGTTTAACATTTCTCTTTGTGAACACACCAGATTTGACGATAATTTTGGATAGATATCTGGCCTAAACTTGTGTTAAGGAATAGAATACTGTACACGGACACATATTAGCTTGTTTAGATTTCAACTTAGGCTCAAACCTTCAAGTTCAATTAATCTGGCAATAGACTAGAAGTATTCTGCTTGACCGTATCATTATATAAATAAATGTGGCATAAATGTTGATTGCACAATGTATTGATATAGAATAGGGATGTAAAGTTACTCACAGTATGATGTCCTCACAATTAATAGTCCGTGATAATAAATCTGATTTCCACTGCATTTATTATTCATACATATATTTATATATATATATATATATATATATATATATATATATTTATATATGTACTTTATACTGGAGGTACTTCTGCCTTTTTTCTATAGTTAAATAAAAGTAGCCAGACATGACCTAAGCATGTGCAAAAAGTAGCGGTGGATTGTCTTTGGCAACGAATGATTGGACCATGTACAACTGATATCAGATCTGCAGTCAATAGCTAGTAGCCGTGCTTCCCTCCTTGTGGTTGTACAGTAAGACTACCAGCATTGGCATTGGACAACAGCTGAGAAGAGGCACACGACTGCGAGTCGCACCAATCTCCCTCCTACTTGAACTCTAGCAGGCAACCAGGGCCAAAAAAAAGTTTGTCAACAAAACTGACCCGATATATAATTCCTAAATGTATGTTCAGTGGCCATCTGTTGATTGTGAGCCGTAGATTTCGGGAAACATACCGTCACTTTCGCTGTCGCAGCTGAAGTGTCTCTGGGCTTGTTAGGTGAAGCAGACAGGCCCTGTGGCACAGCACCGGCGGAGGTCTGCTGCCCTGCAGACAGCTGGCCTGCATGGTTCACTTAACAAGCCTAGAGACACTTATGGTTCCCTATAAACCTGGCTGTCACTATAAAAATTTGTCTACCAATGGACACACAGTCATCCTGGAAAATAAAGGTTTATGGGAGTTCCATTTCTGCTACTAAATGATTGAATAAACTCAGGTTTGTCCTGTGTTGTTATTTGCGACTATTAGCTGCACTCAAATGCAACCTATAAGGTATTTTTACTGATGCAGACAGGCTGATGATGCACGTAAAGATCTATGGATATACCAGGACAACCAATGAGCATATGCCTCGCACTAACAGATGTGAGACTAGATCGATGCAGTCATATGTTGGTGCTTTCTTTTTTCAAATTTCAACTTTTTATTTTCAGTGAAACCAATTTTGTTTTCCTTAATGACCTTGAACAAGTACAGACGCAAACTTACAGAGAACATTAACAACAACTGGCAAAAATTGTTTTTCTTCTCTCTCACAGAATGAAGTTAATTGTCTACAGCTGATATAATCTGTTATTGTTATTGTTGTTGCGACCGCTACTGCTGCGGCTGTTGTTCAGTAAGCATACTCTAACTATGCCACGAGTTTGCTGTACGTGAGGCCCTGTCATTTTCATTTTTGTATTTTAAAGTTTCAAGGGAACCTGCCTCAAATATTCTGCGTAGAACTCATTATGTCATGTAAAACACATTCCCCACTTAGTGAGAAGTCTTTTCCTCCTTGTTTTCATTTTATAAGACATTTTCACTTTGACGTGTTCCCAGCCTTGTTCAAAAAGAAACCACAGATACACAGCCAGTTTTCCCACAACGCCTAAGAGCTCAGACCTATTTAATTTTCTCTGCTTTATTCTAAATGCTTTAAATTGGAAACAGAGAGAAAGCAGCTCCCCTTTTCCCGACTGTATATCCTCTTCCAGGAGACATCTGCAGTTATCTGACAAGGCAATAAAAAGAAAAACCTGCTTGTGAATTTTACCTCTGATTAAATTAGGTGTTGCCTGGTAACTTCACCTCAGTATCAGATATGCCTCACTAAAATGGAAATACGTTTCTTCGGGGAAAAAAATGGACATTAAAGAATGCCCTTTGTAATAAATGAAATGGGAATTTCAAATATGCGCAGTCATGAAATTTAATTGTGCTCTCTGGTGACTGGTTTGTGGGTGCTGAGGAACAGAGGCGCAGGAGAAGTGCTGGGGGCAGAGGTGGTTAAATGTAGCGCGTAGCGCGCTGCCTGAACAGGCTAATGAAGCCGCTGTTTATGACCCACTACAATTGTGTCATCTCTTGAATGGCAACAAGATGCCAGCGCACACATACAGCCACTCAAACGCACCCAATGAGCAGCGCATACACACATGTACACACACACACACACTCAGTCCAGAAAATATTTGAATATGCTCTTCTTTACAAATGGTGGTATTATCTTTAGTCAATTTATGTTTTTGTGAAAAAGGGGAGAATGTGCCAAACCAAAATTCAGGCCACATACAGTATCAACAGAACAATCAGTGAAGTTATGATAGTCAGTTATGATAACTATATAATATCAATAGGGAAAGGGGAAAATAAATCAAAGCAATAGGAAAAATGGAATATAAACAAATATGATAGCACATAAAACAGTGTGATTGCAGTTGTAGTCCCTATAGATATATGCAGGCTTCACAGTTGGCAAACATTTAATCAAATCACCAACAGATCACCAAAATGGCCTATATTAGATCAATGAATAATACATTATTGCATAAACAAATGAAGAATTTCCTGAAAAAAAGTGTGTGTGAGTTCTGATACCTTTCCTAATAGGCATGACTGTTTTGACATTTTTCAGCAGTGGCCCATTTGGAAACAGTATGGCATTCCTTCAATAACAACCTCTGAAATAATTTATAGTTTTGACATGGAGCATGACATCTGTTAACACTAAGTAAACACCACACATTAGATGAGGTTGAAAGTTACTAGTAAGTGGATTCAAAATAGTTTTTCTCACACAATTACTTCTTAGAATGAGGCCAAAAGAGTGAACTTTTTTTTGTACACTCCTTGTATTAATAGTTCAGAAGTAACTGCTTTAGCATGTTACCAGTATTAGCCCTGGGGTTTTCATTCTGACAAATATCATAAAAGCCTATCTAAATCTTTAGCATTACAAATTAATAACAACTTTTAAAAAATGTACAAACTGGAAAGTAATTCAAAGTGTGCCATGGCACTTTCACATCACATTGGATATGATTATTTTAGATTTAGTTTTTCCTGCAATAACCCTACTGTTGATTGAATTTTAAGGGGTTTTAAGTTTAAGCATGAAAGCTTGATGCCCCCTCATGTTTTTAGCAGTATGCAGAGATGTGCCTGATTGTGCTATACTCTGTGCTGCTGAACGGTGAGGCCAGTGAATCCATCATAGATGAGAGCACCCCACAAAGCCAAGCGTCTTGGCGTCTATGGATTGCATACGCAAAAAGTGCAGTGTAAGACACACTCATAAGTAAATACGATGAACATGGAAAACATGATAGGAGAATAGGTCACGCTAATTAACTGCTAATTCTTTTGAGGACTGTATAGGCTCGATAAAAGGATGCTGTGTTGTACATTATGACTCCTTCATAGTGTAAATTTAATCCTAGTTTATGAGGGTGATTGTGTGGGGTCGGCAGATCTCTTTCTGTGTGTGTGTGTGTGTGTGTGTGTGTGTGTGTGTGTGTGTGTGTGCGTGTGCGTGTGCGTGCGCGTGCGTGTGCATGTGCATGTGTGCATTCAGGAGTTGCAATTACGGGTGCCAGCATTAGATGTGAGGCTGAGCACTGTGAGAGCTCCACTGGTCTTTGTTGCCACCTAGGGCTCAGTCGGAGCTCTCCTCTTCTCTCTGCATCATACGACAGAGACGACGCTCTGCTCCTGCCCTTTACAAACGACGACCTCAACTTCGAGTGAAAAATGTGGCATTTGATTATCATATATGTATATGTTAGTGCCATAGGGCCTGCCAGCCTGCGGGAAGCAAGTGGCGGAAACAAACCCGGCCTACTCCTCTCTCTCTCCCTCGCGTCCCCAGAGGAAATTGATGGAGACATCCCACAATGCCAGAGCCCATCAGCTCCTGCGAGCTTGTCGCGGGGAGAGCGTCTGCCTCGCCACTCTCCACAAAGCAAACGTCTCTAGCAGGGGCCGCTGATGCATAACACAGCTCCATACCTCTGTAGTCCACAGTGAGAGGACAGGCAGGAGGCAGAGAAAGTCGCTGCCTCCCCTCCTTCCCCCTCTCTCTGGATCAGAGGCTAGAGCTGTACTTAATGTGCTACAAATTTCAATACAGCAAGAAGAGACCCAGCTGTCTTCTAAACACAGATAATATCAAGTTTGGAGTTAAGAATATGGCTTAATGTTGTTAAGGGTCTTGGATATGTCATCCACCACTGATGTGATGGATACAAAGCAGTTTGGTTGATATAGAAATACACAGTTCTGAATTCAGCATATGTTGTTGAATATACATTTCCCTACAGCAATTCAATTGCAATGCACTTTGTGTCTTATATCTGAGGTACCCAGTTAAAAAACTAGTATGCTGTCCCCTGCTGACATGGCATAACCCTTCACGTCTTTGATACGTGCAATGCCATTTATCTGATGGAGACAGAAAGCATAGACGCTCGCAATTTATTCAGAGTTTCACCCCATCAGTCATTTAAATACTGCTTCATTACCCGGCTACTAGCGGTGCTTTATAGGCTAACATTAGCAACCTGGGCTGCTGACCTGCCAATCTACGTTGTTATTAGAGGAGCAGTAACAAGTGACACAACTTTGCTGCTGGACTTTCTTTAAATTTCAGGCTTCATGTGGCATCAAAGTGGGGAATGCAGCATTTAATTACGTCAAAATACGGGACTGTCATGCATGATTCAGCAATAATAATATAACGCTTGCTAGGTAGGTAGTACAGATTGTGTTATGCTTGTTATAATTAAAGGACCATCATACATTGAAATAACAGAGTTCTCATAACACTCGGTTTTAAGTGTGCCTCTGAAAAACCTGTTTGGGGGGCCATGTAGCCCGAACACGTCAGCCTACCCATCTATCCCAACAAGAATCATGGCACTCTGCAGGGTGCCCAGGGAGCTGAATGTGCAAAATGGAGATTGGTAGCAGCAAGGGGTGTATTAGGATTGGGTCATACTGAACAAAAAACAGTTTGGATCAGCACCTTCTCTGGTTGCGGTGTGTTTCAAATTTGGTATTCCTCAAATCAGCATCAAGGGTTTATACTGATGTGTCTCTAGCATCTGCTAATTGATATTTTTATGGTAGCAATGAATCAAATAATTACCTGTGTGATGAAATGGGTGACATATTGTGACAAACCCAGCTTCCAACTCTGCAGTCGTCATCAGAAGTTTGGTGCGCATCAAAACAGAGCTTAAAGAGAGTGAATAACTGAGTAACATTAAGCAGGTGGACAAAAACGCAGTTCCAAAGTGACTCTGTGTGTGTTGGATGTGTAACATGCCTTTCACACAGATTAATAAGGTGAGTTAACACCATATGTTGTGTTTACAGCTTGTTCTGACGCCATAAGTGGCCAGTAAATCAACTTTAAATCCAACAGGTTCTGATCATCTAATTGCAGGACAGATCTTTCAGTGCAGCTCATGATGCTATGACACGTAAAGACGCTGGTTTGCAGAGTTATAATGACTGACTTTCTCTCCGCTGTGTGATACAGTATGCACTCTAACAGGACTTACACCTCTCACCCAAACAACTTGTCGGATGCTCCCCGGCGATTTGTGCATTTCAAATATGATTAACAGCTCGTCTTCTTCGTCTCCCCGACACTTTAAATTGCACGCTGCACAGGCAATTTCTGTAGACTCACTCCGTAAGCCTGACTATAAGGGCAGATAAATGAGGAGTGGGGCCCCAGCAGAAGGCAATTTACAGCTGTAGTATCACTTGCAGGTCGGCATTTAGCTGAAATTCAAAAGAAACATGAAAACAGATGAAGATTGGGCCTTGTCCCTCCCTGCTGCTGCTGCCGCCCTCCTACCCACACTGGAGGAGGAGGCTCTGCAGGCAGGCAGACAGCAGGATAATACCAGCAACAGTGAAGCCGTGGAGCACCGACACCCATCTGCTTCCCTTGGGCAGAGACATGAGTGATAGGCAGCTGAGGGGTTGGAGTGGGGAGGATAAAGAGCACATGAGAAATCCTGTGAAGGTCCTGAGAGGCCAGGAGGACTGGTGTCACCCCTCTCCCCAGGGACACACACTAAATCAGCAAAGGAAGGCACATCTCTTGCTTTATGAGATAGTTAGCATGCGCTGGCCCCTCCTCCCCTCTTGTTTCCCATTTAAGAGCTGACTGGCCCTCCGATAACGGATGGCGCCACAGGTAATTGGAAAATTGGCAGGCTTGTCAGGGAGATTTGGTGGATGGCACGAATGTATACGATGGTGGGGTTCATGAGGTGTCGCCCCACAGCTAGATTTATATCAGCCCTATGGACCAGCACCAGAAAAGTACCCAGAGTTCAGGAAAAAAGTAGCACATTTTTCTCCGGGGGAGGCTGCATATCAAGACCGCTACAGAGGCACCGACAAAGCTCCTGTTAGTAAAGAGATGATAAATGAGCCATCCTCTGCATTAACCCTCACCTTAATTTACTGTTTCTACACGTGCCTTAACAACTGCAGCAAATAGCACCGCGCTTCTTCCTCTCTAATTTATTAACACTTAGATCGAGGTCATACATGAGTTCAGTACATCTTCATCCCAGGTTATCCGACACATCTCGTTATTGAATTATAAAGCCAACATGTATTTTTACTAAACTTCAGAATAAGATGCTGCCAAGAATCTTCATTTGATTTACATTTAGTGCATTTAGCAGACGCTTTTGTCCAAAGTAATTCATACATACATTCGTACGCGGATGGCGGGGGCTGCCATGCAAGGCGTCGACCAGAACACCTGGAGCAGTTTGGGGTTTCACTAGTCAAGACTATCGTGGGAATTTCTACAAAAAGTCATCCACAGTCTGAACATTACGGCTCAATAGCACAGGAGAGGGGGGCCACAGTAGGCCACAGTCCTTTGCAGACAAGTTTAAATATTTCTCACAGTTACTCAAACCTCACATTGCTTCTGTAAACACAGTGAGTAGATAGTGTTGTTATGTCTTCTCATAATGCCCACCACTCTTTGATTAGCTAGAATCAGTTAGTGACATCGGCATCAGAGCAGGCAGTGAACTGGCATGAGGGTACAACCACAACAGTCTTTATTCATGATTACAGAAAGCAACATCATTCCTTTGATATATTTTCAAATCATATAAAAATCAGCTTTCACTGTCACAAACATTCATACATACAGTAGTGAAATTTGATCTTTTGCACTGAGCCCATAACCAGGGGGCAGTGGGCAGGTACTCTGGGCGCCTTGGGGGCAGCTCCAGCCATGACAGCAGAAATATCCTCATACATACAGAAATGAAAATCAGGACCAAGTTCCAGTGATTTCTACACCGCTCATGTTTCTGTGATGGAGTGAGTGGAACACAAACTACTTTGTCACAAAAACATTCATGAAGTTTGGTTTAGTAATTAATTTATTATAGGCCTTCTGAAAATGTGACCAAATCTGTAGGATCAAAAATGTACATACATCAATTCTAATATTTAGTTAAATGTCTCTTGGCCATTTTCAGCTGAGTTAGCTGCTTTTGATAGCCGTCCACAAGCTTCTGGTCGTCCTCTGGCGGAATTTTTCAGGACTTGAGGAGGGTCATTCCGAAACCTCAATTCTAGCCTGATTGATCCATTCCTTTACCACGTCTGATGTGTGTTTGGGAACATTGTGCTGTTGGAACACCCAACTGGACCCAAGAGCCAATCTTGCTGCAGAATTTTGAGATAATCCTCCTTCTTCATTCTTCCATTTACTTTCTTTAGAGCAGCAGATCCACTGGCAGCAAAGCAGCCCCACAGCATAATGCTAGCAGCTCCATGCTGGACAGTAGGTCTGGTGTTCTCGGGGTTAAAGGCCTCACCTTCTCTCCTCCAAACATATCGCTGCTCATTGTGGCCAAACAACTCAGTTTGTTTCATGTGACCACAGAGTTTTCCTCCATAAGGTTTTTTCTTTGTCCATGTGACCAGCAGCAAACTTCAGTCCAGCTTTAAGGTGCCCCGTCTGGATCAAGGGCTTCTTTCTAACACGGCAGCCTCTCAGCTCATGTTGGTGTAAAACACACCTGACTGTGGACACTGACTCCTGTCTTCCAGCAGCTTCTGATTCATTGCAGACTTGCTTTTTGGTGGTTTTTGGTTGACTCTCGACCACCCTGACCAGTTTTCTCTCAGCAGCAGGTGATAGTTTGTGTTTCCTTCCTGATGGTGGCAGTGACACAACTGTGCCATGCACTTTATACTGACAGACAGCTGTTTGTACAGTTGATCTTGGGACCTGTAACTGCTTTGAAGTGGCTTCAAGTGACTAAACGTTTGTGTCTGAGTCTAATGGCTGTATCAGAGAAGCACTATTAAAATGCTCCCAGAAGGTTCACCAGCTGTTATCAATCAGAATCACTCTGAAGAAGTTCAGAGCCCATGCTACTAAGCAAATTTCATTCACACAACGTTTCTACATCACCAAAATTGGTCATTTAATTTGATTAGAATTGGTCACTTTTTTAGAAGACCTATAATAAATGCATTACTGAACCAAACTTCAGAAAAACATATGAACTCGCCCAACAGCTTCAATGAAATGAAATCTTCCTTAAAAAAAACAAATGTTTGGGAAATTACACTGTTAACAGTGTAAAACATTATTTATATGCAATGTATATGAGTATTTCTATGTCTTACTTTTGTATTGTATCATTTATTCTTTTACTATAATCATTGTTTATTATAATACCACTGTCCTTTGGCTGCTGTGATGAAGAAATTTCCCCATCTGAAGTGAATCTGCAGATAAATCTCTTTATCACAATCTGTTACTAAAACAACCAAGCTTGTCTTTTTAAAGCCCTTTTTTTTCTTCTTTTTTTTTTCTTTACACACAGTCAAGACATGCTGTAATATTAAAGAACAGCCTCCGTGGGGATTTGCTTTTTTGGAGCAACATTCACATACAGCACTGTATCGTTTTTTTGGAGGTACTTTTGAAGTACCAACATTATGTTGCCATGGACCAGATTGTGCCAGAATAACTATATCAGACGAGGCTCACAGTATATTAAAAAATCACATATTTACATTGATGTGAGGACACACCAGCGAAAACATGCTCTGCCGACAGAGAATAAGAAGCCAGTTAATGTCTGCTCTCAGCTAGCTGGAGGGAATGTGCTGTTATGGGCTGCAGATCCTGACCGGTGATCACACATTCTGCCGTGTAGATGTGTTCATTAACCTCTGGAGGGGCGATAATTGTATCTGTCAAAGTCGTTTAATCACCACCGCAGCTCTCACCACTGTCACTTTCACTTTGTCCACTTTACTAAATCAGCTGGCTCCCTGGTCGGCCCACTGTGACTCCTGCTCTCTGCATGTCACCTCCTTTTTGTTGGCTCTGAGACTTGCATATACATTTGAGGAATTTGAATTAAAAGGAACACATCACGACAGTGTGGCCCAATAGTTTTAAAGTAACACCAATTCATTCAGCAGATACAGTACATTAAACATCCATACAAATTAATATTTGTTGTTTTTTTCCATTAGTTTTCCATTGACAGTCTCTGAAAAGCTTAAAATCTGTTTCTCATCCAAGCTTCCACAGAGCTTCACAAGAGGGTCAAGACTCGGGAAATGTTTTGTTGAATGCTAAAAAACTAACAACAAGCTGTTTGAATTTTACAATCCTACACCTCTAGATACCCATTTAGCTTGGAGTTCTTCTTGAAAACCAGGGCTATGTGTTAAGCTTTTCACAACCATTAACGTTGAGATGGTAGTGAAAAAGAAGCGAGCTAGGAGAGGGTTATCTAGATAGTTACGTGAAGTTCTATTGAAAACAAACTCCTTTACATTTAAAAAACTTGGCCTTGCATTCTGAAACATTACCCTCTGTAGCCATCGGCGCAGATAACTTGCCTCATGCGTTCTTTAAATTCAGGCTAACTTTACAGTGCACTCTGTTTGGCATGGATGATTGAACAGGCTCCGGGAACTGAATGATTCCAAAATGATTAAATAGCATAAACTCCGATGTTGACGCTTCTCTTTGGTAGTTTTTTATCGCCTCTCTCCTGCCGAGCTACTTCACGTACATGCACATAGAGCAGAGTGGCTGTCTTACATCTGCATTTAGCAAACGCTTTTGTCCTAAGCGACTTAGAGTAATAGTCTTTAGTATTTTACTATTGCTCTTAAATAAAGTAAAAGTTATTTATAAAAAAAAAAAATGCAGAG
>CAEMYA010002128.1:1143860-1156053 GCA_903131615.1 Diplodus sargus
ATATATATATATGTATATATATGCACTATACATAAGAATTTAATAACTACAATGACAACTGACAACAGCAACCAAGACCATACATATTAAAGACAAAAAAACAGCAACAACAGTTTGCTGAATGGCATTAATCCTCAACCCAACAGGAGTGTCAAAGATTTCCATATTAAGCAAGTATGAAAACACTGTTTTAAGATGCAAAGAAAGACATAAAAATAAGAGACTGAGAGGTAATGGCACATTATTTAAATTAGTTTGTTGCTATGTAAACAGCTCGGTAAAGAAGAAATGATATACAGTCAGACAGTGCTCTATAATGTGATGTGATAATTCGGTCTCACAATGTTTCACGGGGCAGAGGAGTTTCTCTCTCAATGCTGAGGATTAAACACTTCAAATGTCCCATTCACACGGACCACAGTACTGTACAGGTCCATGCTGAGCGGGGAGGGAGGAATACGTGTGCGTGAGGGGGGTCCTGCATATTTTTACACGCCTCCCCCCCGCACTATCCACCCTTCCAGTGTGTTTCTCAGATCTTCATATTCCATCAGCAGTCAGATCCGGGACATCAACGCACTAGCATTCTGACATTAAGGCATCGAGGGGTGTAATTCCAATTTGTTTCAAAGGAACTATTAATTTGCCCATTTCAAGGCCAGGCAGGAGGGAAGCCCTGTAAGACTGCTGAACCGTGAAAGACATTATCTGGAGGCCTCAGATTTTGGTGAAGAGACATGTAGAATTGATGAAGGGAGGCGTCAGCGCCCGCAGACGTTTGAGCCGGGCTCCCTGCGGTCGAGCTCCCAGCATGCCATCTGAGCGCGATGTCATTAGGCGTATGATAACAGCGATGGGCACATTAATGACAGAGTGGCCCGCTCTGCCACCCAGTGCCCCGTCGATCTCCCATTTACACCCGTAGCATACTAAACAGCTCCTGAGAATAATACACAGAGCAGGAACGGTGCTTAACAACCAGCTCTCACAGCAACGGAGGAAACGCTGCTTGTTTTATTGTGTCTTTACGTCCACATTACATCCTCCCCATCACAGAAATCACTCATGGTTCTGATGCTTCCAGTGTAGTGCATCCTACTGGACTCCACACACACTGTGACAAACTGAAACTGTCAAACATATTCTGTCAAAATAAGGCATTCATTTTAATTAATTAAGAAGAGGCAGGAGGACATGTTAAAGACATGTTAAAAAAAGCAACCCTGATTGATTGTGCTCTATGATGCCCCTTGTCACTGAACATGTTCCCGTCACGTTCCACAGTAGCTTTGTAAACATGGTGGAGGCAGATGGCAAAGCGTTGCTTAGCTTACTGAACTAAGTCCCGCTCCAGCTGCTGTGTTTCTTCCCGTCCAACCGATAACATTCTGTCTCAAAAAGAGACTGAGGTGTGGTTGGTAGTTGGACACGATCCATTACTGATGCAACCAGACTTCAGTCCTACCAAGATCAACATCATTAGCATGTATTTAACTAGCATGGATGTTGGCTGGATAGTGATGGCGGTCACTCAAATGTACATCCTTTTTGGATTTTGAGGAGTTGCAGACTTTCATCATGGGGAAACTAAGGTTTACTGTACATTTACAAATGACTGTACAAGACAAAGTCCCTGCTTAACTTTCCCTCTGCTCCCATCAACAACGCCTGCCCAATTTCACACTTCTCCATCATGCCACATCTGCCAAGATTGGAAGATGAGATGACTCCCAGTTTCTATTATAGTCCATTCCATTTCAGCAACAATATACATTTTTTCTTTAATTTGAGGACACATTACAAAGTAATTTGTCAAAAAAAATAATATTGGTGAACAGTTGTCACATGTAAGTGCAGTTCAGAAACGTTCAGTCCTGCTGTGTGTTTAGCTCCGTTAGCCAAACACACAGCAGGACTTCCACCAGCTGCTAACAGCTAACTAGCTCTCCTCCTGCTGACTTCAGTACAGCTTTGTCTCTTCACAATGGCCCCATTCACACTGCCCCTTTCAGTGCGGGAACTGTGCGCTGATACTCCGCCTGGCCATCTGTGTGAAAGTTACAGATGCGGAGAGAGGGGGACAGTGTCGCTGCCGATCTGATCCGCCTCCCGAGGTAGAATCAGAGCCGCAGCAGAGGAGAGACGGTGTCTGTGTGAATGAAAAAGCCGGAGGCTCGGATCAGGGGTCTGTTGGTCTGATGGTGTTCACAATCTGACAGCTAAACAGATCCTTCGCTCATCAAATAAAAGAAAAATGTCCCACACTTCAACCCACAAAGCAATGTCACCATACCAAACAACAGTTATGTGGTAACTGGTAGTGTCTTTGGCAATTTATATGTGGAAAAAAATACCACAGTTATTGAAAAAGCCTCTGTCACCCTGTCTGTCATCCTGTCTGTCATCCTGTCTGTCATCCCATTTTTGCTAAAAAAATAGCGTCTATCATTGGCGGCACAACCAGACGGCTCCCACATTTGAATGGCGGTGATTATGTGACGTTATTCAGAGCAAAAAACTTGAACTTGCTGTCTCTGGAAAAAATCCCCACGACGGTCAGCCCTCGGAAAACAGCATCCCTCCCCGGAGTGAGAGAGTCAGACAGCATCCTGCACGTTCGTAACTTTCCAGGATGCATGGTGAGTCAGGATCTCAATCACAACACATCATAACAGCATCCATACAGTTAGAAACGGTCAGTGGGTACATGTTCAGGAGGATACCAACAGGAGGATACCTGGAGAAACACATTGAACAACGCTGGTGTTCTGTATGAATTGACACACTGGAGGAGCACAAAAACGCCACATCAGCGAGTGCTTTGCAACAAAGATGGAGACCAATTTGAGGTAGTCCTTTGTAGCTAATGTTTAACCAGTAAAAACCCTGAGAATGTTGCAGCCTGATCACACTGCTACATCTCATCATATGTGTGTGGTCTGACGTCCACAGGTCATGCCAGCGTACCGTGTGCCAAGGGAGCATGTAGTCTGTGAGTTACATCAGCAGTGCAGTAAGGTTTCATTTCATGGTGACATTTACCAGGAGATTTGAGTATGTTCTTCTTCTTCCGTGTGTGTATGGATGTCAGTGTGTTCATAGAGTGTAACCCCACAGAACCCAGCCATGTATCTATGCTGTATACTATCATGTATACTGTCTTTCCAGACATACATTAAAAGGGACCTGTGACAGCAGCCTTCCCAACCTCAAATTGATAAGAAAACAGAGTGATGATCTATTAACACAGACCAAAAAGAGATGACTAAAGGCCATAATTGTCAGGAAGGCATTGGTATTGATAAGTCATCAGTAGTAACCTACAGAGACACAGTACATGATGCTCCATTTGTGCAAGAGGACAGCAAAAATGGATAGTTATGCGCTCTTAATGACCTTGATAGTGAGTTAAAAGAAAACCAATACAAAGTGTATGTCACACACACATCTCTGTGGGAAAGATTCACAGATTTACTTAAGCTGTACAGGAAAATCTACCGAATGTTGTAGTTCCAGTATCAAATGCTTTTGATGCTGTTTTTACTGCTAAAAATGGGGTTTAATTGGCACATTTTGTTTTTCTTTTCAAATATGTTTAAAGTCTTGCCACACCTGCACTGAACACAGCTCATACCAACATGTGTTCAAGGCCTGATACAAGTTCATACAACCACCATATCGCACTCCCCTTTGCGCAGGCACTCCAACCAACCAGTAGGAGTCACTAATGTAGCAGTTTCACGATTGGGGGACCTGATCCCTCAACACCTTCCCATCCAGATCATTCTGATCTAAACGCGTCTAGAGCAGCCTGGTCAGTGGCCATACACTAATAAGTCTGACACTGTAGTTACCCCTCTTGCATCAGGACTTGAAGCAGCCCTCTATGCAGTAGTATATAGTGAGTCCAAGTTTTCAACATGTTCACTCCATTCTAACACCAACATGTTTGTCTCAATTAGGAGATGGTTGCCTCTGTTTTTCTCACTGATATCGCGAATAAATTCAGAGATCAGTCAACGTTTTTAGGCCATTTTTTCTTTCAAGTTAATGGACGGAATGTTAAAAAATCCCACATTTTTACACTATTTCACACATTTTGAAAAACAAGTACTCAAGTATTAACAATGTGCCTCCGGAAGCAATCGGACAAACAGTGGGCTTTTAAATGACAGGAACACCGACCAACTGCTGCATTAAGTCAGACACATCAAAACCAGGGGGAAAAATATCTGGAGGCAGGTCAACACATCCACTTTTCTGAACTGCTCCACGAGCCACATTTTTGACAATAAACACACACAGAAACACTCGTATCACTTAATGAGTTAGTGACCCAATGGTGTCTTTTAAGTATGTTAACTTATGTAGGTAACATAACTTTAAAAACAAATTACTCTTAACTCACAAACAAAAAGTATATTGTATGACTAATGCAACCACCCTGACCACCCCTTAACTCACTCTTTTCCCAATACATATACAACTGGGGGGCAATTCAAGAAGTGATGCTGAAGGGGTAACTACAGTGTCACTTAACAGTGGAAGACCACTAACCTGCTGTATTTGACACGTCTGGAGTGAGGCCTATAATAATAGTTATATAGAAATAGCCAATCTTCTCACTGATGGTCTTGTTTTGTTCATGTAGGTCATAAAGGGGCACCAGTATTTAATTGAGATTGTTTCATAACCAGTTAAAGGTTCTTTATAGTACTCTTTGTCTTTTTTTAATTGTGTGGATCTGATGGTGTAATAACATAAATACCATCTGGGCTTTAAAGGCAGATTCTGCTTACGATCCAAATCCTTAAATTCAGCCATTGTATTTAACATGTCGACCATCATGAATGACCCTGACTGACCCACGTTGTTGTGGTTATTGTGGTGTTGTTCTGTGTTCGTACTATATGTGGCCCTATGAGGCGGTACAAAAAGGAAAGACATCTGGAGCAGGGCTTGTCCTTGGCACAAGTCAAATTTACACCCACATAAAAAGGTAAATACCCTGCAAGGCTGCACAGATACAAGCTGCTGATTGTCCTTCCTATTACAGCTTTATGGAAGGTGTAATTCATACAGACATCACCCACCAGTGAGCCTTAACCGAGAATTGTCTACCTTCTGAAAATTATCAGCCCATATACAGTACCTCCAAAATACCTCAACCAGTAAAAGACCCTATAAAGGAGTGGATAAGATGATGGAGAATTATATGCTGCTCACGTTATCTGTTGCTGCAAGTGGAGCCTTCTTCTATCTCTAGTTCTATTTCAGAGGCAGAAACACTGTGGTGTTCAGCCTCATCCTTATTTTCAATTTTCACACACACACACACACACACACACACCCTTAGTGTATCTGCCTGATAAATGTGGAGTTTAGTGTGTGTGGCAGGGCAGAGGCTCATGGTTGGGGGTCAACTGCACAGTTTCGCTCTGTCTCATAAAACATCCACCTCAGAGAACACTGCTGCTGAGCACTGTGGACAACCCCTGCCATTCTTTCTCAGTCCTCCAAGGACAGTCACATCACTTCTGCTGCCTTTCCCCCTCGTGTGTTGTCCAAGAACTTTACTGGTCACTGACAAACAGCCAAGTACTGTAGGGTTAGACTGATAAGTTGGTCTGGAGGGACTGGCCGTATGGTTAGGCTCAGGGTCAATAAAAGCTAGATGCAGTGCATCAAACAGCAAAGACTTTTACAATAAAAAATGAAACTGAAAATACATAGAGTGAGACTAACTAAAGATAAACTAAACTAAACCATCTTTCACTCGGTTTTCCAGCACAGACATGAGTTAAATGTCAGTGCGAGGGTTTGGGTGGATTGATCCCAAAATATCGATATTACCAATACTGCAGCTTTTGAAGATAGATTCACATTTGATACAAAGGGACAAGTTTGAGTTTCTCTATTCTATGTTTTGCCCATGTATTTGTATTCTTGTATTTGAATTGCATTCTGTGTCTTGAACAGTTACAGAGGCGGCGAAACAGAGTCTGATCTGCCTCTGATCTGGCAGAAACAGAGTATGTGACCTTCACTGGATATCGCTCAAAATGAAAAAGAAATGTCCCACAGTTCAACCCGCTTAAGCAACATTACAAGACCAAACAACAGTAATGAGGTAGAAGGCAGTATCTTTGGCATCCTATATGCAGGGGGGAAAGGCTTTATCTGTATGTGGAAGTCGCTGTCACCCTGACTGTCCTACCTAGGCTTTGTCATCTGTCACCAGTAGCAAAAGTCAGGCGGCCCTGTTGTTTACTGGCTGTGATCTAAAGTCAAAAAGTCACCAGGACCTGGCACACCCACCCAATCACAATGCATTATAACAGCATACATATGATTATAAACAGGTAAAATAATTTGTCTCTGTGAAGCAATATTTTCTTTATCCAATTCATCTATCAATAATTTCTTGATCAACAAATCATTCAGTTGAAAATGTGAGGAAATAAATAACATGGCTCCCTCAAATTTCTTGTTTGTCAACAGTCCATAACTAAAATATGTTACATTTAGTATACAATGATGTAAAACACAGAAAAACAGGAACTGTGCATATTTGAAAAGTTGGAACCTGAGAACATAAGTGGTTATGGAATGTGTTTCCCAGTTAATTACTTGTTTATCTGAGGTTGAACGACTGTCAGAGACTTGACTTGGAACTCGGAATTAGTGTAAACTTGAGTGAGACTTTAAGTCTCACTTATAAATAATATAAGTCCTGGGTCTCTCCTTCTCCCTGATTTTCTGAGGCTGACTTATCTCTGTAGGGAGTAGAGTCACCTGTGCTTGGTAATTATTGACACAAATGTCACACTATACTGCTATATTATAAATTGTATTAATACAGTGACGGAGTATGAACTACTGTCCCCTGGGCCCAGATGCACACTTTTGCATATTTGTACAAAAGTGGGCTCAAATGGGGGAGTGAAAATTCTGAATTTGGTAGATGTGATTTCCTGTATACTTATTGAGGTAGTGACAGCAGTTGTAGGCAGGTATATTGATCATGAAATCAGAATCATCTTGTCTTAAATTATTAATTCCTTCATTCATTTATGTCACTTGTTTAATTTATTTAATATGTAAAAAAAAATGTAATATTTTCTCTGCCCTGAAAGTATGTACTGTCGTAGAGAAACAACTTCTCCTGTAAATGTTTGAAAGTGATTAAGAGTGTTTATGTTTAACATGTATTCCTTATTCTACAATCACCTATTTAGTTTACTTGTTTAAAATGTAATCATTCAAATATCATGTAAGTTAACTTTGGCTTTAATGCAACTTTAACAGTCATGCTGATAAAGCTCATTTGAATTTGAAAGTCTGACTTTAAATTAGACTTGTCTTGAGTAACTAAAGACTTGGCCCGGCTTGGACATGCTGAAATCACCTCCAATGCAAAATGAATCAGCTGTACTACCCTGGCACTGCAGGGGAAACATATTTATACTGTGTTTTGAATAGGATTTTTTCTTAACTGAAGTACAGTGACTCATACTTAACAGCCTTGTGCAGTTGTATTACAACCACCATGTGAAAATTATCATACTACAGTGCAAACCATGCCATCATAGGATCATGTAACTTCATAGTGGCCTTCAGAGGGTACATTATATTATCTAAACACTCTTCCATAGCTTTTCTTTTCCTTTTATATCAGAAATGTGAATTTATTAATATAATTTAACTAGGCTCATTGGGTTCACTCAAAAAATATGAGGTACAGGTGTTCCAAACTGTAGCCTGATTAATGTTCCTGTGTCAAAGCTACAATACAAATTCTTGCGGTATCTGCCAAACCATAATATAGGTTTAGATTGCCAGCTCTGAAAGAGGGTGTTAGGTGCAGAGCCAGACAGAAATGTTCAAGGCCAAAGTAATGTTTTAAAGTTGTATTCACATGACATGTGAGCCCCATTCACACCGCCCTCTCAGTGCGGGAATCATGCGCTGATACTCCACTTTGCCGTCTGTGTGAAAGATACAGATGTGGATGGGCTCGGCCACTGACCCGGAGGTGGTATCAAAGCCACAGCAGAGGCGAGCTATTCTCTGAGAATGGAAAAGCCGGCAGCGTGGGACAGGAGTGCGTCAGTCTGATGGTGTTCACAGTCTACACAGATCCTTCACTCATCAAACAAAACAGAAAAGTCCCACACTTCAACCTGCAAAACAACTTTACAGGACCAAACAACAGTTATGTGGTAACTGGTAGTGTCTTTGGAAACTTATGTGGAAAAAAGTACCAAAGTTCTTGGAAACGTTTCTGTCCTACTGACTCTTCGTCACATTTCTGCCAAAAAAATAGCCTCTGTCCCCGAGCCCCAGAGAGCCAGACTGATCCCCCAGTTGATTGGTGGTGATTATGCGATGTGATTCAGAGCAAAAAACTTTAACTCACCATGCCTTTGTCTCCTTCGACTATTTAGTTTGTCTTTGTCTCCTTCCACTGTCACTTCACCCCAGAACACTGCATCCCTCCCCGTGAGTGAGAGAGTCAGACAGCGTCCTGTTTACTGATGGTGATTATGTGATTGTTATGTGTCATGTCATGTCATCGTCTGCAACCGCTTAATCCCTTTTTCAAGGGGTCATGGAGTTTGTTGCTGGAGCCAATCCCATCTGTCTTCAGGCGAAGGCAGGGTACACCCTGGACAAGTCGCCAGCTCATCGCAGGGCTCTCAGGAGCAATTTGGGGTTCAGTATCTTGCTCAAGGACACTTCGACATGCAGCTCAGCGGTGTGATTGTTATTTAGAATGAAAAACTTTGTCCAGGATGCATGGTGGGTCAGGATCTCAATCACAACACATTATAACAGCATCCATATGAATATAAACAGTCGGTCGCTACATTCAGACAACAGGTGGAAACCGGTTGTAAACATTTTGACGTGTGCCGTCATGCCTCTTTTGGTTCCACAACAGGGCCAGCGTAATTCATACAGAACGCTGCCGTCAGCAGGGCCAGGCCGTGTAAGGGTGTGTAAGGGTGAGCCTTGATTACAGTGATAATGCTGGATCTCTGTGTGAAAAGGGCTAAAGTCTCATTCATCAATTTCCTTATTTATACCCACAAGTTATAGCGACGGGTGACCAAATGAAACACAGTGTTACTTTTAGTAAACATGGTTTAAATGTTGTTGGAAACATAGTATTGTACACAACTCAACAAAACGTATCACAAAGGTCTAGTCATTTTTATACACAGATAAAAGCTTAGAATTCTAACATATTATATCTTTAATGCCTCTTTTCAGGTAAAGACGTTTAATTGTTAAAAGTTTTATGAAAAACGCATTTTCTCTGGTCTCTACATATATAAACTGGTCCTCCCTGAGCCTGCCAACTCCCAGAATGAGGAAAACAAGTGATTCTTGCATGGTATCTTTAGCCAACCTACTGGTAAAACGGCGCTCCTACAGGCTGTTCAGATTCAGCTCCTTTTGTTACGTAACTAAAGTAGTCATTATCATAGGCCAGCCTCCTCTGCTCAGTGATAGGAGATGTCCAAGAGGAGGGCGTCCATCCCCTAGGAGAAGTTCGGTGTGGCCAGCCATAAGCTAGCAGTGTTTCACAATGTCGTCGCTCGGTGCTAGACACACAAATTGCTCTGTTGTTGGTTGTAAAAAAACGACATAAGTGCCTATATTCTGTCCCAGCTACAGAACAACAGAAGAGACAGTGATTGCATTTCAATTTTAACGACAACGTGCCTGATGCGCTTCCTATTAGTTTGTATGTGTGTGCTAACCATTTCACATCGCACTGCTTCAGTAATGAGGGTCAGTACAAAGCTGGCTTTGCCTCGACACTGGCCCTCGTAAAAGGATCAGTCCCAACCACACTGGACCCAGCAACTGCACCAGAGCCACAGGTAAGTGTCACCAGGTTTTGATAATATTTACAGTTGCCCACGAGTATGGTGAAGTCAGCATTCTGAAACGTCCTGCTGCAGCCGCAGAGTCTGTATTTCTTCAGGAGCCTCTCCTTCTGGGTCCGATTCTGGGTCAAACTAGTATGGTTGAACAACAGCATCTCGGCGAGCCATAGCGATACACATCTACCATAACATGAGCACACATCACCGCTAGCATAAGCGGCATCGTCTCCCTGAGAGGGGCATGTAGTAGGCAAGGCAGGCGTTGACAAACAGCGCTCATTAGCATTTAAAGGTGCAGGCACAGAAACAGCCTGCTCTCAGTAGAGCTCACTGAGCGACTTTTAGACAGCTGAAATTCAGGACCACGGATGGGTTTCGGGCAACACATTTCAAATACAATGTTGTTGGACCTCAGACGGCTGTGTGAAATTGATGAAAAACAGTATAATATGGGACCCTTAAAGCTCATACTCATGTGCACATGTTCTTTTTTTACTAAAAAAAAATACACATTTTTACATCATATATCCAGGCCATTAGTTGTCCTTCAGCAGTGTCTGTTTGAAGATTTTTAATCCTTGTATCTTTGCTCTTTGAAAATTTAAGAGGCTGCAGAGTTTTTATCCACCTTCTTCCATCTATATACACAATTTGTTTGAGTAAACAAGTTAGTGGCTTCAGGGCTTGTTTCAGAGTCATGCTGAGGTTAGTCTCTCTCACTTAAGTCTTGTCCTGCCAGTTTGTTTGAGCACTCTTATTAAATCGCCATACTGTTGTAGCTCTCTCCATGACCTGCCAAGGATAAAAAATCTGTTTACTGTAAATTGCACCCTGCTCTCTCTCAAATACCATCTGCTGCCCGAACAGCTCTACACTCACAGTCTCTAAAAATAGAGCTCCTGATTGGCTCCTGAGGAGACGGGGGTCCACATCAGGCTTGAAACCCCTCAATGGTTGTTTATACGTCTGCTTTTGACTTATGGCTGTTTTCATCTCATCTAGTCCAACATTACATCCAAGGTAGTTCACCAATCCGCTTAATGTCTAATGGAAATGTTGTGTTTCAGTCAGGTTAAGGTTTTAAAGCCAAATATTGACACAGTAGAGTTATTGACTATTTATACATTGAACAGAGCTATATTGGTTGTGGTGGTGTTGGCTCACAGAACATCTGATGTGGTGCACACTTAAACCCGGGATCCAGGGAACCGTTCCAAACATGGTTAAACTCAGGAATCTATCGTATTAAAATACAAAACAATCTTGTAACTTCCCAACAATACATGCCATATCAACCAAACAGAATATCATAAAGCCCATATTCACTCACATCAGCTCTCTCCTTGTTCTGCCTGGAATGGATTGGAGAGACATGAGGGAGTCAAGGGCCTGAAGAGGTTTTTGCAACAGCATAAAACTGATGCTAAGCTAATTGTTCCTATTTATCAAGTCTTATAGATAGAGCTTAAAAAGTATTATGTACGTAACAACCATAAGTACACATACATTTTGTTAAATGTTGAAAATGTGCTTTTTGTACTTTAAGAATTTAGATTAAATATGCATAATAAGAATTCCTTTGATTTATCAACTGCAGGAAGAGAATGTAAACAAATTCATTAAAACGAAAAGAAAACATCTAACTGATGGTACTGACCCAGACCTGACAGTAGTGACAAAGAGCTGAAGATGGTGACTGAGGACCAATTACAACAAACAATTCGATAAATTTCACCACTCAAGTCAATGTTTCATGTAACAATATGGGACTACAAATAACATTTTTTCACAAGTTAGAAAAGCAGATATAGTAGCTGCAGCTTAAAAGCTGAGAAAAGACACTCGTTGATTGTAGTGGTGTCGATGAACGACGACCTTTTACTGTCTCAACTGACTGGTGTTCACATTATGTTTTTAAGCCGCTCGGTGTGAGCAGCTGACTAGCTATCTATTAGCTATCTGTCTAATTGTAAACAGCTGCTAGCAGTGACTTTTCCTGCTGTGTGCTTAGTTGGACTTTCAGCAGGTACAGGACATGTCGAAGTGTCTTCATTTGTAGATAAGAAGAGGGCATTAGCTGGAAAGCTGATATAGGTTGGTTCAAAGTGGTGACTCCAGTGTCTTGATGGTAGAAAATACTGACAGTGTCACTGCTGTTTGCAAATGTGTTGAAAATGAAATGCTACGATTGGCTGTTAGTAAAGAATGTATTTTTCTGTCTGAACAGAGATTTCCCGCTGCCGCCAACGTGAAAACTATAAATGTATAATATTTATACATATATATATATATAT
>CAEMYA010002128.1:1156085-1166719 GCA_903131615.1 Diplodus sargus
ATATATATATATATATATATATGTATTTACACTGTAGCAAAAAACAAACTATTCAATTTCAGTTTGACTTTAAATGATGGCGGCACCAAAGGGATGATCATTAAAATCATTGGATTTATCCTCTGGGGTCCATTAATATGAAGGCCCATATAATTATCTTCCACTGCACCCATTCTTGTTGGATAACCGGTAACAAAGCCGGGATGCAGACATCACAGAAATAGAACTGGGGTGGTGGTCTGATCAGGCAGAGCTTATTGCCTAACCGTCTAATTGATTCTGCATGAAGTACCCTCTTTAAATCAATATCTCTTTTCTATCTTAACCCCTCTCTCCCTTGACCCATTATTAAATGCAGTGTCAATTCTGAATTCTAAAATCACATTTCATCTTCTGATAAGGTTAACAGGATTTCAGAAAACACAAGTGATGATTGAATATTTTACAGTCCCCCTTAAGGGTGGGCTGCAGTATTAAAAAAGACAGATGCTAGAAAATGGCAAAATGTTCCATCGCTGCAGATAGCATAGCTTGTCGCAAAAGAGAAAAGCCGAAGAATCCATAATAATCTTCCAGAGGCAGGGCCCGTATCTCCAGCTCTGCACATATTTAAAGGTCATCCGTGGTTTTACAAGTGGAGGTAATGGCGTTCCTATATATCTATGAATTGGCTGATCTGTTGCTAAAGGCTTGTTTATGAGCGGTTTGTTCCTCTCTGCGCTCCTCTCCATCCAGAGGGCTCATTTCAGCCACCATAAAATACACAATTGGTCCGATTCATCACTGAATTAGTGGGACGCTGACGGTTCCCCCCACGCTGCAGTATGATCACAGATTCACGTGCAGCCACGAGCTATTATTGTATTAACTGATTAGGAGAAACTGTCATCTTTAGGCTGATTGGAGAGATAGAGGTCTTGCATTGCACTGATGCACTGCCTATACACAAACAGCTCCAGAGCATCTGGTGTAAAGGGTCTGATGATGAGGCGTTCATGTGTCACAGAGGGTCTCACCTCTGCTCACAGCTCATCACATTTTGCGTTGCTATTAACATCTATTAAGTAGGGATGTAATGATACCAAAAAACTAATGGTATGATTTCCTCACGATAAATAGTCCATGATATAATATTTATCACAATATATATACACTAAGAAAAAGATGACTTTACCAGTGTCTGCTAATAATAAATCTGGCATTCATTATTAGTATATCATTTGTTTTAATTTTTAACTTGAAGTATTCTTGGTTTTCTATAGTAAAATTTAGCATGAAAGTAAAACGTAGCGGTGAATTGTCTTTGGCAATAAATGATTGGACTCTGTACAAGTGTAAAACAATACAGCAGTCAGTGGCAATCCGTCCCTCCCTTAGGTTGTACAGCGGGACTGCAAAGGCACCCAGGGGGACGATGCATGGGAGGAAATCAGAGAACAGGGACTCACAGGTCCAATCGTTCTCCTTCCCTGTTGTTGTCTAGCAGACTACAAAAATCTCTGTCTGGGTAACTGAGATGTCATTATTTCCTAACCACCTAACCTGGTTGTCTGGTGTCTTGTCTGATGTTGTATTTTCTCACAGTTGGCTTATAAAAACAAACAGCCTGTGGCGAAGCGGATTGTGAGCCATAGTTTCTTTGCAGGTAAACACACCGACAACTGGCTGTCGCAGTTGCAGTGTCTCTGGGCTCCTTAGGTGAATCAGACAGGCTAGGTGGCAGATTAGTGACAAGACAGCCTGGTGGCAGCCTGCCTTGCAGACAGCAGGCCTGTTTGCTCCACCTTACGAGCCTAGAGACACTCTTGCACTGAAGAGGAGCTCAGGAAGAAGAGTGACCATGACTGGAGCGGCAGAAGACCAGGAGAAAGGCCAATGAGATCAGTCTGAAGAGGTTTACCTGGGCGGTCATGGCTCAGGAGGTAGAGTGGGTTGCCCAGAAATGAGAAGGTCACTGGTTTAATTCCCTGACTCCCCTGGCTGCATGTCGAAATATCCTTGAGAAGATACTGAACCCTAAATTGCAAGCAGGTTGTGTATTGTAAAGTGCTTTGAGTGGTCAATAGAGTCCATTTATTTGAGCTTCTATACTAACACTTTCAGTCAAGCATAGAGAACGCAACCAACAAAGTGCTAAAGTGCCCTCCTGGGAGCCAAAACGCGTACTTAAGTGTCCTCCTGGGAGCCAAAACGCAAACTAAAGTGCCCTCCTGGGAGCCAAAACGCATACTAAAGTGCCCTCCTGGGAGCCAAAACGCGTACTAAAGTGCCCTGCTGGGATTCAAAACGCATGCTAAAGTGCCCTCCTGGGAACCAAAATAGCTCTCAAGTGCCCTCTTGGTTGGTAAAACACACTAAACTGCCCCTTTGGCAGGTTAAAACATGATAAAGTGCCCTCTTGGGAGCCAAAACGCTCGCTGAAGTGCCCTTCTTTTCGCCCCTGCCCTTCAAAAAGTCTGTGCACCTCACTGTGAGCAAGTCACTCTAACCATACGCTAAATCGCTGTGCAGCACTCATCATAATGGTTAACTAGTCAGAAACATATCGGCCAGTTATCTGTATTATTATCAAGTCTACAGATATTCTTGTGAGCCACAGTGGATTGTTTTGTAACTTATCAAAAAGGGGTTCTGAAATACTCTCCACCTCAGAACCCGACAGAGACCTTGCAGAGGGTGAGGCTTACCTTAGCCTGACTACAACTGCCTGCACATCTCCTTTCCATCATCTCATCGCAGTTCATCTTCAGTGTTCCTGTATGGTTTTCCTCTGTTGTTATTGTAACCATTATCTGTTTTCCTAATGCTTCATGGTCATCCCTGATCTGCCTGTCTGAAAATGCACGTTACTTCCATTCTTTCCTTCTGACAGAAACAGACAATGGAAATCCAGGTATTACGTACTGTCTCTTCCAGTCATCCAGCATTCATCCGTATTGGTCATTTTGAGGACAGCTGATATGCCTATGGTGTAAAGACTTGTATTTTACATTTTTAATCACATGTGTACGAGACTGACAATTGAAAAACTTTGCTATAAAATGTTCGCTGTAGACAGCGGGGGAGGACTTTGTCTGCGTCGGACATGCAGTGAAAGCAGCACGTCAACTGCAGCACAGCAGTCTTCTGTAAGGGTCTCTACTAATACAATGAGCAACAAAACTACTGTGCTATAGTGGTATTTTGGGTAGAACACACACCCCAACCAGTGCAGATAAGTGTAAGACATAAAAACAGTGCTAAGTTTCTCTTTGAAGTTGGAACATGTTACATTTTTTTTTAATAATTACAGTTTTGACACGAAGGTCTGCTCAAGTTAGCATTCTAACCAGTAGTAGTAACAATGAAAATGTAAAAAACAATGAGTAATGTGGGAGGAGCCGCTGTGTAGTGATGAACCTACAGAGAGATCAGCTCGATCTGCAGCTCCCTTTGGTTTTTTGGAGCTGTGTGGTGAGTTTCAGATTATTGTTTGGCTGTCTCTCAACTCAACTGTGTTTAGTTCAACTCTAACTTCTCTCATAGCATTTTTTTACGCCGCAAAAGACAACAGTTTTTGGTGGCAAAGCTCTCATAAACCCAATGTGCACTACCTGCTCAGGTAACAGGCAGACACAGGTAGAGACTAGCTGGTGAACATAGCACAGCATTTAGCTGCTTAAGAGCCTCAGGAGTTGATGGAGACCAAAACTCTGTTGTGTAAGCAACTGTTTGCTAACATATTTGCCATGTCAGCTTTACTGGCAATGACATAGAGTGCTGCAGGGATGATGTATTTTTGTAGGCTAACACGGAAATTAGCATCGCCCAGGGTTCCCTGGACCTGGGCGATTTTTCAATTAGATTTTGGATTACTGCAGAAAAAAAGGGTCTGTGGCAAATAAAAAAGTAATGATACTTTTACACTTTTATGATTATTAAAGCATTAATAAACTGCCAGAAGTAGCAAGCTTACTTTAGACTATAAATGAAACACATTGTAATTAAAATTCAATTATTAAAAAAATATTTAAAGCTAAACTCTCGCCAAAAAGCAACCGAGGCTTTGTTTGGGATTGAATATCAAACCTTCGTGTAAAAGCATTATTATGACGAAAGAGGCACTTTTAAGATTTACTCTAGTCTCGGTTTTGAGCATGTTCATTTTGAACGGGAGAGTTAGGGGCATGACACGCTAGCATCAAAATCGCTATTTTTAGAACAGTAAGAAGGCTCGACACAACATGAAACTTTGCTTGTAGCATCACCAGGGTCTCTACTCATGAACACGAGCATTGAGAACATTGTTTGTGTACACAGAGTTTATGAAAAAGAAGGTTTTTGAACTACTCATGTTAGCTGCTGCATCTCCTTCATGAGTAGAGACCCTGGTGATGCTACGAGCAAAGTTTCATGTTGTGTCGAGCCTTCTTACTGTTCTTAAAACAGTGATTTTGATGCTAGCGTGTCATGCCCTTAACTCTCCCGTTCAAAATGAATGTGCTCAAAACCGAGACTATGGTAAATCTTAAAAGTGCCTCTTTCGTCATAATTATGCTTTTACACAAAGGTTTGACTCATATTCAATCCCAAATAAAGCCTCGGTTGCTTTTTGGCGAGAGTTTCGCTTTAACATTGTTATTAATTTTATATTAATAATTATTATTATTATTATCGTGGTCACATGCATTAAGAAAATACCAAAAATACTCAAAATCTACAATGAAATGTACTATAAAATAGTCCACTTATAAAGACAGACTACTTAGTAGATGAATCTTGCATGTGTTCACAATTTGATTGTGTTGCCCCCAAGTGACCAAGAAAAGGCTTGCAGGGGAAAGGGAGAGATGAGTACTGTTCACACTTGAGCAGTGCGAAAGCATCGAGAGTCCCCACTCGCTTTAAAAAATCAATAAATGTGGTGTTCAGGGCCCTTCAAGGCCATTGCAAAAAAAAATGAAATCTCCATCTCGTCAACATGATGGCTTTAATATTCAAGGAAGCTGATGCTGATTTGAGTTTCCTTGGTGTCTTCACAGCAGAAGTCAGTGGGCTGACATTGAGGAAAAACAGCCATTTAAGCAGAGCGCGGTGTGGAGGACAGATACTGATGCTCAGCTTGCTGCCTGTGTATAATATTGTGAAAGGTCGTTCTTCTTTGCCCAGCATTTTTAGTACAGTTCTATCTCTCACCTCCAGCTCTGCCGGAGGGTGATAGCACCAAGGTGTGCTGTAATTTTCCTGCGTTTTCTCATCTTTATCTTCTCGGCTGGTTTGGCTCTGTATGAGCGGAGCGTGTCCTACACACACCCCGGAGTGTAATCTCACATTGTGTAGCGGCTTCATTTAAATGAGGCCCTTCTCAGGGTCATCACCCTACTCTTTCGCTCAAACACTCCACTCCAAAGAGTGACTCAGGGCTGCAACCTACACTGGCCCTTAGACACAGACCACACAGCCAGCAGAGGGAAAGGGAATGTACCATCTGTATTTATACTGCTGGCTGTGGTGCTAGGGAAGAACAATTTTTGGTCTCTAACACAACACCGTCCTGGATGTTTCTTGCCCATGTTTAAAACTTGTAACATATTTTGTCATCATGCTCATCTATGCAAACATCTTCTTATGACCCATACTTATGTGTATTGTTAGGCAGTGACTGTTAGAGGCCATAGTAGCAAAGGAGGAAGTCATGTGACTTAGTGTAACGAGTGATGAAGTTCACAGGATGTCAGGATTGATGTGAAGTCAAACACAAATGGGATTTACTGGGACAGACACTGGCAATCGGGGGGGGGGGGTTACATTCTAAAATTAAAAACGTAAACTTGGAGGGTACTTTATGAACAATTCTAATAATTTAAGATTCCAAATTTGCAGAAAGCCTAATAACAACTGGGGATGCGGAGGGCATGTCATCTGATTATCAGACAGAATTATGTCTGGTGAATGGTGAGTAACAATATAGAGTAGTAGTTGAAGGGCATCCCTCCCAAAATGGTAAGCATGCTTACCATTAACAAAATAGAGCAGTAACATTTTGATTAATTTGATCTTTGTTTAATAAATATGTAGTAGTTTTTTATTATCCTTTTCGTTCATTGTTTCCTTACCACTTCTAAAAACTAAACCGATGCTTTTGAAAGTAGTAGTCCATCCATACGTCCCTCCAGCATAAATGACAGCACAGTACATTTTTTGCAAAACCACAGTTAAGTTCAGGGTGAATGTTTCTTTTTGTTACAACTTTATTTCTTTAGGTTCCATTTTTTGTATTTATCTCTCTTCTCTCTCACAATGCTGTGATAAACTCTGGTTAGATTTAGGCACAAAGACCATTTTGTCATGGTTAGAAAAACATAATTGTTTTGTTTTTTAAAAAATATTCCTTTTGTCACCCCAAACACAGCTGGAAATGTCCCCGGGTTTCCTTCGAAAAATCCTGTGGTGTCATGCTTTAAAATGCCAACTGCGGTTGCCCATTTGGCAGTTGCTGCCTGTAACTCCCACTACCATCTCCTCCACCAGCCAATGTGAAAGTCAGTTAATAAACATGCAATGTGAACAAGATGCACATGATGCATATTTTTGTCAGTATGGTACGTAGCCTGTGTACAAAAATGGACTTATACAAAGGTACAAAGAGATGAATACGTTTCAATAAAATGATGCTACAAATGCTACAGAAATTACAGAACATATCTGTGGTTTGCAGGAACATTAACTGGTAACATTTATTTCCTGGCAACTTAGCTGCATCCATCCATCATGTATAAACCAAGTGAGAAAAGTCCTATCAGTTATCACAAATTTGAGACCTTGTATGATGTAAGTTGTAGGGGCTGTCTGGGGGGACTCATGACCTCAGTATTTCTAAAACCCTAGCAACAGTCCTGCTATAAATTAGGCAGGGTTCGATAGCAGAGACGTGAATAAAAGATTGTAATCAATACTGTCAACACAATAATATTTAATGCTTGGAATGAAATTGATGAGTGTAATGTTATTTGTTTCCCCATGTATTATCAGTGAGCAGGTGCTGTAGGTAGGAGATTTAGGCTTTTTGTAACAGTATAAGAAGAAGCAGCAGCAGCACTTGAGCATTAGAATGTGCTGGAGCTCTGTCAGCTGGCTGCAGGCCTCGGCTCGCAGCGGGGAGCTGCAGCTGGACGGCTCCACACCACTGGAAGGCAAATCACATCACACCCACCGTCTGAACCACACATGATAAGGCTTCATTACCATAAGTTTATTTTCTCCTGTTTAAATGGCTGCTAAAACAAAAGGGCAGTTGATTATTTTTCCTTGATCAGTGTAGCATTCAAGGAGTCTGATTTGAAAGGGGGGGGGCGACGACAATGAAATCCCTCTCAGGGAAAAGGGGAAGGCTGACATGCATACAAGGCAGGGAGGACGGTTGGATCCTCATGGTGGGGATCAGCCTGTCCAGCCTCCACAATGGACCCGTGAGACAAAACGGACACACAAAAGAGCTGAATCTGACAGTCTGTCCACTCTGCCGGCCACCGTCTCCAGAGATGAGGAGCAGGCCGCCTGCTCCTCCACCTTCACAAAAGCCTCCTTCAGCATTGTACTGAATATTTGACAGATTTGACACATTAGACTCAGTTCATAGAGCTATGGCCACACAGGGAATAAACTCATTTAAATAGGGAGGGGGACATCAAACTTTATAGCATGTCTGTCTCTGTTTAGCTAGGTTTCCATACGGTGCCATGTTGAACCAAACCTGAACCTGCTTTGTTTTTTGGCAGGTGGCCACAACCATGACCTCCTAGTGGCTACCTTTACCCATCTTACATGGATAATCAGACACTGAGGAATCCAGCAGAGAGGGGAACAGCTCCCTGAATAGACAGCACATTACTAACTATTTATCATAGGGAGTGATTCTACAACTCTTGGAAGTTGTTAAATGTGCAGTAAATGATTCTGGATAAAGATAGTAAATTGTTGATTCTCATTCCGCTTTTTATCGACCTACAAGTGAAAGTCAACAATCAAGTGTCTATGTCCAGAAGTGCGTTAATGCACTAACATTATCACAACAAAGTACAGGAAAAGCTCTGATGACATCACACTTAGATAGAGTGTGATAGAGTGTGACTTACAGTAAGTACATTTGTCACAAGAAAGAAACCACAACATATCACCGTCGATAAAGTAAAAAAAGAAATTAAATAGAAAAAGTTACTATTGCTATTATTAATACTATTCGATGGGTTGCTGTAGCTCCTTGACAGATAAAGGGTCGTTTGCCAGGTTACATTTTCCAGGATGGTCCTAGATTTTTTTTTCTTCTCTGGAATGGCCCTCATTCAATTGAGGGGATTGCATTTTTATGAAAGCAAGGGGGGAAAATGAGAAAATTTGAAACAAAAATGTATTTTTTAATATGTATTTATTCACTGGTTATCCCTTTGATGAGATTTCTCAGGTAAATGTACCCAGTAGAAGATCCCGACCCTCTGATTCAGTGTTAGTGTTAGGATCAAACTCCTCAATCAAATATACGATTGAACCCAAAGTCCAAACTGAACTGGGAGCGCTGAGGTCTTGTGCTCCACATTTTTCGGGTAAATTTGACACTTTTAACAACCAGGAGGAGGGAAGTTAACACCCAATTAAAGGTCCAGTGTTAGTCCAGTGCAGTGTGGTTACAAATTTGCAACCAACTGAACATTCCCCAATTTCATTTTCCCCTAGAGTTGCTGCTAAAAACATGAATGTGAATTGTTGTCTCTCGAGCCAGTATTACATTTGTCTGGCTCTTGGTTTGTGTTTTGGGCTACTGTAGAAACATGGCGGTGCAGCATGGTAGATATGCACGGTAGCTATTAAAGGCTCATTTTGGGGAAACAATAACACTATGATTTTCTTAGTTTCAGGTGATCATGCGCCAATGAAAACATAATTGTGAATCTTGTTTCCATTTTTTTCCAAAAATTCCCCTAAATCCTATACACTGGACCTTTTAAATGAGTAGAAAGCGTAAAGAAATGTCATTTTAGATATCTTGGATATATGGTTAAAGTGTCTAGCCTCTGCCACCCACCTCTGACTATGGGAGCACATTGGACATATTGTCTACCACTGTTTTTTCTCCCCAGCTTTGACATGCACGTATCAAACTAAAAATACTTAACTTTAAAGCCATTTTGCTTCTGAGGTAATGTGTGCAGCTCAGCTTTTTAATCTTTGCTTTTGTTGGTGTATGAACAAAACCAGCAGGTAATGACAAAAAAACCAACAACAAATCTCCTATTCGGATCCAGTCGGAGGAGCGGAGCGCTGTGGAAATGTGCGTTTAACCTTCGAGCTCTGCCTCGGCTGCAGGGCTGATTGGCTGGATGAGAGGGCTCTGATTGGGGACAACTCTCACTAACTACCCACTAATTTAAAGGCTTGATTGGCCGGGTAGTGAAGGGCAAGCCAACCTGTGTGACAGCATGGTGCACTTTGAATGTGTTCCTACAGCCGCATGTCGCACGTGTGTGTTGGAGCAGCGGGAAGCAGATTTGATGTGTTCCATTATCTTTTTTCTCTTTGATAAATATGGATTAGCATTTTGCATGGTGTTGCATCTGAATGGGGAGACAGTAGCATTGCTAAGACGGCTGGAAAACAGAGGATTACAAGAGGCTTTTTCCACCGTAATTTGATTTTAAAGGAGTCTTACCTTTGTTCTATGTGCCCAGTTAGGATGTGCTGGGAGGTTGAGATTAGCACGGAGAATCAAGTTTGTGACAAAGCCGATTAGCAGTTGAAACAGGGCCAACAACGTTTTCTTGTAAGAAAAAATTAATTCAATGTATTGTTTCTCCTGTCACGCAAAGCGACGTTTCTATTTCCTGTTCTGATTTTATGCCAAAAATTGTGAATGTATTTAGTATCGTATTTTACTGTAATACCGAACATGTTTACTGAACCACTCAGACCGGACAGGTAGAGGTTTCGACATGACATAAGAGGAGAAGAGCACAATTATTTCATCCTTTTACAGATATAAAAAAAAAAAAATAAAAAAAAAAATTGTGATGACATTTAGTTTGGTCAGAATGAATGCAGCTTAAGATGTACTGTGGTCGTCTACTGCCATCCACTGGAGGGTTACACTCCCGCATGTCAAACGATGCATGTTCCATACTTTGACTGCAAAGTGTGTGTTTTAGAAAGAACCAGTCACCCTAAACCTTTTAAAAAAAAATTTTAAATTAAAAAGCCTAGAATTAAAGGCTTGTTGTTTTATAACCAATTCATGTAAAAAGGGCTGTTAAGAATAAGAAGTGTTGAAATTGTTAGAGTGATAGAAACACCACAAAAAGGTTGTAATAGGAAGTTTAACAATAACTGATGTCTTTATACTTACATGTACATTTTAATTCATAGTTATAAATTAATTATTATATATCATTGCATGCAATCTAGTATCTGCATAGTTGACAAGTCACCACACACTTATTGATTCTCCAAATCCACAAATCAGTTTGAATTTTGAGGTCACAATAAGATTCAGTTTTCAATTTCAGAGTGTAGAACAGTTATAGCTATAAGCTATATAGTTTAATTAAAATATATATGAAAACAATATTGACCTGTAGATTGGGAATTGGGAGATTTTCTCACCTGCA
>CAEMYA010002128.1:1171939-1271623 GCA_903131615.1 Diplodus sargus
AAAAAAAAAAAAAAAAAAAAAACAGGAAGAAATGACAGTGAATCTGTTCTGCTTTGTCAAGCTGCAGATATTTGTATGGACATACATTCCAAATTACCTGAGTATAGACTCTGATTGTGAAATACCTGAAGCGAGGCCAGATGCAGACACTGTGCAACCAATTTGAGGCCATTTTGTGTTTCTTTTTTTCTCTTTGCCGAATTCTTCTCTCATTGCATGTTTTTAGAGAGGCTTAACAATGTGACCTGGATAGTGTAGACAGAATCCTGAATAGTACAGCTGTTTTTCCTGTTCCGTACATAACACAGCAATACACTTTTTTTTTAACAAGCATTTTCTTTCTTTTCATAGAGATATATGTGTATATATATATATATATGTTTAGAGAGCTTATTCATACTGTGAATGTTGAAACAGAACACAACACATAATTTAATCAGAAATATACTACCAGTTTATAATGCATGCCCCTCCCCCCATCCATAGTGCTCCACTCTTCCCTCCGATGTCTGCATATGAAACCTTTAACCATCAGGTCCTTCCCTGCCAAGGACAGCTCAGACGTTATGCAGGACAGAACATTAAGGTGGCGAGTTTTTGTGGTGGCGGTGGTGGTTATTCGGGACATTGTTGCTACGTCATGCAGAGATAGGGGGGTTGAAGGGGGTCAGCACAGAGAGACGGAGGCTCCCCTGGCAGAGCAAGAGGGAGGTGTTGGTGGGACAGTCAGTGGTGATGTTCGGTGGTCGCTAGCATGGATCCTGGAGCCAGAGGCCAGCTCTGCTCAGGTCTAGCTGATTGCCGGGCTGTCTGTCTGGGGGTCTGCAGTCTCTGAAGGCGAGCCGGGCTCCTCCGGGGGGTCGTCTGTGCTGGTGCTGGTGGAGACCTGAGTGGGGGCACCGTAGAGCGACGTGGCCCCCTGGAGCTCTGAGGCGGAGCCTGCGTTGTCCTCGTCCTCCTCGGGCTCCGAGGCTGGGGTGAGGTGCAGGGAGCCTGGGAGTTTGACGGGGCAGAACGCTGAGCCCGTTGGGATGAAGTTGACCTTGTTTTTGTCGGGGCAGGAGAACAGGGGGACTGATGCAGATGTGGACTGCCTGGAGCTGTGGAGGCACACGCGCAGCGTCAGTGAGGCAGCCGAGAGGTGTTTAAATTGAACACAAGTATGAAACGGTCTTTACCTCATCTCCTCAAAAGCTTTGATCTTCTCACAGCCCTCTGGAGGCTCTCGCTTGAACATGTAACTGTTGTTGGGTTTGGGCGAGGAGGCAAACTTGGGCAGTGGTGAGCTGCTTCCACTGTCTGTGAACACAGAGATACAGGGTCAGATACACTGGAAGTGTAGTTTGAAGCGTTACTGAAACATTGTTATCGTTTTTCTCTTCCTCTCTCAGAGGAGATGCATGGCAACAATCCACACTGAATCTACTGCGACCTTACATTTTTTTATCCCTCTGAGGTACTGATTTGAACAGCAGTCTGTGGAGAATCTTTGGACACAAATCTACTGTCTACATATTGTCAACTTACCAATTTCTACAGTGACTGATTAAGGCCACAGCTTACCTGCTTCACAATAGGCACAAACTGTAGATATATGGGATGTGGGGGGTAATAAAATAAATAAATTAGTAAATAAGAACTACACAGTTTGGTTCCACATAGAGTTTAACTGATTTTTTCTGTTAAACTGGTGATTAAATGTTTGGTGTTGTTATATATGATTCTTATCATCAACAAATACAAATAAATGACCAAAAAGTCCAAAACCAAAACTTCCCTAACCTGTCTGTGGTTCTCAGCCCTGCGGCCACATGGGTAGACAACTGGTGCTCTATTGAGCATTTGTGGTAGCAGGACCATCTAACCATCCATCAGCAATCCAATCTGTTCAGCCGGACCGCCCCATGGAGGGAGGAAATCAGATAAGAGTCATGCTAATCCAGCATGGTTTAGGGCTGCTCCTGGCTAATGTCTCGTCACAGAAAAAGGAAATTGACAAATGTGACTCACGCTGGCCAAACAACAAGAAATTTGTGACTATTGATTCCACAACATCCAGGACTATGCTGTTGCACTTGTCAGGGGGAACCATGGTCTATGCTGACGGATGAAGGACTACAGCGGGATGAGAAGAGGACGACTCTGAGTGGGTATGAGCAACAAGCATCATTGATGTGATCACAAAGTGGATGGACAGTAATCAATATCAAACCTTTAATGTGAAGATGCCCACCATGTTATCATAATCATCTTGTTGCTGTTGTTTACATCGGCCTGCTCTGGATCAACTGGAACGGCCATCTATAAACAGAGTAAGTGGCCTACCACATCCTTTGTTGTTGAATGACACCTTGAACCATATCCTTTAAATACTGACCAATGTTCTGTGCGCATTCACCACAATAAAAGTTTGTCAGTGCTAATTAAACAGCTCTAGCAAGAGGAATCCTAACTATCAGCGAAAATATTGTACTCACTGTAATGCACTATAATGTACTGGACTGTACTTTATGTTAGAGTTAACATAACATAAGCAATGGAAATCACTGCTTTGGCATCTAAAAAAGTTTGCAGGGTGGATACTACTGGAAAAAGTAGACATACATTTACCAATTCAGTTTTCCAAGGAATATGTTTTTATGACAGCCTACTCCAACACTGACCCCAGCCGCCCTTCATGTCAAAGCTTCTACAATAAGCCGATGTTCTTTACCTTTATCACGGTCATAGAGTAGATCCTCTGTGGAGTAAGGACTGCCGTCGTGTGATCCTGGTGGGCAGGCAGGTGAGGGGCAGGGCGACAGGCTGGAGCAGCTGCTGGACCGGCCGGGGGCTGAGGGTGTCTGGGTGTCCACACTGCGAGTGCTGCTGCTACGCTGCTGGGGGGGGAAGGGTGCCCGTCGCCCATCAGGAACCTCCAGAGACTAAAGAGTCCAAAAGGAGATGGATAGCAGGGAAGAAATCAGTACAATAATCAGAGTTAGAGTAACATACAGGTTTACTGATACACCAGCTGGTGAAACTCCATTCCTATATGAACTGAAATGGAAAAAAAGCCCCACCTTTAGCTCTTCCTTCTCTCCATTGTCTTTGATGAAGACTTTCTCCAGCTCATGGTTGATGCCCTCCATGCTGCTGGGCACCCTGGAAATGGAGGGCTTTGGCACTGTGATGTTGGACAGCGGCATCTGGGACGACTTCGACATGGAAAAGTGCTGCAAAACACACAGGTGTATGTGCACACACAAGTATTTGATTTAAAAACAGTATGTCTTCTTATATTTGAACCTTTTCCTAATATGATATACTGTTAGTGGAAGTATTTACAATAGTAGATAGTATGCGTTTCTGTGCTGCTGACTGCTTCTCGCAGTGCTTTTGTGGCTTCTAAAAGAATCTGTGGTTTGGAGTTTAGTTTCATTTGTGTGTTCATGTCTGTGTTCTACTGCTGATGCACATGAACATTTCCTGCTGTGGGTGCTTCACGATAAAAACCTAACACAGTTAAACCAACAAGATGCTGTCATTGTTATTGTCATAGGTTACAGAAATAAAATGAGTCTGTCCAAGTTAACCAACTTGTTCATGGTGCTATTCTTCAGTAAATACAAGTCAAATCAACCAGATATGAACACACTGTAATCTGCCAGCATTGGCCTTAAACTTGGTAAACAGATTTAAACATTCCTTCATTTGCCAGTTTGTGATTAAAGCATTTGATTCAGCATTTATTCTCAGCCCAGAAAAGATTTTCCAGGCAGTGCACTACCTGAATGTGGCTGGTTGTGGAGGCGTGGCTGGTGAGGGCGGTGAGGGTGATGGCGTACTGGAGGGGGGAGAGTCGGTCCTTGTCTTTACTGCAGCGTCCTCCTTGTTTATAGCACTGGAGCTGCTGCCGGAGCTTCACAATCTGCTTGAAACAAACAGGACAAGAGGAACAGTAATGACAAGGAGAGACATAAACATTAGCAGGTGGGTGGACCAGCAAGTTATTACAGAAGCCAAAGCATAACTCATATGGAACAAATAATAAAACGCTTTCTGCACTGTCAGACTTTCCATCAGTGATGTTGCTGTGATCCCCAGCTGCTGCTCCCTGTATAAGAACATTGACTATAATGATAGTGGTCCAGGTAGCTTAACTAAATAAACTGAAAATTACAGCCTGGTTACTCACCTATATTATTAGTCGATATTGCCCTCCCACAGATGTACTGTATTGGTCTATATGTTGTCTCATATGCATAGTGATGAAAAGATGCATTTGTTTAGAGATCATAATGGAGTAAAAGAATGCTTGGGATGATTTCTAATGATGAAATTTCCAGTAAAGTTTATTGTTTCAGTGCACTTATGTCATTTAAGACTAAAAATTTATTGTTCAACTGTAAATATCCTGTCTCTATCACATATCTTTGCCTCATTGCAAAACAGTGTATATATCAGCTATTACATCAATATCACATTGAAAATGTTTTACTTATATTTTTACCAATTATATCAGTATCGAGTATCGAGTTTTAACAACAAAAATGCATGAGAGCTTAGGAATATCAAATTATCCATCTTCAACTTTCTTACCTTGAGGTACGCATAAACTACAGGTTAAAAACTCCTTTTTAAGATACAAATATGTGAAATTATCAATTATAGTTTTGGTATCAGTGTTCCATATCAGTCATCACAAAACATGTTTTCAATAGGAAGTAAACCATCAAATTGGAGATGCATTCCACTCCACCAGATGTCACTGTTCCCGCTGCAGCTGGGAGACATGACACAGGCATAACCTGCACTGTCAGTTATTCTCTATAATCAGCCTATGACCTCTGTCAGAACCAAAGTAATTTCACACCGGTTATTTTTCAAATGAAACTTTCAAGAATATAATATATCAGACAGTTGTGTATCTGAATCTGCTGAAGTATGAAAGCAGACTAAGGAAGAACAACAGAGGGAGGTTAGTTATCAGCATTGATTAGTTGCAGACCATTTTAGTTCAAACTAGTTACTGTATGCTTGTAACTGCAGCTGTTCATTTCTAATCTGCATTAGCCTAATGTGTGGCAGAACAATGAAAGAAATTCCCAGTCCTCCACTGTACAACAGAACTCCAGAACATGTCCATACATGTTCCCTTACACAGTCACACTTGCCCTGTTTACAGTAGAAACACAACACACAGTACTAATCAATGCAGGCTCTGTGTGAAACGGCTGTTATGTGATCCCCATATTTGGTCCAGTGAACCAGTTACACTGAGCAGTCCTGCAACCTCTTTGTTCACCCTCAGCCTTCACTTGGGCCAGCACTTCTGTTCTGCAGCAGACAGTGAAGTGAGTCTCACATATGGTTAGAGGTCTGACATTAAACTGAAGTGAGCTGACAACAGTGTGTGCAGTCTCAGCTCACTATTTCTCCTTTTATGGCGATCAGATCTATTAGCAAAGACAGAAATCAGAAAGATGCATCTGGGTTAAAAATAAGGGTATCAGAGTTTTTCGACAGAACAGGAAATTTCGAGAAATCAGCTGGATCTCTACCAACTTGTGATGGGCATTAGTCAGCTTTCTGACAATGTATTCATTAACAGTTATCTAATTAATTGAAAAGAAAACATAACAGATTAACTAGTAATTTAAATAAAAATCATAAGCATTATTGGACTTGCATTCTTTTTTTTCTAATTTTCAAAAGAAAGACTTGAGGTCTCAGGTCTGTGTTTGAACTGGAATCAATAAGATGGTAAATGCTCACAGGCAGATGGTCCCAAATTTCTGCTAGCAAAATGTCTGCAAAACCAGTGCACTAGTTGGTGTGCAGAGATAATATGTGTGGCTTGATCTGCTGGAAAACACGAGGGCAAGGAAGTGCAATGGAGCCAGCTGTTATTTGTCTCTTTCCTAACCCCTCCTCCATTACCCTCAGCAAGAGGAGAACTTGGTTGTCAAAGCCGGTTTGTCTGAGTACATTGCATATAAGTGATCAGCATCACAGTTAGGTTTGCCACGACATTGTGGTGCAGGCATGTAAAAAACCTTGGATATACCAGCACTTCTCCTCGATATGAAACACTCAGGTTCCCAGGTTTAGAGACCTGCACCCACATTGATATTTTACTCCACCTCTACTTGTTCCTGTAGGCTATATTACCTTTTTATTACCTTGATCTATGTTGAGCAGCGCTATTGGTGTATGAGAGTTATCTTTCATGATTTGCTTTATGATTAGAGTGGCTACTTTCACTATTTTAACATCTGAATGTTCACATTAATGTCACTGCAGCAAATATCGCAGCAAAAATAAAAGCTTTTCAACTCGGACAGAACAGTGGAAATTCTCCAGAGAAAACAAAATTAAACATATAGCTTTTGAAATAAAAAAAATTTAACAGCCATGATGGAACTTAAGATTTATCAAGAGGGTGACTCCATGAACCTAGACTGGTGCGTGATCTTTAAGATGTGTAGAAAAATACAGAACATTAAGCAATAGTGTGTTGGAAGATTTATTTAATCAATGAAGTTATACTGATTATCTAAAGGGCTCAATATAACTGCGATCAGTGCCTTTGATGTCACAATCAATGACCTTAACAGTGTCTTGAAGACGTCACAAGTTGCCTTCTATGACCCATCCTCGGTCTAATTCAAGCAAGTATTGGAGCCACACATTGGAGCCACTAGGGCAATTGATGATGTTGCAGCATAGACAAATTATTATAGGAGCTTTTGAGTAAATCTCTGGAATCAGAAAATCTTACAGGGATTGCACGACGTGTCGCTGCTTGTGCTGGTGGCAGTCATTTTCTTGTCTTTTCGCTGTTTCATAATAGGCTTGTTTGTTGTCTGCAACTATAGCTTTTCTTTAGTAAGTAAAGGTGTAGACTGATGGGCTAGCCTTTTGTCAACATCCAATATCTGCTGAGTTAATTCCGCAAGGCGCTTAGTCCTTTCGTTTTTGCAGTGAGCTGCGAATTCTCCCTCAATACTGGCAACACTGAGTTGATAATGGGGTGTTTCCCAATGAGATGAGAGAAGAACTGAGGGTTATCCCAGTTGGGGCCATGGAAATGAACAAGCACAAAAAGACTGCCAATAAACTTTGCTGATACAATAATGAAATAGCCATTGTTATCTGCGACTACACTAATTGGTGTGAATGGAACACATTTCCTTATTAATATTGCTGCCCCTCTCAATCTGTCCCCAGAGTTGGAGCCAAATATCTGAAAATATCTCATTTTAGTACTGCTGGGAGAAAAAAATAAACCCACACACGTGCCATAAGCATGTACAGAACACAGACACGGCGCTTATCACATACAACCACACACGCATGAACAGTAGCACAATCAACTAATGGAAAGTGACATGTGAAAAGTCATATGAGGACCTGTGGAAGCACTAATAACAACAAATCTTGCAATAAGACTAACTATGAAAACACCTCTAATGGTAAATGAAAATGCCATTTCAAGAGAGAACTATGAATCATTATCATTCCTGCCTGGTGCCATCAGACTCTATAGCGCTCACTCCCACACAAAATATTTTAGTGCTTTAAAATATAATAACTGTAAATCAATTTATCTAACTCAGAATGTTATTTTATTTTGTAACTGGTTAAGCATTTTATTGTATATAGTATTTGATTGCTTTTTGGATATTTTATATAGTACTTTATTGTTTTGATATTTGCCCTTGTATTTTGATTGTTTTTTGTACTTGAATGTACCCACTGCTTTGATAACTTTATTAATCCCTGAGGGGAAATTACATAGATAAGATATGGCAATGTGGTTTTCCTTCGCTGGCAGGGTGACAGAGTGTTACTGCACCACTGTTGGAATTGCTCTTTAGAAAATATCATGTAACGGTCCTCTCCAACAGCTGATTATAGGCCCTGCATGGTTGAATTTTCAGAGGTGTCTAACAGACTAGCTCATCACACCTCATATGTACTTTATGTACTTACAGCCAGTATGCTGCTGGCAGACACATAGAAACCTCCTGGAAAGAGTGCTTTGCGGATGTACAAAAAAGAACTGCCCACGTGTGACACCTCTGTTGCTCCAACTCAATCCTATTGGAAACACAGAGCGGCGGCACTGCCCATCTATTCTTTAATTTCTAGAACAAGGGAGTGACTGCACATGCCACAGTTTAGTTGCAATATAGACATTCTTTCTTGATTCTAGCTAAGACAGGAAGTTTATTTCCTGTAAGACTGTAAGACAGCAGCCACTAGGCAGCTTTAGTGCATAGAATTTCATCAGCATACCTGTGAGAGCCACCAGGCATCACTTTGTCAACTCAAAACAGTTTCAGCACTCTCTAATGCTTTTGTCTCAAAAATGATGATGCACCCACTACAACACACATCCTCTGATGTGCTGTCATTCAGATATAGACAGGATTAGACAGATGAGTCTTATTATACACACTTTTATCCCTGCAAACACTGGAGTAGGCGTAGTTCTTTAAAGCAGCTGTAATGCTCATGTCTTGTAGCTTATCTATTGACATCTGTGGAATCGGCGTCAGCACTGATTCTCCTCTGCAGCCCTGTAACTCAGTAACGTGACTGTGCACACATTAGTGAGGGCTGTGCTGCCCTCCGGCAGGCCCTTATTGTTCCCTTTGCTGCAGGGGGCACAGTGGAGCCAGCTTGGCTTGGCTAACCATAAATTGCAGCAGGTTATGGCCATTTCGAAGAGAGGAAGTGAGTAGTTAAGCGTAAGATAGCGTTATCTGCCACCTCCCTGCTGCTGCCGAGTATCAGCAGGGAGGAGCTGAGAGGGGCTGATAGTGCCGTGACATGTCTGTCACTGCTGTACAGCATCAGCACCATGCAGACACAAAACCAAACCTGTGATGTCACACAGGAGGTTATGTAGCAAAATGTCAATAATACAGCAACTGCATCTCATTCACTACTATTTTATCATTTTTGTCATCTTGAGAAATTGTACGTCTGATAGTAAAAGGAATTCATTATGTTTTCTCAGTTCCACTGAGATGGGAACAGTAAAGTACAATTTCTTTATGATTACCAATGATAAACTGTTAAGGAGACTTTCAAAAGTGTAAATGAGCAAAAGGTAAATTTATTAATTAATACCAATGTTTTAGTTGGAGAACGTTACACTTTAAAGTCTCAACTGAAACATTAAGTCGATCCTGGACAGGATATGCCAGAGATTGCGCCCATAATTTGTGCAAGGTATCCTAGAGGCTAGAAATTAGGTAGTTGAAAAATGATGTTTTTCAGTGTTTTTCAAGTAAATTTACAGTCATTTCTTTATTTATTTGATTCAGAAATACTACATGCATCTTGTCATTGTGTTGATATTTGACTGAGTTGTGTGTTTCAGAAGGAGTTTCCTTTGTGCTCCAAAACCAATGTCATATGCTGGGGCAGATATCAATCTGACTGGAGCATTGACAGAAAGGATGTTTAGCCTTTTAATTCAGTCAACTACCAGTACATGTATTTACTTTTGCTTTCTTTGTCTGACTGTTTTCTAACACAATGTCCTGCCCACAACACTGTCAAACTGGTTACATGTGACAATTAATAAGCCTTTCAATGGTGAATAAATCTGAATCTGCAAAGTAACTAGTAACTTAGGTTATCAAAAAAATATAGTGGACAGAGAGTACAGCAGAAAAATGAAATACTCAAGCATCCTCAATTACCTTTAAAATTGTACTCACTACAGTACATGATTAAATTGTAGTTAGTTACATGTGATCACTGGTTGCTCTTAATCCGACATTATTAAATATTATTTATATAAATACAGAATAATAAGTAGTTCTTTCTAATCAACGGGACCACCAGTCCAATTCAAGTCACCATGTGTCCTAATGGTAAGCTTAAACATCAAAATTATTTGTGATATTGCTAAATGCATCTCAATAACAACAATAAGCGTATATTATCATAACATTTTTGTTTTGTTATTTTTTATTTCCTTTACATGTAATTTCAAAGATAGTTTACCAAAGCATGGGTATTTAAAAGGATGATATGTTTCATGCAAGAAAAAACTAAATGTGATGTCGGTGTCCATGATCTCAGCACCTAATATATTATTCTGCATATTCCCTCCCCACTGCTGTCTATGGCTGAACATACTTATATACGGATACTTTGAAAATCTTTTGTGAAAACAAAAAGACAATGGGTTTCAACTGTCAAGGAGGGTCATTTGAGAGCCTCCTAAGCGCTACACAGTGCAACTTTAGCCCTTAGCATCAAAGAAAAGATTTAGCTTAAAAGTGTTTGTATTCAGTGTCATGCCTCTTTGAGCTGGTCGGTGCTGCCCCAGGACGCAGAGCGCTGGTGGCTGCTCTTCTTCTCTACGGTTTCCTCACGCCAACATCCAGGAGTCTGAAAAGAACATCACAGCTGCACATTAGCATACTTGGATCTTAACTTGTTAAACAATGTTGTCACTGTGACTCTTACAGGAACATTCTAATTCTAATCACAATTTGGATTTTGTTGGCTATAATTCCTATCAGTTGTGATTATATTGTATTGACTGAAGTTGATCAAAGCGATGATCGAAACCTTCGACTATTCCAGCAAAGGATGACCACTGTGACAAATTCATAGAGGCAACATGTACAGACTCACATGTATTCACACACACGCTCCCCGGTGAAAGCTGAGTAGGGCTCTGCAACACAGTCATCCAAGTGTGTACACACACACACACACACACACACACACACACACACACACACACACACACACACACACACACACACACACACACACACACACACACACACACACACACACACACACAAAATACAACCTCCCTGTCCCACATCCAGAGGAAACTGAAATGCTGTCTTGCTCATCTTAATGTGTCCAACTCAAAGGGCCATTTGTTTATTTCGAGCAGTGAGCCAGTTACTAGAGACTCCCCCTTGTTCTGTCTTCTTCTTCTCTGTGTTGAAGAGGATGAAGCCGTCCAGACGGACCCGTATTATTTTCTGAGTAAAATTAAATCAGAAAATGTAGTATAATGTTGCCACAAACCTCATACATACATATATACTTTATATCAAAAAAGAGATTTTCTGAACCATTGTACTCAAACACACAAAAAACATCAGTGCAACGCTTTCAGAGCAATAAACAAAGATACACTATAGCCAAAAGTATTCGCTCACCTGCCTTGACTCGCATATGTGCTTAACTGACTTCCCATTCTTAATCCATAGGGTTTAATATGACGTCAATCCACCCTTTGCAACTATAACAGCTTAGACTCTTCTGGGAAGGATTTCCACAAGGTTTAGGAGTGTGTTTATGGGAATTTTTGACCATTCTTCCCGAAGCGCATTTGTGAGGTCACACACTGATGTTGGACGGGAAGGCCTGGCTCTCAGTCTCTTCTCTAATTCATCCCAAAGGTGATCTATCGGGTTGAGGTCAGGACTCCAGTCAAGTTCATCCACACCAAAGTCTATCATCAATGTCTTTATGGACCTTGCTCTGTGCACTGCTGCAGTCATGTTGGAACAGGAAGGGGCCATCACCAAACTGTTCCCACAAAGTTGGGAGCATGGAATTGTCCAACATCTCTTGGTATAATGAAACATTCAGAGTTCCTTTCACTGGAACTAAGGGGCCAAGCCCAGCTCCTGAAAAACAACCCCACACCATAATCCCCCCTCCACCAAACTTTACACTTGGCACAATGCAGTCAGACAAATATCGTTCTCCTGGCAACCACCAAACCCAGACTCTTCCATTAGATTGCCAGATGGAGAAGTACGATTTGTCACTCCAGCGAACGCGTCTCCACTGCTCTAGAGTCCAGTGGCGGCGTGCTTTACACCACTGCATTGAGCTAATCTGAAGACCACCTGAAGTTTGGAGGTCTGTAGCGATTGACTCTGCAGAAAGTTGGCGACCTCTGCGCACTTTGTTCCTCAGCATCCACTGACCCCGCTCCATCATTTTAAGTGGCCTACCACTTTGTGGCTGAGTTGCTGTCGTTCCCAGTCGCTTCCATTTTGTTATAATACCACTGACAGTTGACCGTGGAATATTTAGGAGTGAGGAAATTTCACGACTGGACTTGTTACACAGGTGGCATCCTATCACAGTACCACCCTGGAATTCACTGAGCTCCTGAGAGAGACCCATTCTTTCACAAATGTTTGTAGAAGCAATCTGCATGCCTAGATGCCCGCTTCTATACACCTGTGGCCATGGAAGAGATTGGAACACCTGATTTCAACTATTTGGATGTGTGAGTGAATGCTTATATTACATAGTGTATGTGGCTAGGCAGCCAGATCTCTGCAGCTGCATCAGTCATTGCAACACATTACTTGTCACGACCACAACAATGTATGCAAGTTGAGCCAGTCTTTGTAAATTCTGCACAACCTTGCAATTTTTTTTTCTCAGATCACCACAACTATCCTAGGGGTGTCAATCGCAAGTTTCTTAACGATGAACTGAACTCTTCAGTGGAAATATGATTTTAGAAACGGTCCAGACTTTTAAATGGAAAACAATCTCTTCTCTTTAATACAAAGAAAGCACTGTTTAGAAAGGAGTAGCGCATGGATGGAAACAGTGCCATGGGAATTTTGATGAATTGATGTTTTCACTTTGCAGCCATGCTACTGGATTGCTGATCATTAAATCAAAATATCAATCCGGACCGATGTATTGTAACACCACTACACTCTTCCATACATTTGGCCAATTATTGTAGTCACCACAATTTTCACTACTCACAGCTGTGTCTAATGTTCTCTTACTTCTGTGTCCAAACCTCACATAATCTCACTGAATAGCAGATCTGCACTATGTGAACAAACCAATATAGTGATGTAGCCAAATGGAGACATTCTGATTAGGCAAATTACTTCACATGTCTCTTCTTGGATGACATGTTGTAACCAATGCAATGTGAGTTACAGATCACAATATGGTGGATATGGACCGAAAAAGATGTATATTTAATGCCACATTGTGTTTTAATATTGCAAAAAACTGCAATTCATAGGCTGTTTCCAAGTCTGGCAATAGTTTACAGGGCATTTCCAAACTGAGAAATAAGATCACAATTTACATTGTGATAGCAATAAAATAGATTGTTATATTATTTTGTTGACCAATCCTTACTAAACATTAATAGTTTTACACTTGAAATTAAATGAACCTAACCTCTTTGTAAATGGCATAAAGACACAGTAAGGCATATCTCCTTATGTTTTCTGTAATTTGTTACAGAATAGGTGGTTGGTTTACTGTTGCCTCTACAGGCATGTTGATGACTGATAGACCACAAGATTCCGACAGACAGGACTACAAGTAAGACAGGTAGACATCCCTGCATATACACACATTTGTCAAACAGCAGCACCACCACACATTCAGACTCACACAGTCAGGCCTTTGTGTCTTATCAAGAGTTAATAATAAACTGTAAGCCAAGAGCAAAGAGGTCATCTGGCTTTTGAAGCTCCACGGATGTAAAGAGGTAAATGTCACACAACCTGGAAGACACAGGATGTACCGGGTGTGTGTGGGGACGTCTGAGGTTGAACAGCATGAGAGGATCACAGGGCACGAAGACGTGGGCACAAACTAAGGTCAGGGATGACACAGAACATAGCCACTATGTCATATGAAATAAAACAATAATAGAGTTGCAGTTAACGATTATTTTGTCAGTTATTTTCACAATTAATCATTTAGTCCACAAAATATCAAATAAAATGGGAAAAATGCTCATCACAATTCCCAAGAAGAAAACAATTACAATTTTATCAAAACAGTCAGCAATTAATTTTCTTTCAGTTGACCAATTGATTAATCAAATCCATCCAGACTGGCCTGGGAACTGATATCTTTACTCTTTTCTCAAATTCTACTTCGGGATATGTGACCTATAAAGCCTGACAGTAGTGACTCATACAGTTGACACTCAAGCTCAGGCTGCAGATGATCAAATTGAAGATGATGAGGGAGATCATTGTGGCACACCCCTCGGGTGCAGCTCTCCAGTCTTTAGAGTATTAGAGTAAATACTTTAGAGTAAAGTATTATGTAAGTAAACAGACAAGACAGTTGAAGACATGACATTTTTTACATTTTACAGACCAATTGATTAACTTAATAATCTGCAGATTAATGACTCATGAAAAAATTGCGCAGCTCTGAAAAGAAAAAAACAATACCAGTTGATACTCAACAGCAGCAAATAAAATGCTGGTGGTCGTTTTCACTAAAAAATCTGACTCATTGAGCTGCTCAGTGAGTAACACGAGCAGAGGGCTTTCATTCTGAGATGTTTGCATGTACAAGAACAGCTGCATGATGATGCGTCATCAGGGGAAAAATGAGGATAAAAGCAGATTGACGTAGGCGTGAATGGTCACTTTGTGAAATAACGATTGATGTCACTTTCAAAGAGATCGGATTTAGAACAGCTGTGAGTTATAGTCTACAGTCTTATTATCAGTGTTTTCTATTCATCCATTTTCATGCAGTTGTGAGTGATTTTGGTACTGTTAACTTGCAGAAGTGTGGCTCTGAGCTGTTGAATACACTCTAGAGCTAAGATAATGTCTAAGGTAAATGTAAATGGTAATGCTAGCATGCCTTCACGGAGAAATGCTGACAGACATGAAAATGAGAATCATTTTGCTTCTGTGGCAGAAAACACAACACACGGGCACACTGATAACTGTACTATATTTAGCCTCCTAGACAATAGGGCTGCAACGATTAGTCGCCATAATCGATTACGTCAACAATAAAAATTCGTGCGAAATTTTTGCCAAAGTGTGGGAACATTTTGAAAATAAAACTGTGAAACATGTGACATGCAAACTTTGTCAAACACATTACAGCCAAGCATGAGCACCTAAAACGTAATGGTGGCATGTACGCCAGACAGGTGAGTTCACGAGTTGAACTGATAAAATGTATTTGTCTTAGTTATCAGTGAGTTATCGCCATCTATTTTGTAGTGGTTTGGAGCATATCATCGCTGTTGGGTGATAACCTCCTATCTTCAATATACGATATTAAATTTACCTGTGACTCTGTAGTAGAGCTTAGATCGGGCACAAAAATTCAAGCCTGACCTGACCTGAGCACGTGGCGTTCTAGCCCGGCCCAGCCCGGCTAGGCCAGGCCAGACACATTAGCTGTAATTATGAGCTGACCACTTTTTTCAGTAACGAGTCATCTACCGCTGTAATATTTCCAAACCAGTAATCAGATTAAAATTACTTATTCAAGTCACTGTGCGTTACTATTATTTTGTCATTTTCTTTTGCTTTCTTCTTGCGTCTCGGGGAGTGATGTCGTGTGTGACAAGTCACATTTTCAGCATGAGGACAATTCACCTGTAACACCACTCAGCGACACAAACACAAACAACAATGGAGGGAGAAGAGAGATGTGCGTTTTCTAGCTGGAAATACATTCATTATTTTGAGTTATTCATAAAAAATTTTTAAAAAAAACACAGGCTGGGCCAGAGAATCTAAGCTCTACTCTGTAGTAGCCTACAAAAATACAAGCAAATCAAACCGAAATGGATTTGCATTTTTATAGACATATTCATCCATTAGTGAAGAAGAAAGAATTCATAGTTATTAAAATGCAACAGATCTTGAATGACAACAAGTGCGGTTGTTGTGAACCCATGCTCCCCCATGTATCATCAGACAAGAGGCCAGCTGGAGACAAGCTCTTTGAACACATTCATTGGCTACTAATGTAAAATCGAGTAAAATCGATTATGAAAAAATAAGTCAGATTTGCAAATAAGAGGTTTCTGTCTGACAGCAACGATATCAGTACTAATTCATGTGTAGGATATTAAATCAGTACAAAACAGTAGTATAAATTGGATAAAACACTGAATAGTAAACCTCCACTTAATGCAATGATTTATAATATAATAATAATTCATTTGTAAGATATGTAATCAATTAAAAACTGTAATAATTAGCAATAGTTCAATTGATATTAGGGATGTAACGGTTACCAGTGTTACGGTGAAATTATTTTAGTTTATCAGTGTTTCAACATTTTGAAGACATTTTAAAAATACCGCAGTATACCGATAACCGTGATAATTTTGGTCATTATTACCCTGGTGTGAAATTTTCATACCGTTACATCCCTAATTGATGTATTAAAAATCCAGTTGTGTTTCAAAATATTATGTTTTCAAATGCATGTGCCATGGGTTTTTAATTTGCTCTGAGAATATGAGGTAAAACCAATGTCGAAACAGATGCTGACAAAATAATCGTGACTAATCGACAAATCGATAAAATAATCAATAGATTAGTCGACCACCAAAATAATCGTTAGTTGCAGCCCTACTAGACAGCTATGGCTTACCAACAGTAGCATTACCTTAACTGCTCTAAACATCTGGCTATAGCTACGTACTGGGATATCCCATGCACACCAACTGCTTGTGACTCGGTCCAACTACAACAGTTATCCTTAAGGATCATTCCCATTTTCAAAGGCAGAGTGTTTTTTTTAAATCTAAAATGACTGTTTCAATTAGCATGACCTCCATTTAGATAATGTTTTATCATTAACATAATGAAACTCTGTTAATATGAATCAGTATTTGTGAAATCTTGGCTTAAATGTGTATCAACTGATGGGAGAGGTGAACCTTGCCAACATATGTACCACCATGCTCAAGCACTTGAAGCGAAAGTATTGTGGGGTTGCTGGATTCACATTGCATCCGGCGGTGTGGCGAAATAATGCTGGTTGGTTTAACAATATGGGAGGGTCACTGCCTGGTCCGTTTGTGACTTGTTGGGAACCCCTGCTGATCAGTTTACCGAAAGACATTGCTACAAACATGCTGGTATACTCGCGATTGTTTTTCCTCATCGATGGATTAAAAAAAAAAAAGCAGTAAACAACCAGGACTCTAATCCCCTAATCAGGATTGAGACATTGAAACAGCAGAGTTCTAGTTGGTAAGAAAAAAAAGTACTCCTTAACCTAGACGCTGCTGTCTTTAACACACAGTACAAAAGCCATTTTATATCTATCTTGTAATAACAATCAAACAATTGTTCCAATTAGTATCAAAGATGGTAAGAAATATTTACATTTTTCAAGGTATTGAATCAAAGTTAGAAATCCCAGTATTGTGACACCACAAACAGAATAACTTACTGCACCATGGAATGGTGAGTTTACAAATAGCAGTCAACAAATCATGCATATAGTATGCCTTTAAGATGCCAATGTAAAGCCCTTGTAATTTACCAATACATAACCAATACATTAATATAATTCTTCAATAACAGCCTTCTCTGTTTTCTGTCACTAAAATGCCACATAACCTCTGCAGGGGCCAGATACAGCATGATACATGAAGGGAAAAGGGATGTGGGGCTTTGCTCACCTGTGTGGATTTATCTTTCATACAAGATGGGCAGTGTACATGGGGGTCACAAGGCCACTGCCCAGTCAGGTAGGGCCCAGTGATTGTGCCCAGTGAGGATGTCCGCCAAATGGCCCCTGAGCTCCGCACCTGCTGGGATTTTATCCTTTCAACTGCACAGAAAGAGAGAAAAGAAAGAGAAAGAGCAACATTGGTTCAATGTGATGGGAACACTTGCAGTGGCAGACAATGATTACCCAAATACATGCGCTCTGTAGCTTTTCGCTTCTTGTAGTTCATTGGGTTTTGTGATGTATTTCCAGCAGCCAGCAGCCATTTTCACCATAGAGGTTTTGATAAACCCACTGTACACTACCTGCCAAGCACCAAACTGCAAAGTAAGCACTAGCTGGTGATGAGTATAGTTAAAGATGGAGCTAAGGGATTTCGCCATTAGCTGAAACACTCAGCTGTGACTTGCAGTTGCCCTAAACTTGATAAAAATACCTCATCAACACAACAACTTCACACAGACTTCAGGAACTGATGCAAGGCTTGTGTTTTCACCAACAATACATCTAACTGTACAGTATACATGTGTAGCTGAATATCTTTCTACAACTGTTTGGTTTCCAAATTTGCAAAAACTTGGATCATCTTTATGGACTCATATCCATTTCTTTCCTACCATTCCAAAATGCACATAAATAATTTCATGCTCATACTGTACATTAGGCCAGCGATCCTGTTGTGATCTGGTGTCTTGACCTCTGGTCTTACAATCCTATTTAACAAGGCAGAGTTCTGGGTCACTTGCTATAAATTCACAGGATTACAGGTACACTCAAGAACTAAATTAGACTTTGCCATGATCTTCTAAACTTGTTAAGTAGCCTGACAAGGTAGATAAAGTTGTCTCACTGAAATAATATATCTCTTCCTCTCGAAGTCTTACGTTCGTCACAAACTGTTCTTTCCACTTGACGGACCAGTGCTTATTGAATCAACTAAAACTATCTAGTACAGGGCACCAAGGCCTCCATAGACATGATATTGTCTTAATCAATTCAGAAAATAAACTGTCATGAAGAACAAGGTTAGTATCTCTATATGAACATTTGGGTCATCCAGCAGCTGCATTTTGTCAAATATGGCCATAATTCAAATGGTATCTCCAAAAACATGGGGGGCAGCACGCAGTAACAGAATAACAGACAACCGCTGCTCTTTGCTAGCTATCCTTGGCTGTAACTAGTAACCATTAGCTGATTAACTAATGGCTCAATCAGCTGTGGAGCCAGTGGCCCTAGAGTTTGTCTGGACCGGGGCATGAGATCACAGGGGGAGTCACCACTCCCAGCTCAACTGGATTTGGGAGCCCAAGAGTGAACACGGCTGGACTCAAACCAGCCTCCAATATTGATAGAGGTTAGTTTGAAGACAGGGAATGCAGTATAGAGGTGGTTTACAGCTCTGACCAGGACTGCAACTCCAGGGACGACTAGACCTGACCTTTCTTCACATTCTGTTCTTTTCTTTTTTTTACTGTTTTGAACTGAAATTCTTTCCATGTCAACCACAACTGTACTGACTTGGGTAATATGGTAATATGGTAATACAGTTGCATAAGTACTGGCACACAGCATTCCATTGGCTGCATACAGTCTACAATGGATACAATATATGGAGACCAAATGAATAATCCTGTTGCAAATAAAATAGTTTTTATAAACAAATCGTGATAAAGATGTTTTATTGAGGCACTGAACTGAACAAAAAACTAACCGCTGAATCTTTTAATTGAACAGCAAAATCTGATTTGACTGTTAAAAATCTGATTTTGACCATGTACATTCTTAGCAAATCATTCTGATACACTTCAAATTCTGGTTTATTTCTATGATCACAACTTGTTTGAAACATGATTCTACGATAAAAAAAATTCTGTGAAGTTGATGAGTTAAAAACATTGAAAATGTTGTGCTGATTCAATATCGCATTGTTTTTTACACAGCGTCCCAATTTTTTTAGTGGGAAACCATAACCGTCAGCTTCTTAGTTTTGACATCTATCATTATGACACATAGTCATTATTATAACACTGACATAACTTGTAATTAACTTATTCCTGACCTCTTAGTGGTCAAAGTAGTAATTCAGAGACATCCCTGTCCTTACAAAAACCCTGTTGTGTGCACTTCAAACCAAAGACAAAATTTACAAAATCAAATTTAATTAAGCCGTCATATGAAATGTGTATTTAATGAAACCATAGCCATTGTTTTACATTCACATCAAAATATAGCTGGTAGTTCTGCATACATACATGTACACATACACATGTATATGTACACACACTCAAAAGTTTGGATACACCTTCACATTCAATGGTTCTGCTTTATTTTCATGCCTATTTACATTGTAGATTCTCACCCGGCTTTCTGTGTGAATTTCACAGCGGTTCGAAAGTGGTGTCGCGATTCTGCGTTCTCACACAAGACAGGTTCACGGATTTGAGTGTCGCGATTTCTGTTTCAATACTGTATCGTTACAGCCCTCGTAAATGGCCCGTGCTGCAAGATCTGCATTGACTCGTGCTCTGTGACGAGCCACTTTTTCTTTGCTTGATAATGGCATCTATTGGGGAAAAGAGGCTCTATTATATTACTTAATAATAATTATGAAGCAACAGAAAATTAATAAATGTAATTTTACAGATATAAATTTTAATCTTTGACTAACATGTATCCTATTATTAGACTTTCAAGTCTTTTTAAAGCTGCGGTTCATTTTCAGCATTGTCACTGTTCATCCACTTCTGCTTCATTATGAAATTACATATATCATATATAGCTTAAAGTTGAAAGTAAATAGAATACAAATATGTATTTATTATGTATTTAATATGTATTAAAGCTAAACATTTCAAAAATATTAAAGCCATGCAAAATAATGATTTTATCCTAACCTTCCATAGCTTTGATGATAAAGTTGTGGAAAAATCACCACATTTTTGAAGAAATATAACACTTAAAAATAGTTCCACATAGTAAGTTAGTTCACATTACATCTTTAATTAGCATCGAGAACTTCTGATATTTGACAAATCAGCCTCTATCCTAAAGGAATGTTGGAACCGGTTACACCATTTGACTTTTCGATTAAAGTCAAAATTTAACAGGCGTAATTTAACAGGCATTATGATGGACACCTATGTCAGCGCATGGCTTTGATGTGAAGATTTCAAACTCTTTTTTTTTTTTTGCAAATAAATACTTATTTTTACAGTTATGAATTATAAATGGTTTCCTAAGGCTTCGCCTTCATTCTGTTTTCCTGTCCTGATGATCTTTTTTGTGTGTACTGTAACTGTAAATACTGGTAGATGGTCACTGATATTTTTGATTAATAGTCCACTCATTGTATTGTTTTCTATGTCACACAGTTCGTTGATGTTTATGATGACCAGCATTTTAGCTTCCTCTGGTGCGTGGTGTAGCTTGATAAGTACTTTGCAGTTTGCAGTCGATGGGTTTTTAATTTTTTCTGTTTCTTCACGTAGCATGCTTTTCTGGCGATGGTGGTTTTTCGTTTGGTCACATGTTCATTTATAAAGACGTTTGTTCCCTTGCGTTACCTTCCTTGTTTTAACAGAGCGGTTTTATCTTTTCTGGTGACAAACCTTACTATAATTCCACACAGTCAGAGAAAGTGTCCTGCTCCTAGTTAGGTATAAAAGGGTGTAAAATTCCAACGTTACAAGGAGCCCGTCTCTTCGGCTGTAGACTGTACACTTTTTGGGACTGAGTTTAAGCAAGTTTAGGATTTGGTGCCTCTAACTTGCAGCTTCTCGCATCTTTTAAACTACATTGCATGTTGTGAGTTGGATTTTTTTTAACTAATGCGGCAGCTAATATAAAAGTGTTCATCCTGTCCTTTGCATACAAATCCTCACTGAGATATAATCCCCTTGCATTTTTATGAGCTTCCATGTTTTATCCTGTTTTCTTGTAATGTACTCTGACAAGTCTGACTGAGCAGCTTATCAACTTTCTGGGGGCAGCCATGGATATAACAAATATAACATCAAACACAAATTTAACACTACATTTTGACAGAAATCACAATTTTATTGGGGACCCACTAAATTTCCCTGGAACCCACTCATATGTGGGGTTCTGTTTCCAGTTACTTTCTATAACAAACAGCCTGAAGTGGCAGAATTAATACAGGCGATTGTGATCTGTAGTTTCCCCCATAAGGACTCTGACGTTTCCGGCTGTTGCAGTCCCTCTTGAATGACCTGCTGCTGCTCTCCTTGGGTTACAATCCTCCTTCGCTGCCTGAGTGTCTCTGGGCCATTGCTGAAATTTGACCGCTGCTCCTGAATTTGTATTTTGTTTTTACGAGAGGAGAAGAGTGGAGTGGACAGGGCAATGTTTTGGTTTTATGGACACTTCATACTATAGATCAATTAACACACCTGCGAGTAAAGCATATAAGCTGAGAAAAGAATGCTCCTACATATAACTTTAGATATATTATATAATGTTGCGCTTTAACACACTTGTCAGTAAAGATTGGAAATGAATTTTAGTAACTAAATATTGTATTTTTTTTTTTTTGCTACTTCATATCCAGATCAATTTACACAGTAAAGCATTGAGTAAAAAAAAAAGTATTCATCCCCTTAATTGTTTTTTCCCCTTTTATTGCTTTTATAAATCAGGGATGGCAATTAAGTTTACTGACAACAATGTTTCTGTACTTAGACCTTGATCAGATTATCTCAGAAGATGATGCTGAAGCAACAACCTGATGAATGTCAAAGTATCAAAATGTTGTCAATAAATTTAATTGCAAGTGAAGTGTGCAGGAGTCTTTTTCCTGATTTTGTCGGCCTTCAGTCTGCTCCTACGCACCTGTCAACCTTAAGGTGTGCAAAATCTGCACTGTGATTGCTTTTATAAATGGAATCATGGTAATCATGGAAACAGCCAAAAAAAGTGTAGCTTTCGCTTAAGGTTTCAGGTCACTGTCTTGCTGGAAATGAAATTTTCTCCCAAGTTTCAGTTGTCTTGCACACTGAATCAGGTTGTCCTCCAGGATGTCCCTATACTTTGCTGCACTCATTTTGGCCTGTACTTTTAAAAGCCTTCTGGATCATCCTGCTGCTGAGAAGCATCCCCACAGCATGATGATGCCAACACCACGCTTCACGGTGGTGATGTGCGCCATTTGGTGTCCACCAATGCCTTTGGGAGAACTGATTTAATTAGTTGAACAGTGGCTTTCGCTTTGTTACTGTCCCATAATGCTTTCACTGGTGAAGAACCCGGGCAACAGTTGTTTTGTATGCAGAGTCTCTCCAAGCTCAGCTGCTGAAGCTTCTAACTCCTTCAGAGTAGTCTTAGGTGTCTTGGTGGCCTCCCTCATTAGTCTCCTTCTTGCACGGACACTTAGTTCGTAAGGACGGCCTGCTCTGGACAGATCTACACATGGGCCATGCTACTTCCATTTCTTAATGAAGGATTTAACTGAACATCGGAGGATGATCAGTGACTTGGATTTGTTTTTGTATCCATTGCCTGACTTATACTTTTCATTAACCTTTTCACAGAGTTGCTGAGTGTTCTTTTGTAGCCAGGAATACTGATTAACCAGAGACTGGACCTTCAGACACAGGTGTCTTCATACAACAATCACTTGAAACACATTCACTGCACTCAGGTGATTTCCGTTTCACTAATTGTCAGACTACTAGCACCAATTAACTAACCTCGAGTTAGGATCATGAGTCTTGCTGAAAAGTGCAAAAAAAACTGTTTTGCAACATCATGTGACTGTTGCAGAGTTCCGTTACAGCCACAGTCATTTGATGGTGTTGAGCTGGGAAACACTAATCGGGGAAATAAACAACATTTGGTTGGTCCATGTTGATACAAAGACAGTGGGTATTCCACATGAAATAGTGTTCTGTACGCGAGGTGCACCGTGATGCAACAGCCGTCAATGAAAGACAGCTGTCAGATTACCTCAGAGATATTAATCATTATTCAGACCGGAAGTTTGTTTGATAATACAACACTGTGGTGATGCCAGTTAATTCAAGAGAAAGGGAGCGTTAAGGATTAATTAGTGAAAAAATTACTGGCTTTAAGTTAGTCACTAGTCACACATAAACTGTGACACACAAACATGAAAAACAGCTTGTCCGGTCACATAGGCAAAAATTCCAGTGGGGCAGGTGGGGACATGACCCCCATTCCTGGGCGAAAGATGATTTGCCTGCTTTTGCATGGCTAAAGTTTCAGAGGAGCCTAAACGAATAGCTGTTAAAGCCCTTGTGCTGCTGGCAGACACATGGAAACATCCCAGACAGTGTGCTTTGCAAATGTACAGAAACTACACCTCCACTGCTACAACTCAATCCTTGGGCAAACACTGAATGTGCTGTTTGTAATACAAACAAGCAGCCACAACACACAGACACAACCAGAGAATACTTGATTAGCACAAGTGCTGTCAGACACAGTTGACATCTTTCATGCTGAAATCTGTCATAATTATTTGACGCTGCTGCATGTTTTCAGAGGTACAAGCCCATGACGAAGATTAGAACAGAGTGTTTCTTCCTATACGATACCGTTATTGTTAACTGCTTCTTCCAAGCAATACTACAGTGTTTCCAGTGAAACAGTACAGCCACAGGCTTCGTGTGATTGTGACAGAGTGTGTCTGAAGTGTTGTTGTTCTAGTTACAGTTGCTCAGAGCTTGTCTGGATTCTGTGAGTTCATTCTTACATTTGGTTGATGGTGAAACCTGTGTGAGATGACAAGATCATCCAGCATGACTTTAAGTCATATGACCATTCTAAACTGCAGAGAAACACTCCCACCAGGGACTCATACATTATTCAAAAGGCTTTACTTCTTTTCACAGGTTTTGCATCTTAATTGTATGGCCAGATCTTGTCACCTAGTCAAAAAAATATTCCATTGTCTCTTCTCTTGTTTACTTCTAATATCTCCTACATAATGAACAGCAGTGAATGGTCTGAAGTAAGGTAGGCTGACTGAAAGCATGCACATAGAACATCTACACTATGCGCAAATAATCACTTTGCTATTTTGGCCACCTCCCAACATACAATGTTGTTGTAGTTCTTATAGGGCCTGTATTACAATCTCATGACAGTGGAACATATTGGCATTAGCCAAGATAAAGTCCAATCATACCGGCAACTGAAATCAGATACTTTTACATTCAGTAATACGTTAACTTTAGTAAACTATCCACAAGTTTCTGGTGGAGGTAACTGGGGAGCTAATGGGGAAACCATTAGGTGTGATACTTCTAGTACTTTGCAGAACTAGCCTAAGTAACAAACAGTCATAACAACTGAGGTATAAGCGACACTTCTGAGGCTTTAGAAGTGTAAGCTAAGCGGGCTAAGCAATAATCATAGAGTTGGTAGTACTCACTTGATACAGTTGCCAACCCAAGTTTCCATGAATGAATGGGACGCCATTCTGGTTGAATGACAGGACGCACTGGAAGTGACACTCATAATTTCAGCAAGGTATTGTGGGGGCTGGGAATAAGGTGGATATAATTCACACTGCTGTTTTCCAAATGTTTAGTGATGTTTAGTAACATCACCGGCAACTCAGGGTTAATCCTGTCTCTGGCACTGTCCATTATCTAATGTGTTACAGTAGACAGAAATATTGTTCACGTCATCTGCTGTGTGGCTGCAGTGGTCAGTGTGACAGGAAAGAAAAGGTTGGTCAGTTGACCAGTAGGCCTGTCACGATAACAAATTTTGCTGGACGATAAATTGTCCCAGAATTTATTGCGATAAACAATAATATTGTCGTTTTGTGACCATTTTTCAACTAATATAAAGATGATGGCATAATAATGCAAGTACACCTTTTCAAAGATCAATAAACATTTATTTCTAAAAAAATATTGGAAAGAAGACATTTTAAATATCCAAAATAAATAAATAAAACCAAAAACAATAAAATGGGCACTCAGTCTCTGTTAACATAAAATGCACTTGAATAAAAAACACTTACAACCGAAAACAATATATAAAATAGACCCTGTTGCTGATAAGAAAAAAGCATTCAAATAAAAACCACACACAACCGAAGCAATAAATAAAATGGATTATCAAGTCTCTGTGAACAAAACTGCACTTAAATATTAAACATTAGGCTCAGACGTAAAGAGTGATACATTCCTTAACAGGCAAAACTGCAGTCCAGCAGCTATCCAGCAATCCAGTTAGGACCTTTGTGAACAAAAAGTGCAAACTAACAACAAAAACAATCCATATGAATAAAAGCAGATGCCTCAACAGGCCATATGCAAATACGTAGTTACTTTAGTTTTGCAGATTCCGAGCAAGAAATACCAACATGTTGACTTTGTGTGGCTTAAGGCAGGATCTCTCAGGCGTAGCAATGTTGCAAGCTGTGCTAAACATTCTCTCTGAGCTGGTGCTTGTTGCACAAATGCACATATTTTTGGGCCAACTTGGCCATCAAAGGATATCTTCTTTGATTGTCACACCACCACATCAATATAGTGGTGCAGACTAGTTTGTGCTCATCCAGTCCACAGTCTACTAAAGCAGATTTCAGGTTTTCTCCAACGTCAGCGGTATGGTTATCTGGGACACATCTGGTCTCTAAACACTTGGAGTGCAGGGTCCAGTAAGCAGCTATGTAGTGTATGGTCAAGCTCATATATACATGTTTGAACTTGACCACATATCAGTAGTGGCGGAGTAAAATGGGATGTCTTTGATCTCCTTGAATATGTCTTTTTTCACGCTGCTGTATAGCTGTGGAATTGCCGTTTGTAATACGTAGGTTCTCCCAGGCAATTCGTACTGGCTGTGAAATTGGATTATGTGGATTATGCTTGAGGTGAAGATGAATGTTTGTTGTGTTACCGCTTTTAGTTGCTACCGTTTTACCACAAATGCGACATTCTGGCTTGTCCAGGTCAATTGGTTCACCACGGTCATTTCCTTTCAATCATAAGTGCTCCCACACTGCAGCTATCACGTTCGGCTTTGACACCAATTCCATGCTTGTTGTTATTCCTCCAAATCTCAACTAGTGTTACCTCTGGCTTTCTACTCCTCACGGGGCTCTCATGTTGCACTCTGAAGTATGCCAGGTGTAGGGCCCCGCCTCCCCACACAGAGACAGAGTGACTGACAAGAGGCTTCACGAGGGAGACACAAGGAAAACAAACAAGCATGCAAACGGAGCCAGCGTTGTGCTTGAAACCGTCTCCCTTACAGTCCTCCATGGCGGAAGGTGAGCATGTCTACATGGTCTGAGGTCAGGCTTGCTCTTTCTTAGTCACAATGTTTCCAGCAGCTGAAAAGAAGTGTTCAGATAGAGTATATGTGGCAGGGATAGAAAGGTAGGATCTGGCCAGAATAGCCAAGGTGGGGAACCTTGCTGCATTGTCCTTCCACCACTGCTCTTACCCTTCCTTGCAATACATTGTTCACCCAAATTCAAGAGTACCTCATTCCCCACACTCTCTTCTTTCAGGTAAGTGTCTTGCTCAGTGTTGCTTGTGCTCCTCCGAGTCTGAACTCTGCAATTCATCCAGCATCAGCCTCCTCTTCGAATCTCATGTCTTGTCACTGGCTGGGTCTTCCTCCACTCTTGCCTGTTGAAGCTGTTCCTTCTCACTTCTGGCCTGAAGTGCAAGAGTCTGAAGATTTACTTGCAACTTTAGGACCTCATCTAAGGACAGGAACTTCACCTTGCGAAACCTAGGGGTCAAGGGCAGAAGCAATCACAGATGCATTTTTACCATCATCTCTGAATAAGATCTTGTGCTTCCACCGTGAAGCTATCGCCTGTGCTGCAGCTGTTTGGAAAGTCTTGACTGAAGCAGACTCAAAGGAGGCTTTCTTTGTGAACCTTTGTGATGCCTTTTACCCGTGGTAGAGCAGAGACTGTTACATAAGCTTCACCATTCAGGAAGACAATGCCCTACTCAAAGGGCTTGAAAACTTGCTTCAGTTCCTCCAGTAGTGTACACTGGTCACCTTTGAGGTAAAGGCAATGTTTTTCTTTCTGTGTGACCTCCGGGTCAGAAAGTGTTGCGGTCACGGGCCACCACTGCTGTTGGTATGTAATAGGAGCTGATCCATGTTATAGGTACATATTGGATAAACTCATGCTGAGCTGTGCCCTTTTGCTTTTGTTTGTTTTTGAGCTTGCTGTTGGCCAGCTCACCCTTTCTGAAATGTTCAACAAGTCACCTTGCAGCCCCAAGTGCCTTGCTTATCTGGGGATCCTTCATCAGGGTGTGGTTGACCACTATCTGAAGTGTATGGCCAGCACATCGATGTGAGGCAACATGCCTCTCATCCAAGATCCTCAGTGCTCGAACCACAGCATTAGCAGCACTATCATGAACAACAGTGAGCACATCTTTCAAAGAGAAACCACATTTCTCTGCAGTCTTTTCTACCCAGCCACCAATGTTCTCTGCTGTGTGGCGCTCCTCATGTGGCATTATGGTCAGTGTGTATGAAGTGAGCTTCCAATCCTGATTCACAAAGAGGCATGTGACTCCGAAATATGCCTCAGTGGCAATACTTGTCCAAGCATCTGTAGTGAGTGTGTTTTTTGATGCAGCATTTTTGATTTGTGCTTTAACCCTCTCCAGAGTAGCCAGACATTTCTTCTCCATCAGATCCATAAAGTGGCGCGTGGAGGGAAGTGTGTTTCCTGAATGAAATGTGTTGATCATCTCACAAAAGGCTTGACCCTCTCTTTGATAACCATGTCTAAGATGCTATTCAAAAGCTCAGCAGACATCTGGGGTGTGCACACATTTAGGCTCCTTTAGTTGATAAAGTCATCCACAGTGCTTTGTCTGGTCTTGAAAAACAAACACAAAGCATATGGAAATATAGATAAGTGGCATATTTCAAAATGAGTATAATTTCTATATCACTGTGTTATATTAAAATATATAAATTAAATAATTTACTGTATGTAATAACAAGCCTTTCCCTGAACTTGAGAATCACTACTTTTACTTACATTTTACTTAAATGCTTAAAAATTGGCCGTACAAAGATTTATTTAATCACTGAGTCAATTTTTCCATCAGTGTGGATTGAGGAAAATAACCAAGGATTTACTGATTGAATCAACACTCACAGACTGTAACAATAGCCTGCAATGTTAGTTGAGCAAACAAATGTCTTAAACATAGCTGAGTGTATAGAGTAAAGCATAAATGTAAAATGGCCAAATAACAATGCAAGATGAAACACGGGGTAACGTTGCGTTTAAAAGCAGCAGCGATGCAGAAGGAACAAACATTCAACATCAGAAAATCAATTACTACCAACAGCAACACATTCCTCATGTTTATAATCCTAAAAGATAGTATGTTTGAGTCGGGACAAAAAGTAAACATGACTTACGGTGCCGTCTTGCTCCTGCTGCCATCTTCAGAAATTGCCCCAGGATGCTTCTGCTTCAAGTGCTCCACCATAGCAGTAGTTCTGCTGCAATAAGCCATTTGTAATTGGCAGAGCTTGCAGAGCACCATATTGTTTGGTCTCTGCCAATTAACGGAAATCGAAGTATTTACGTAATTCATCATGTTGACGCTTTGTCCCAGCCCTCGTCCCAACCCAAAGCAGTTATGACTTAAGAGACTGACCATCACCTGCCCACCTTCGATCGATAGATCGATAGATAGAGTTAGGTTTAACATATTTGAATAATATGGTTGATGGTTTACAGCAGAGGTCACCAGTTGGTGGACCATGGTTCAGGTCCGGACTCAGATGCTGTCCTATCCGGACCCAGGCCTATAACCAATAAATCATTGAGAATGATTATATTGTGATGGAGCATTTATATATCAACAGATGGCACTTTTCCAGCCTTCACATCGCTGGTTTAGCAGCCCCCAGGGATCCCACAGACCAATTGCATGCACTGTAAATTGTCTCACATGACGCAATGTAGCCAATCAAATCAGCGCATTTTGACAAGTGCGTCAACTTGAGTGAGGGAAAAAATACACAAGACATCTGTCGGAGGAAATGCGAGTCAGAGAAGAGGTATTTTACATGTTCTGCTCTAAAAAGAGAAAAATTGACAATAAAAACAGAGCTTTTAATAGAGAATGAACTCTAATATGTTAATTCTTCCCACAGGCAATGCAGTACGTCTCATATGTTCTGATACCATGGTGATTATTAAAAGCAGCAATGTGAAGCATCACTGAGACACGACCTGACACCATGAGAGAGGAAAAGCTGAAGCCAACGTTACTCACGGAAATTGTTTAGAGAAGTTGAAATTGTTTTTTATACAGTTGATTGAGATTTTTGGATGTGAACAGGAATTCCAAAAAATATCAAAAGAATCAAGGTTAACTATATTCTTTCCAAAATTTATCCCGAAGCACATTTTTTTTTTGACTTAAAATGCAACCCCTTTTTTACTTGCAATGAGAAAAGAAAATGTCATTATTTATTATTAACGTACTTATTTACAGTCTCTCTAGTTCAATGTTAAAACTAACAATATTGCTGAAATATAAAATTGAGAAAAAATATATAGAATTGTTATACAGATGTCGACACAGATCTTAGGCTATTTCAACAAGGGCTATTGTATATGGCAAATGTTCTCTAATTGGACTTTTTGATATGGAGCCGGAACAGTGACTCTTTGAATTTCAATTTAATACCCCTGGTTTTCACGTTCAGTAAGTGTAGACTTGGATAGGAAAACTCTATCAAGTTCAAACTCAGATCTCCTGGTTTCCTTCCAGTACAAGCACACGATACAAACACAGTCTGTTTTAAGGTTCCTCCTTCATGTATCTATAAACTCTCTCGATACATCATGCTGAACACAACTCTATTTACATCTGGCGTGTTGTCACCAAAGTTTTGTTTCTGTTTGTCATTGTCGGGATGTTGCTTGTGGACTAGCAAATAAATGTTTGTCTATAAAGTTATGGTTTCTGTACATTTTACAGTTCAGTCCCTAAATGCTTTACTTATATTACAATTAATTATTTCTCCTAAATTAATATGGGTGTTAACAGACATGTACTTCACAGCACAACAAGAGTGATTTATTAGTATTATTGAGCAGAATAATTAGCGACTTGGTAAAAACTATTATATATAAACTATTATAAGCACCATATTGATACAAAATATTTTGAGCTATAATTACAATCTTAAACTCCTGAAGATGTGAATTAAAGTGGTCATCAATGCTCGTGTACTAACCTCCAAATTTCACTAGGACCGTCAAGGCTGCAATAAGGCTGTTGAAGCTGATCACAGGCATTCTAGAAAATGCTTGTGTTTTCTGTGGAGAATAAACACCAATTTGATCTATTTTTGATGGAAGCAGACCGCAGCCGCGTCAATTAGCACTGAACAGATCGAGCAAACGCCAAAGTGTATCTAGTCAATTTCTAAAAAGTACATAAAATATAAGTGCTGACTAGGGATCCAAAATACAAAGTTGCAAATATCAACAATAAACCCACTCAAAACAGGCAAAAAACAAAACAATTTTTTTACGTAGCTTACTAAACCACAGAACAAGCACAAAAACAAAATCACTGTACCAGGTAGGGTATGTGATGTCCATGTGTCCGCTTAAAGCCACCTCAAATTCCATGACATAATGTTATTAATGACAAAAACCTGCAAGACATAATACAAGCTTTGAAACCATCCTCCTGCTGCCTTGATATATTACCAGCAGAGTTGTTCCAAAAGGTTTCATACTGCATGGCTCCAGATCTGCTACACTGCCGTCTATAACAGATGTTGTAGTCTGCAGGATCGGGCCCCAGCAGTGATGTTGGGGGCGCAGGACAGTCCATCGTCAAGGATTACGCCCAGGTTCCTCGCCGTTGATGAAGGCGATGCTATGACATCCTTGACAGTGACTGACAGGGCAGTCTTTCCCCAGGATGAAGAGGAGTTCAGTTTTACTCAAGGTTGAGTTTGAGGTGATGTGCAGCTGTCCAAGTGGAGATGTCAAACATTCACAGTCACAATGTGGGTGTTGAAGGAGGATGGGGAAAAGAGAGGAACAGTTGTGTGTCATCAGCATAACAGTGGTGAGAGAATCTATGCTATGTGATTGCAGAGCCTAGTGATCTAGTGTATAGTGTAAACAAAAGCGGTACTTATACTGAGCCTTGAGGGACACCAGTTTCCAGTAAGCAGGGTTTGTACAAGGAGCCATTCCATGTAACCTTAAAGGTGCGATTTGTCAGGTATGATGTGAACCAGGTCAGAGCAAAGTCAGCAATGCAAAGTTCAGCTAGAGTGGAGAGGAACATTTGGTAGTTGACTGTGTCAAACACAGAAGATAAGTCAAGGAGAATGAGGACTGACGAGTTGGACGAGGCTCTGGCAGCACCGAGCAACTCAGTCACCATGAGGAGAGCCATCTCAGCGGAGTGACCAATCCTGAAGCCTTACTGATTAGGGTCAAGGAGGTCATTTAATGAAAGATAAGACAGTTGGTTGTAGACTGCACGTTCCAGAGTTTTAGAGAGGAATGAAAGAAGAGATACAGGTCTGTAGTTTCAAATGTCAGCCGAGTCTATGGTGGGTTTCTTTAGGAGTTGCTTTACTGTGGCTGTCTTGAAAAAAGCTGGAATAATGCCTGAAGTGAGGGAGGAGTTGATCAGAGTGGTGAGGAATGGCAGGATGTCGTGAGCGATGTTTTGGAGAATGAGGGAGGAAATCAGGTCCAGGGAACAGGTGGTGGCACAGTTAGATATTGCTAGTGTGAGAACACCTTTAGAGGAGAGAGGGCTGAAGCAAGTATAGCCATCGGAGGTGAGGGTTAGGGAAGGTGCTTTCTGGTAAAGTAAGTTGCAAAGTCGTTAGCAGTAAGGGAGGAAGGAGAGAGAGGGGTAGGCGGGGTGAGGAGAATAAGGAGAATAGTTTCCTGTGGTTGGAGGCAGAAGAGTTGATCTTTGACAGGTAGAGGGCAGATTTGGCTACTGATACCGTTGAGGTGAAGTCAGAGAGGAGCTGGTGGTATGGTCATCAGGATGGTTTGATTTTCTCCATTTTCTCTCTGCTGCTCATAGCACCAACCTATTGCTTCACAGAGATTCAGACAGCCGGGGGGGGGGATTGTGCCGGTCAGGAGGTGAGTGGACAGAGAGCGTCTAAAGAGGAGGAGAGGGAGGATAACAGAGTGTAGGAGGCTCCCTCAGTAGACATTACAGCTCGTCTGTGGATGGTAGCGAGGAAAGAACAGTTGAGGAGAGAGCGGAGGGAGAGAGGGATTGCAGGTTGCAGCGGGTGGTGACCGTGTGAGGTGTGGGGGCGAGGGACGTGGTGAATTTTAAGGGGAGAGAGAAAGTGACAGCATGGTGGTCAGACACAGTGAGCGGGGTATTGGAGGGTACCGAGGTACTACAAGACCTTGTGAAGACAAGGTCGAGTTGGTTCCCTATGGAGAGGGGGAGAGTGTGAGGTCAAATGTGGAGAAGAAGTCGATGAATTCAGGTGAGCGCAGCTTCTCTGGGGGGATGCTGAAGTCACCCCGGACAACGAGCGGTGTGCCATCGTCAGCTTAGGAGGGTGTCCATCTCATCAAAGAAGTCATGGAGAGGACCGGGAGGGCGATAGATTACGTGGGGGAGACGAGGAGGCCAGTTCCTCCTCCTTGACCAGTTTGTCTCGGGGAGTGTGAAAATGAGTAGGCAGTTGAGAGGGCAGCTGGAGTGGCAGTGTTTTCTGGGGTGATCCAGGTCTCGGTAAGGGCCAGGAAGTGGAGAGTCTACAGTGAGGCATAGGCTGAAATGTTGTCTGCCTTCTTGACTGCAGACTGGCAGTTCCATAGCGCCTCGTAATACTTCCAAGTTCAGGACTGGTGGAGAATATTGGATAGCAGAGATTGGCTGGGTTACAGCCTCAAGCAAAATGTCTCCGGTGAAATCTTTGTTTGATGTCCTGACTGGGATTGGGTAGGACTCATGGCTACAATTGGAGGTGGACAGCGAGTTACTTTGACTTCCTCAATGGACTCCCGCAGAGAGACTCCCTAAGTCTTCGTTCAACTGTCCTGGCGCTGCAGCTGACACTGTAGTGACTAGCCCATATGTGCTAAATTTACCTCATGCAGGCTTAGCTCCACCCTGCAATCAACCCTACTGGTCACAGCCAACTTGGGCGAAACTACCTGTTAACACTCGGATTTCAACAGTTTCACAACAATTTACCCAAAAAGTATCTACACAAGATTAAATATGACAGCTAACCTTCGTCACAGAATGCCTAACACTAGATCTACAATCCCCTTTTACTCACCAGCGGTAATTTACAGTTTCTCCCTCCTGGACAAAATGTATTTGAACAGGTGAGCACTGGCAGCTACTTTTATGCTGACCTGGCTCCACCCTGCAATCAAGCCTATTGGTCACAGCTGACTTGGCCAAAACTGTCTGTTAACACTCAGTTTCAACAGTTTCACAAAAATCTAACTAAGATTAAATATTACAGCTAACCTTCCTCACAGAATGCCTAACATGATATCTACAATTCCCTCTTACTCACAAGCAGTAATTTCACAGCTCCGCTTTCCTAGAGAAAATAAACCACTTTGAATTGCCTTGTCTGAATGAAGAAACTTACCTTGCCCAAGGGCTGTACAAACTATCTCAGATGAAACTAGATAAGGTGAACTGTGACTTAAAAATATAATAAATAACTAGAGAAGGCAAGTTCTGAAGAACTTTGGCTGTGAATTTTTGCTGTTGAGTAGCTGATGCCAAATGTGCATTGCTGCCTGTGAAAATTATGAACAGTGTCAGGAATACATGAAATAAGTGAGATATTTGAAGGTTTTTGAAGAGTTGACGCCAAATGCGCATTGCTGGCTTTGAAAACTTAGAATGATGCCAAGTATATGAAAAATTTGAAATAATTTAGGGTTTATTTAAAAGCTAAGCCTCAACTGAATTGGTGACTTTAATATATATTCAAGTGCCGTCTGAAGAGAATGAAATGTCCTAATGGTTGGGCAAGAATGAAAGATTAAAAATAGAATATAAGCTGTAAGCCAAATTTCAATGCTTGCTTGAATTTGTGTCAAGAAGCAACTGATGAAGCGTGAAGAGATGTTACACTGAGAACGAATCAAATACTATGAATGGGACTGACAAGTTATTTCATAATGTATCAATGATTGAGAACATTCAACTATTTAAGTGGAGTTTCTGGCTTGAATGAATGAGAAGATAATAGTTAAATATAGTTCAAATTAAATATACTGTGTGTGTCACTGTGTGTATTAAACTGACACTTAATCTGTCTCTCTGTGTTGGCCCGAATGTTACTGGTTGTCACTGAAATGGTAACCAAGTTGGTCGTGGTCGAGTTGATTTAATAGTGATTTTAGCTGAGCTCACCTCACATTATCATGATCATCTCTCAAAATCAGGAACTGCTAAAACTCAAATAATGGTATGGTAGATACCATCAGAATCTTGTGAGCACTTTATGAAATTTTTGTGTGCGTGTGGTCATAAATGTGGCTCGTGGAGCAGGTCAGAAAAGTGAATGTGTTTGCCTGCCTCCAGATATTTTTCCTCTCAGGTTAATGGAATTAATGCAGCAGTTGGTCAGTGTTCCTGTCATTTAAAAGCCCACCGAGCCAATTCTTTTTGTCTGATTTGCCCCCAGAGAGCCACTGTTGCGACCAGCACAAGTTTTCCTACAAGCTGGTGTCATGGTTTTTTCTTCTGGAGTGAATATTTAGGAAGTGAGGGCGAGTTGAAGCGAGCTCCTTCCCACTCTGTCAGTTGGCTCCTGCACTCTGGCTGTCAACATTCCAGATTTCGACCCAAACACTCCACTGAAAGTGGCTATAAGGTTATGAATGTTTGAACTGCAACTGTGCAAAAAGAGTGAAAGCTATGAAAAAGTTTAATTAATGTGATAGAGTCCTATTTTTTGTGAACACTTCACAGTTTGAATGGATTTTCCATGAGAATGTAAAGTGGGTGGGAGAAGACATGGAAAATTAGTGGGTTTGAAGGGATTTCTAATTGATTTCCATTACAATAGCAATACAACAAAGCTTAAAACAGAGCTGAACATTTTAGCAAGTTTAAATGGGATTTGAAAGAGGGATACAAACATGAATGTAAGCAAATTGTGGAATATTTCTGAATGTGAATGGAGTTTGGATCTGAAAGCATTGATGATCAGATAAGCTTTGAAAATGCTTTAAAAGGGGCCAAAATTAGGGATTTTTTAAACATTCCATTATCTGTTTGAATGGGGAAAAAATGGCTGAAAAACGTCCAATATCTCTGAAATTATGAATGACATCACTGAGAAGAATAGAAGCAGTCAATTCTCAATTGAGACAAATATTTTGGTATTTGAATGGAGTGAATACGTTGATTAAAAATCTGACCATGAAGATATAATATGTAATAACATATTTTAAAAATACATAAAAATGAAGACTACAAAAGACAGCTTTCACATCAAACATAGTCATTTGATCCTTTGTAGATAAATAAAATATTGTCCATTGCAGCAATAAAATTTGATACTGGCTGAAATGTTTTTAAATCAGAAGTTACTAATATGCATAACAACAGATGATAGTGGACTAAAATATCCATAGCAGCATGACCACGATCCATCTATCTGACAGCGACATAGCCTTACATCTCGTTCACATAGCCACCGTCATCGTTTAGCAAAGGTCATCAAAATTTAAGTTGGCTGTGTCTGTTTATTTGGTTGTTGGCGAGGGTCCAAAAACATCACTGCCTTGATGCACGCCATCCCGAACAAAAATGCCCTGGACACACCACTACTTCCAGCTATGCTATCTAAAGGTGCAAAGTCAAGTGCATGGAACGTAATGTTTTAATCTAGAACAGATCTAACACAGGAGAGCAAACAGCACAGATTGCACAAACTTCAAACATAATTTTGTGTATTTGCAAGAAAATTGTATTCCTCTTTGTGGACGGATATATATTTTCAATTGTCCGTGTTTTCCAAATAGTATTTTTACATGTATGCATGTAGTTGCAGAGGCTGGCCTGCTTGCCCAGAGGGCTCTGTTTATGTCTAACAGACTGCTAGGCCCAAGTGTTGCCATAGGAGCCATAGACCTACCAGCTGACGACATTTTTTTTTTTTTTTTTTTTTNNNNTTTTTTTTTTTTTTTTCGTTTCAATGATGGTAAACAACCTCGATGGAACAAATTAATAATAAGCTTTCAGTGCATTTTGAAAAATCTGGCTAATCATCCCTGTCATGCAGATCAGTGAGCCCTGTTTATCTTCGACAGAGTAGCTGCATCATCACTACACAGGCACCCACATCCTGACATATTTACCTCATCGTAGCAAGGATAATGTTAACGTAATGTAATAAAAGCTGCATTAGCCAATATCGAATTATTCTGTTTAAATCGCCATTGTAACACACTTGAATAATACACCAAAACAGCGTATGCCATGCTGTGCTAAAAATATTACGGATATAGTGGTGGAAATTAGACCATGGTTACAGGACCTATTGTGGCATTAAAACAATTGCATGTATCTCCTCGATGTTCAGAGAGTCAAGCATCAGATTCCTAATGTATTATGACCCAATAAGAATGCTAGCCCACTAGCCTAGCATCTCGCTCCGAAATGGGTAGTTCAATCGCAGTTAAGAAGCACGGCTCGCTTAATTGAATCTTCATTGGAATACCTGACAATTTAATGTGATCTGGCTTATTAGGAGGGGTATAAATGTTTTGCAAAAAGCTTAAGGCTAATGTCTGAATAATGGCAACGAGCTTTACAATTCGGTGTCCGTGTTATTCCCGAAACTAGGCTCATTTCAATTAAAATGTCATATTTTGAGCTGCTTCGACAATTATTTCCATTAGCTCTGCCCACCAAAACAACGTGGCGCCTCATGGCGAATGGTGGTGGAAATTATTAAATCTTAGATGTTTATTATAAGTTAAATGTTGGGTAATGGTCGATACGTACGCCGAACATAAGAATAGCGTGTATCTATTGAGTAGAACCCCTGATGTTCATTTTAAGTGCACGCATCATGTCATTCAACACCGAAACCATTAAATCATCATATTGTTTAAGCTAGTTTGGCGTGACGGTCGCTCAATACGACACTTAGCATACGTTAGCAGCAGGCTATCCGAAAGATGATGAAGATAAACTCAATGCACTTTAAGAGGCGAGATTACCTTTCAAAAGAGGCGAGAAGGGAGGGCGTTCCGGTGAGGTCCTGCTATCCGGAGGTGCGAGTCTCTGCCTGGGGACCAGCCTACCGTCCGAGCCGCTTCCACCCGGGTTGGCGGGACTGGAGCAACGGGACGTCGTCGGTCCTGTGTTGCTCCCGGCTGCTGAGAAGGAGGAGGAAACGGAGCGGGTTGGGCTGTGCTGATTTGCAAGCAAAAGCTGGTACGGCACCGTGGCGCGGATCGGCTGCAACCGGACCGCGGTGGTGTTGCTACAGGAAGAGCAGGAGGATGTTGGGGAGCCGCTGTGTTTTACCCGCTGCTGGGATGAGCTGGCCTCAGCTGTTGATGCTGACATAATCAGCCACGTTCAGTTGAAAAAGTTGTTTATGTGACAGAGTGTGTGTTAAAAGTACAATGTACTGTTAAGTAAGTCAGTTTGCTTGTTTTCTTTCTCAGCATTCGACTTATGTGCTATCCATACCAGTTGACAAACGTTGTCAGCTACCGGCGTGTCTGAAGTTGGTTCACGACACGCCGCCCTGGAACAGGGGCTCGAATTCGCATTAAAGTGATGCCTATGAAGACAACTAACTCACAAAGCTGACACTTCTTCTTTTCACACTGAACTGCTAATTTTCCTTCCAAATAGTCGTAATTACTGCGTCACGTGGTAAAAGTTCGTCTTTGTTGTCATTCTCGCGACTCCTAACTCTCCAAACACAACTTCGAAGACAGCAGTTGTCACTTGCAACTCCTGACAGGGGAGGCTGGCCCGTGGGCGGGAGCAACTCGCCACGGCTGCCTTTTGATTGGCGTTGGACCACTTCCTGGATATGTCAAGGTGATGTTCATTGGATGAATGGGGCTTTAACCAATATCAATGAGCGTTAGGAAAAGCAGAAGAGCTTTAAGGGGCTGCTATTGGCTGCTGACCACTGCATAGAGGCCTTAAGTGTATCGCTGCTCTGTATGTAAACAGTACATAACATTTTATAATATCATATTTAAAGGCAACCGTTTAAGTGTACAGAGGATTGATTGACCCTTTTTATAATTTTTTTATTCATACTTCAAAATGTACCAAATCAATGCAAATGCATTTCCTCTACTCAGCAAAAAATCTTATATTGAAGGTTAATATTTACAAAATAATAAAAAGAAAATCACCCCATTAACGTAGTCTTATTAAATTAACTTAAAAAAGGATACACACAATCTAATCTAGAGCTACATATAAATAAATGCTGAAGTGAATCCTCTCTTTTTGTACAGTGTTTACAGCATTTTTTTTTTTTTCAACAAATGTTAAGCAACCATCAATAAAATTCAAATATGTCCACATATTTTTCGCATTTAGAACCGTACGGAATTTACTATATGGTACGTCAGCATCTGGGACCAATCCCACTGCTGACCTCTAGCCAAATCAAATTTGTGTTAGGTGAATCCTTGACACAACACAAACAGCGTCAGTGACATCATGATATGTCAGTATGAAAACCTACACTGAGCAAAGTCACAACTATTGTCATGTATATTTTAATGCATTGTGATGAAAAATGGATGCCATTATTAAAAGAAAGCAAAAACCAATTGGAAATGCAGACTGAATAAATAATATAATAAATGCAAATGCTGGCAGAAAGATAAGATGAACCTAAAGGAAGGCCACATTCAGGGAGCAAAATTTAAGTGTGGTGATGACTGGAAGTGAAAAAGTAAAATTGTCAAAACATTTGTTGTGGGAGTTAGTGTTTTTGCTACATATAATGCGAAAAATACAAACCGCATCAAGATATTGTGGTTAGTAAAAATAATCTGACTGAACATTTTCACTTTATCATTCAAACACTCTCCACAATTTACACATAAACAGATGATTCAAGCAATCTCACACGAATAAGTACTTTCTATCCAATGATTCTACTGAGGACTTGGGTTTAACTCAATGGAAGGTAGGTAATTTCTTGTCCAAGTACTGCTTTATTTAAAGTTATTGCGAGCAGTACGTTGGTGCAACATCCTGAAATGACCTGAAAAAGTCTTTCTTTTGTACTATCTTAAATGACACCTTGTTCATAATAATTGTAATGTAGTACAGACTGGGTCTTATATTCATAGTAGGGTCACGATTTGTATCCTTAATAGCCTAGTTTGTAAGATTGTTACATCTCATTCCATACTCACATAAAAATACTCACGCTCTCAGTTGGTGAACCAAACAACACAAAGTGTCAGTATTTGACAAGTTGGGAATGAGACTCAAATCTTACAAACTGGACCAATGATAAAGGTATTGGACTCTACGAGATCCAGCAAGATGGAAAGAAAGACTAGCAGTCAGTAGCCCTAAACTGAGACCTAAACCTGGCTGATATGCGCATCTTGACCCAACCCAACTGCACCTGATTGGCACTGCAAAATTTGAGACGCGAACTTAGCCCGAGATGTGCATGCTTTACTACTTGTAGCTTGATAAGCTAATGCTACGCATTGGCAACAGCTGTCATTTTTGCAATTGTCTCTGGGCATTACACACCTGCTTGCAACAAATACAGTCACAGACCTTAAAGATTGGCACAGTTAGACAGAGATTTCTGAATAAACATATGCAAACCAAGGGCTTTACACAAAATGGCGAAAAACATGATGCTTCTTCTGGACCCATCAGGTTTGGTGCAGTTAGCAAAATTCTAGTTATGCAATTATTAGATTAGTTAACCTTATTTGATAGATAAAACAAAGGTAATGGTAATTCAATGTTATCAAACCCAATAGAAACCCAAGTTATAATCAACCATAATTATCCTGTTTATACTTAGACAGCATCATTATAAAACACTGTATGTCACCACATTGGAAGTGCACCTAAGGGCTCAACAGTCATTATGTCTTAACCAAATATAAGATGGACCACGCACAGGTCCATGTAGCTCCTATCAAGCTGCAATGTCAGAACCTTTGACAACCATTAGCTATACAACCAGTGGGATTTTCTTTTCCAATGTAACAACATTTACAATGAAAGTAAAACAATTAATGTGTTATTAACAGAAATGCTTGCTTCTCAGTTCTATAACAAAATTCACATTCGATGTAATTTTAGTGATTTTAAATTGTTCTGGTTGAATCACATTTGCTAATTCAATAAATTGCAGGGCATGAAGCTGATTTCCTGATTACAGTCCTGGTATTAAAATTCAAACAGACTAGGCATTATGAAGTACAGAGTTCTCTAAAGTGAAGTCGTAATGAAAAGTAGCTAAGTTGTAGTTGATGTCCCTGGACAGCAGCACATCAGGAATTAGGGGGAACCCGGTCTGCATGGCCAGGACGTGAGGAGCCAAAGTGAAGGGCACGTCCCCGAGGAGATCTGGGAGAGTTGAAGTAGCCTCTACTGTTGACACCCCTGCTGTCGGTGTGGTAACGGGTAAAGCTGCAGGTTGCTGCTGGTTTGTGTTAGAGGGTAGAGCGGGATACGGGCAGGAGGACTGGGAAGAAAAGGGGACACAACTTTAATGTCAGTGCGCTGAAGTTGAGATATTACATTTAGATTCATTGTCGGTGAACTAGTCTCTTATTGTCATGGTGGTACTTTTTCTACCTTGCAAAAAATATTTGTTCACCGTATGTCTAAAAGCTTTCCTTGTTTGTTTAGAAAAGACAATATTTAAGTGTTAAATACTTTGTTTTAAGGATTTTCCTGCAGCTGATGGTCCACCATTCACAATTTGTTTTATCTATTTGCAGCTGAGAGTAACACCTTATCTGCAGGCATGCATTACACTGTTGGACAATAGTGTATAGAATAACAGAGTAATTGATAATCAGTCAATACCAAGTACCAATCCGATACCAATGTGTTAATAAAAAAGAAAGAAGAAGTTTTTTGAGTTTTTTTTAACAGCCATATATTCTACTAACCCTGTCTGGATGTGATATGATTGCCATCATTGTTGTATGGCCTGGCTCAGGTAAAACCTTGCCAAGAATGATTGCCATACAACATTCCTTATTTCTCTATTTTGATAGTTGGTCATAACCGAAAAAGAACAAATAAGCACATCTAGGAATATACAACTTTTTTTTTTTAACTTTTATAGTCAAAGACAAAAAAAATACAAAAATCTCTTTAATGTCAGATTTCTTCAAAGTAATGTTAATTAATTAAATATATATAATGTTAAAAAAAAAAAGTGATTTAATAATTAGTAGATCGACTCTCCCAGCAAAGCTTTGAAAGGTGAAGGACCTAGGCAAAAGTTGTTGTATACAGAGTCTCTTAACAGTTCACCTGTCACTATTCATCTTCTTGCAAAGTCACTCAGTTTGTAAGGACAGCCTGTTCTAAGCAAAATTAAACATGTGCCATATTTCTTGACAATCCTTTATGAATCCTGTCTGGTATAATGATTAATATCTGGGGGAATCTGTCTTTGATTGAAGGCTGTCACATAACAATGCCCACAAAGTTCCTCATTTATATGCTTTAATTGTGTGTGTGAAAGGTCTGGATATGAAGCATCAGTGGCGAGAAAAAATACAGTTTTACTTTCTAAAGTTATGAGACGGAGTCCTTTTTATTTCTAAGTTTTGCTGACAAGTGTGTGACAGCATAAAGTAATAAAACGTTAATGTTATGAGAATAAGTAATCTCTTCTCTGCTTCCATACTTTACTCGCAGGGGTGTTAATTGATTTTTAATTGAAGTGTCCATAGCGCAAAATAATATAGGCTAACGAAAACACTATCCTATCCACTCCTCGTCCTCTCCTCTCATAAAAAAAAAAAAATAAAGATTCACCAGTGGTGGTCACATATCAGCAGTGGAGGTGTGCTGTTGCTAGATGCCTAAATAGGAATCACTTTGCATGGGTTTTAAGACTGCTTAAATGACATAAAGGTCTGGAAGAATTATCTTTAGCCTTAGTTTTAGATTTTGTGTTAAGTGCTGCAATAAGATGCACATTCCAACCAGCTTTTCTTAATGCTAGAAACAAAGCTGTAATGCTGTCATGAACTGAAGGCACGTTGCTTAATTACAGTGACCACACTGTAATTCAATGCGGCATGTAATAATGCACATGGAATGGAGGAATGTTGTTTATTCCACCACTGAGTCTTTTAAGTTGATGGCATTCCACTGTATTTGCAAGGGTGCAATACACCTTTATTAGCTGAAATGTGTACTCTTTTCATTAAATAAGTAATGATCAGATGGAATAGAAGTTAGAAAGAAAATATATATAACATACAACACATATTATTTTCATTTTCTATCAATAAAACTGTGGCTATCAAGAGGTTTGCTCAGGTCGTAAGTTTGTGCATTTCTTTCTTGCACATTTGTGTCAATTGTTTAACATCTTGACAACAGGGGTATTTATATACATGCCAAAAGAAGTGTTCTTCTTATCCAGTTTGTCATAAACAAAACTAGCCTTGACCAATTATAGCCACAGTACAACCCATAGTCATTACATCACCAAGTTTCCAGTGTTTTTCGAGGACTCCTTAATTAATTTTATTTCACCATTTCCTTGAGTGAGAGGGCTTATTTCACACTTAGTTCAACACCAGAGTTTACCCTCTGATAACACCGCCACACACAGTTATTGTACTCAATCAGGTCGTATCCTGCTCCAATTATAGGCCACACAGTTACCATGTTTATATTCTTTCAACCACCTTGAGATTTGAGCAACTGTAGGAAAGAGATCAGAGATCAGTGATCATTTTAAGCACAAGTATTCGTATTACTTAAAAGTAGAAGACCACAGACTTTTTGTCGACTTCCTTATTGTCTTCACAATCAACAATCTCAAATGGAAATACAAACTTGTTGGAGAAAACACAAGCATTACAAGCCGACTAATCACAAGCTAACAAGTGGATTTCATAGTTCAATGTCGAGATTCAGTTCCCATCGGTCAGTTCGGCAGGAAGAATTGTTCGTTCGTTCATTAATTCAGTCGCGTTTCCGGTACAACGTCCTTTAGTGGTGAATTATGTAATTCACAGTTCTCAGCTCCTCGTTCTCAAACGATCGTGCTAACGGTCACCATAACACTGTAGTTCAAGGCAAATACATAGCTGCAACTTCATGATTTAATCATGAAGTTGCAGCTATGTATGTACCTAACCCTAACCCTAACCCTGTATATAATCAGATATAATCAGATTATGTGTACTTTGAGACAACACAACAGTGGATAATGTGTTTATTCACCTTGACATTAAATTGACATGTACTGAAGGTAAGCCAAGGGTGACTGACGAACTGAAAGGGTATGATGAGCTACAAACAAAATGAAATGGGTTTTTTTTTTCATGGAAACGGTTGTTATGCTTTCCTGTTTCTCATTGGCTAAAATTCAACGACAGTGTCCTAGACTCAGCATACGATTGGCTGGCTCTCAGTCCTCCTCACCACTCTGATAAGTAAACAGCGAACAAAACAGTGACTAGTCTGTGAGAACAAAAAAACGAACGAGAGAGAAGTGAAACATGGAATCAGGTCAGTTCGTTCGTTTTAAAGAGTCGTTCCTTCAAACTGATTCGTTTGCAAACGATTCATCTTTACAAACTAATATAAGAGCCCTAATTTGGCTTTGTTCAGCATAATTCATTATTAAAATAAATGGGATTATTATAGTCTCCCTTTATATAGTCCAATTAAAACAATTTCTGTGCAATGCTATAGTTGCCATGTTAACCCTGGATACAATTTATTTATGGTGATCCAGGACCATCACCACCACGTTGATCCTTGGTCAACATAAACAATTTATGAAGGGTCAAAATGGCCACACTAGCACTGCATTCTTGCGAGAAAAAAACTAATCTGAGTGAGCTATAAGAAAGGAAAACTACAGTGTTCCTGTTCATTTTAATGATGAATAATGCTGACCAAAGCAAGATTTGGGCTCCTATATTATCTTTACCCTTTAATATTAGTTAACAATGTTGTAGCTCACTCTACTTGGCATCTTATTTACTGTGGCACTGTGCTAAGGTTACAGATTAAAGTTAATACTGATATTGAAAATCAACTTTGGGTATCTTGAGAGAGCAGACACCAGCCTTCACTTCTGTAACATTCTACGTAGACACAATATAGACAATATGCAGCAATGACTTTAGGGTGATACTGTGCTGTAAGGTGTATACACAGAATAACCTCAAGAAGTGGAACAAAATGAAAACCTACTGGGCAAAGCTCATTAGAGGGAACACAACATTATATCCTTAGTCTTAACCGTTGAAGAGAGAAATTATCTTCTACATGTTGTTTTTCATTGAGCCTGAGGTCGAGTCTGTCTAATGTAGGTGTGGTTTACATGTGCATTGCACATGAAGCGCTCTTGTCTTAACCATCTTTTCTTAAATGCTAAATTAGTCTTTTCTTGTTATATGTACTGCCTTCCGAGTGGTGCAGGCCTCGATTTGAAATTCATCTGGAGTGGCAGATTTGAGACTTTGTTTTGTAGTTTAACATATAATTAAAGGCAAATGTGACACTAAATGTAGAGAAGATGTAACAGGAAATGGTTATTCCTCTGCAATTAAGAGGCAGAGGTTTCCTGTGGGACTAGAACGGAGGGAGGGCGGAGGAACAGGGTCCCAGGTCTGGTTTTCTGTTATGCTCTCCAACAGAGTTTCTATGAAACAAAACACAAAACAAGGATCCTACACCTGGGAATGATTATCATGTCTGTAGTAGAAAACTATGATTATGTATACGGTAAAGAACTGTGTTCGTATTTTCCTGCATATCTTTGTGAGTTCTAGTTTGAGTTCCAAGTTCTAGGAGCGTTCTTTACAGGGTTTTTTTGCAAAAAACTATGAGAACTGTCTGGGAAAGTTCCCTAAAGGTTCTCTGAAGGTTATTTTGTGTACCATTAAGAGAACCTTTAGGGAAAGTTGCCTGACGGTTCTCAAAAGGTTAATATGTGTAACCATCAGAGAACCTTTAGGTAATGTCCCCTAAGGGATCCCTGAAGGTTTTTATGAAACCATCAGAGAACAATTATGGGACGTTCCCTAAGGGTTCTCTAAAGCTTTTGTTATGTAACTGTCATAGAACCTTTAGGGAACGTTCCCTGTAGGTTATATAAAGGTTTTATAAAAATAGTCTTCAGAGAACTATCACAGAGGGTTTTATTTATAAAGCTTGAATGTGTGGGTTAGGTTTATTTCAGTTCATGATGTATAGTGAAAGATTATCATTATTATATAATAGTTCTGTATCCATCTCCAGCTGCCTTTCTCTCTCTAGAGCCATTGATTAACGATAAACTCAAGTACGTATATTTTACAAATTTAAAAAAATTAATTATTAACTGGTAATTTAATCAGTCATGAACAGCACTTTCACGTGAGAGTGGAGTGAGTTATCCACGGCTGTGGAAACAGTTAAGCACTGCTTCCAGTTTATTGAACACCGATCTTTGGAATAGTTGGAATCATTCAATTGATAGGTAAATTGTGCAGTCCCATGTGCAGAGGCTTAGCCCTCACTGCAGTGGCCCAGGGTTCAAGTCTGGCCTGGGAGCTTTGAGGCATGTCTGCATGGTTGAATTGTCTGTTGTATCAAAACAACAAGTATAGCTTTAACAAAAGGCAAGCGGAAAGTAAAAGATTTGTCTTACCATAAAGCTGATATCTAATGAACATCTTACATTCTGACGGTCATGTCTTTTTGTTAAGAAACCGATATTAACTATTGGACCATCAAAGGCTGGCTGAGAGTATCTGTGACATCACTATTTTGGTGTGGGTGCCATGTCAAATGTGTGAGATATGTAAATCAAATTGAACATAAATTAACTATAATCTCTTTCATAGACAGTTATGGTTACTGATGAAAACTGGTACAAGAGCTAACACACTGCCATGACTTTATTGAAAATTTGGTATAAAACATAAATGAAAGTTCGAATTTAAATTAAAGATTAAGAATTAAGAATAATTAATTAAAAAATTATCATTATCAAGATTTGTTTGTTTTTTTTAAATATGAAACTGCATCTTGTAGCCCAACTAAATGTAGGTGGTTTCAATGAACTTATTGCTCTTACAGTGAGCAGGATACAAGCACAGGCTGTTGCTTAGCTCAGCTTAATGGGTTTAAAACTTGGCTTGTAACTACATATGGACATTTTGTACACTGTTTTGTGAGATAATAACTTTTCACTGTTAGTTACTGCCACAGTTTTCTGTTGAGAACACTGTTGTGTGTGTGTGTGTGTGTGTGTGTGTGTGTGTGTGTGTGCGTGTGTGTGTGTGTGTGTGTGTGCGTGTGCGTGTGTGTGTGTTGCACATGTAGGCTTTTGAGTGAGGTTACAATGTTGCTGCATCGCAGTGCTTTTTGTTGCACCATGTTATTAAAACTGGAGGGATGAGCCGCTCACTAACTGTGTGCCATGTGGTAGCTCCAGGATGCCATATGGACAAAATGTGCACGCACACACATACAAACAAAACTGTCCACAAAAATGTCCTTAATTAGAAACTAAGCAAGTATTAAAACTCATAAAGTGAAAGTAACAACAGTCAGAGGGCCAGCAGAGCTCTTTGGATGATGTTGTCTCAGCTCAGGTTTAAAGCCAGCATGGTGAATGGTGGTGGCACATTTTGGCACGCTTGCTCTGCCTGGGCCCTCAGCATCTGTCAACATCACGCCAGTAGAGATTGTTCAGCATGAGCCATGCAGGAAGAGGCCAGCTGGGATCCAAACAGGGATTGGTTTCAAAGCTGAATCACTCAGTATATTGAGAAATCTAAGACTTACAAACTGTTTTTTGTTCTGAAAACATTGCCCCTTTTCTCTCACTGCACTCATTATTGAGTTCACAAGGCTGATTACAACACCACGGGGTAAACTTCATATCATCAACAGAAAACCGTGAGCTCACCTTTGATGGCTGCACTATGACGTTTGTTGATGGCTGTGCAATGTTGATGGTCTGCATCCTCCTTCTTTGCTCATCAACGGTCTCACCTGCACAAGAAATGTAGCAGACAGTTGCTTACTGAAAATTGATTGAGAATATGTATAAAAGAAACACGATTTCTTACCAATTAAAATTATATCAAAACAAAGTTCAAAATAGCTCCTCAGCTATCAAACCTCCATCATAAAAGTTGTTTTTCACACTGTAGTTGAATGTATGGATACCAGCTGCTGCTTGCAGTGTCAGAAATGTAAAGCATTAAGCTAAGCTTAGGAAACATGTAGGCAATACAATAACTGAATGCTATTGGTAGTAAATGGGCTTCATGCAAAAACACCGGTACAATCTGGTGTTGAAGCAATCAGTCAATTAAACTAGTGGTTCTCAAAGTAGGGTCTAGGCATTACCAGGGGTTCAAGAGGGTCCCCCACATGAACGGAGATAATTTTGCTTCAGAATAATTCCATCCATAATAGGTAATACAATGATAGAATGTATGACTGTCAGAGGTTTCATACACTTTCTATAGCAACACATCTAAAGGCTTAATTATGACAGGCACTGGGACAAAAGCTTATCAGATAGGGTCCATGGTCTTTTTTTTTTCAGTTTAGGGGCCCTTGATATAAAAAAGTTTGAACCGCTGAATTAAAAAAAAATTGTTATATTATAAATTTAGTTATACAAAAATAAATATATATATTCATATTGTTCTATTAGAATGAATAATTGATTAATTTAAAAAAAAGATTCATCCCAGCTTCTAACATATGAAGATTTGCTACTTTCAAGATGTCACCTTGGCCTCTGGGAAAATGTTTTTGCTGTTTACTCACCTTTCTTGGCAAAAAAAATGATCAATTAGAAGAAGAAAGTCTACAGATTAGCCTGAGATAATTACTAGTTGCAGCCCCTGTATGCAGATATACATTTTGCACAGATATGCAGGTAACTAGAGATACAATTGAATATCTTGGATTGACTATTGGTCAGACAAAACAAGGCATCTAGCTTCCCTTTAGAATATTGTATCTAGTTGTATCTATTTTCTGCCATTTTATAGACTAAACAATTAATCATTTGATTGAGAAAAAAGATCTGCAGGTTAACTAACTGTGAGAAGATTTTAAACTGCAGCCTATGAAAACTATTTCAACTGTAGCTGTAATCCTGTATGCCTGCCTTTTTGGTTCAACCCATCTCTGTGAATCAGCCTTTTCTGACATGAACTTCATTGAGAAAAAACACAGAACACGCCTTACTGATGCACATCTACAAGACTCACTTGCAGTGTTGCAGTGTCAAAATATACCTAAGATTACAGTACACTGGTGAACAGCATGCAATGCCAGGCTTCCCACTGACAGACATTTACAGACAAAGAAAGAGATAGCAGATGTTTTCAGTGAAACAACGCTAAACTCATATATTGTACAAAAATGTGTCATTTATTCAAATGGTGTAACAGATGTAATGATTTGTTACAAATGCTACAGATTGGTGATTAGCACACAAGTGATATGATTCATTTAAAAATGTGAGAGAGTTGATGTCCATGAACTGATCATTTGTACAAACATGGGACAGAGTTCATGATTTGTTCTAAAATGTTACAGAGGTAGTGGTTTATACAAACAGGACATGATTTAAAGATCTGAGAGTTAATGATTTTCTAAAAAAAATGCTACAGAGGTGATAATTTGTACAAAAATATAACAGGTGTGTTTCTGAATAAAATGCTCAAAATGTGCTAATTCATACAATACTGTCAAGAAAGATATTTACAGATGTGATAACTCTTGTGAAGACTTTCAAATGTGGAAACAGGTTGAGATTAACAGAAAAAAAAAATAATGTTGCATGTTTAAATACATCTGTGTTTCCTACCATGGGAAATCAGTTAATTATTGTGAGAAATCATTAACATCAACATGTGATCAGACAGTCTCTTCACATATAAGTATATGTATTATCCTTAATAATAATAATCTATCATTAAAGGAGAACCATGCAACTTCATGTTATCCAGGTGGTTTGTATGAAAAAAGCAGCCCTTCGTATTACAAGGTACCCCTTGAAGTAGTTCCTAATTTAGTGACCTCTGCAATGAACCCTTTCAACATTTAACTAACATGACTTAAAAATGAATACAAACATTCGATCTTAACTTTTTAAAATGTTACACTGTGCTTTCTTTATAGTACGTATTCTAACTGTAACACAACATAACTTAGCAGTGATATACAGCAAACTTGTTCCTTCATCACAAATCTGGTCAATAAGGGGGATTATTTGTGTTGTACTAGTGGTTTTCCTATCACAGTACTGGAGTAAAAAAAAGCAGCGTCTGCTGGGAATGAGCAAACACAATTTCACTGTATTAAGGATTCTGAGCTGAGGTTTATGCCATCATACACCTGAGCGGTTATATATTGGCCACATTTTGCTTATAGTTGTAACTTATAATGAAGTTAGCTGCACATTGTTCACATTAAGATTTCAACAACACAAGAGCTGCTGACTGAATTGAATGTTCACAACTATGTGCCAGAAGATACAAATAAAATCTGCAGTCCTTGTTATTTATACTTAGACCATGTCCCTACCTATTTTAAGGTTCTGCTGGAGGCCTGGCAGTGGGCTACTGTCACTGAGACGATTAATTAGATCTCTCTCATCAAGTGGCTCAAACACTGAGTTAGTAGAGGCACAGATGGGAGAAAGTGAGATGGTAATGTCTCCTCCTCTTTCTCTCCAGGGCCAAACTGACGTTGTCCACATAATGAAATCACTCACACTGATGTCACTGTCTCTGATCTCAGCTCCATGTGTCTCCACGGCAGCTTCACTGATGGTAGAGGAGTGCTGTCCTCCGAGAATCGACAAGGCCCAAAGCCCTCTTTGTGTGCATCTAGATCACACTGACACACACGTACAATCATCTGATTCCAAGAAAAATGTTGATTATGTTTTGTTTTTTCTCGAATTTTCTGCCATGTCAACACTCTACTGTCTATAACTCTGCTGACAAACCAACCAACCAACCAACATACAAACAGTCACTGGTAAAACATAACTTAATTGGCAGAGATATTAAAAATATTGACTATATTATAAAGCATCAGTGTTAGAAATGTCCAAATAGTTAGAATTTCTCCTTTCTTCTTTACCAACAAATCTTTTCTGCTGTCATGGCAATTTGCCAACAAATAGACCAAAAATGTGCATCTAAACACTCAGGTTTCAGCAGCTCATTGTGAGGATTTGATACTTTTCTTTGTAAAATATCAAATTAAATTGAGTATCTTTGGGAATTGGAATGCTTGAACATTTGAATACATATTTATCAGTTAAAATAAGTGGCATTTTTCAGGTTTTTTTGTCATTTAACAGACCAAACAATAATTGATCAGTTATTAGTAAAATAAATAGTCGACAGATTAGTTTTAATGGAAATAATTGTTATTCGGAGAACTACTTAACTCATAAAACTGTGCGCTCTCTCCTATTAGAACAGTGCCCTCTAACTACTCCACTAACTAAACTAAGAATTTCAAAAGGACAGAGCTTTGGTGTGGTGACCCCTAAACTTTGTAACTGCCATCATTTTAGTAATACTGAATCTGAATTTAAAAAAAACTTAATTTAGAATCTTTGTTAAAGGTTTAATGTGTAAGAAATGGCCAGAATTAGAACAAAATTATAGGAGGCAGAGTAACTGCTGACTGGTGCTCACTATACTCTTTGCTGTACTTATCTTTGGTTGAAACGACTAAGGTCCCAGGAGGAGCGGCAGGTTTTGAAGCTGGTTTTCGTACTGGCAAAACTGTGTCATTACATCGTCACGTGGTGCACTGCAGGCCAAAAAGACGTTTAACAACAAGCATGGTGAACGAAGTATCTGTAATACAGTGGATACAGGCTTTTGAGCGTCACAACCCCCGCAAAATTACTCGTTTTGCTATCATACTTCGAGCCATTCGGTCAATAACATTTGGAAAGTATAGAAGACTTACGATGCATACCTCTCTTTGCTAAAACTATGGTACTCCTGCCGTACAAAGTGGCATTACAAATTCAAGATGGGACAGGGTTGGCTGGTTAGCATGCTATCATTTCTTTTAATGTTTGAACAGAAAATGTTGGCCATATCTTGCACATTGCCCAATAAGATTTAATGGCATCTATTGATGAGGTTGCAGATTGCAAACAGCCCTCATCTAACCCTCCCCAACATGGACGCCAAAAACAAAAAAGTCTTTTCTAATAATTTGTCCATTCTAGGCTACTCTAGAACAATTGCGGAGCACCATGGCGGACTCTGTGGTAGAGAACCAGCTGCCTCTGTAGATATAAAAGACTCAGTCTAATTCTATATACTTCAAACACCAAGCTTTACATGTTTGAAGAAAGTCCCAGTCTGAAAACATCCACACTGCAATAATCAGTTACAATCATAGTGCCACCTACTGCTAACAGGAAATGTTGTGTTTTAATGTTTTAATGTACTGTGTCTACCAGACTGACTTGATCCACCTCAAATTTGGTCAGAAAAGCAATAAGACCTTTATGATGCTTCATACCAAAAGTACCAGAGAGTTTTTGTTGTACAGCTTGGACCTGGCAGTACTGAGAAGATCGAGGTGACGCAATGAAACAGGAAGTTGTTTAAATTCACACAAACTTTATCCAATCTGCCCAAAACTTTATGTGTTTTGATGTCCAAAAGACATCAATGATGCTGTCCAGAAATTGTACGTTTTCATCAAACTGCATAGCGATGATGATCTATTCACAAGGAAGTTGTTGCTGAGGGGCTAGCAATGCTCATAAACTTACTTGGCACACATGTCAACTGTAGAAAAACGTGATAATCGATATGGGTCTTGGGATTGTGTGTGGGAAAATGGCTCAATAGTGCACCCTACAATAGTTTAACAAAGTAGCCCTTGCAATATATTTTACTGCTTAAAAGTCTCCTACAGCAACCTTATAAACCCAACAGGAGGTCCGCCACTATATGAATTTAGTGTTTAAATTTAGTGTATTTTTGGCCATCTACAGGGGTTTTTCTTTGATAAAACTCCCCCTGGAGGTCATTCAACACCACCTCAAACTGGGGTGGCCTATGCAATACACCTCACAGATGAAAAGTTATCATTAGGGTGTAGATAAGTTTAACAGCATGAGTGTTGTAAGGATTCAAATTTAGTCATTTTGACAAGTAGCAGGAAGTTGTAACTTGAGGGTATAGGGTCGCATCTTTCCCAAACTTCACGTACTTGGTCAGAGTCCCGCCCTGAAGACGTTTTGTGAGTTACAGAATTGGGTGTGGCAAAATGGCATGAGAGCAAAATTGTGTGCGATTATTTCAAACTTTTGCTGTTTGTCACTGTCCTTTGTTACAAAGACTTCACACCTCACCACTCTCTACTTCCCATCTCCTGTCATTTCAAGTTTCCAAATGAGTCAGAGGGAGCAGAGTGAGCAGTTTGTTCAGACGGGCACAGGGGTCATTTGTACAATGCCATCTTTAATTCTGAAGATGATGATAAATCATATCACTACATTTTAGTATTAATTAAATGTGTCCAAGTACTGTACTCACCAACAAAAAGACTGAAGCAATTTTTGGAGCCACTTTGTTCAAATTCAACAAAGCAAAAATTTAGAGAAGAGACAGAAACAGAAATCCAATCAACAAAAGAAGAAATGATATAAAGAAATAAAGTAAGGGAGTGGAAAAAGATTTTCAACTAGCCCAAAGACTTAAGGAAAATAAAAAATCTTACAAAAAGACAAACCCCAGATAAATAAAGATTTTGTTACCATAAACTTTCTGTTAAAACACGTAGCTATAATTGAAAATGCAAACAAAGAACTGAGAGAATTTGTATCCATCACTGTATTCTCATCAGGGTTTCAAAAAACAGAAATATTTGAGTTGGAACTCTCATTGAAAGTTGCAACTTTCTTATATAGCAACATGCACACAGGTGCGAGGGCCAGCTCAATGCTCTGTAGCTTTAATTATCTCATTTATTACGAACTAGCTTTTCCATTACTCCTTCAGTAAACATGAAAGAACTGTAGTATGTTTTATAACCATCACACAATAAATAGTGACAATGGTTGTGTTTGTGTTTTTCATGCCTTCATTCAAACATAAGTGTTTTCTGCCTGGACAACTAAACACAGATAGAAAAGAGTGGACACTGCCACGGCAGAACTGGCTGACAGCCTCGCCCTGCTGGGACTTTCCACAGACTCAGCCTGGTCTGGCCTGCCTGACAAAGTGAAGAGCTGTGCACCTGTTATCTAGTCCATCAGCTCAGCTTCGGACATCTGTTCTGATCAATTGAAACCTACCAGATGCTGCAAAAGTGAAAGAGAAAATGTAACATTTAAGAACAGCTCTAAAACGATTTTAAGTCTCCTCCAACTCTAATGAAACCTCAGGTGATCATATTTGTTGGAGCTGTATTTGGAATGCCTTGTCATTATTCAAATGTTTGAGTTAATTTTAGCCCTACACCAGCATGTTGCTAATTGTAAGGCCATCTTTGATGATCGAAGAGGACGTAACTAAATGTTATGCAGGGAGTTTACAGTGAACATCTATGAGCTCAGTTGGTTGCCTCAATCTGAAAGAGAAAGCCTGGCTCTGACACTTGTTCTCTTCTGCCAAAAATAACATGCAGCTCCTGACCATCTGTGTCAGATCCACCAGCTCTTCCAGTTAAAACCACGACAAGACAATGATACTGCACTTCTCTGGGAGACACAGCAAAATTGTGTCTTATTTGGGATGAACCTTGATCCATGTGGATTGTTGGTGGTTTAAGGTACAAAAAGATGGCTTAGACATAGTAAAGTGGGAGGATATACAACAGGAACTACAGGTCAGATATAAAGATAAAAATGATTATGTGCACATTCTTTTTCAGTGTTACATAATGTCAGGGCTATTATAAGGAAGAGATTATATCAAAATTGCCTTTTCAATTTCACTCAGGGGTTGTTACATATTATATCTGTCTATAAAGATATAATAAGGAACTTTTGTTCTGTTGTTTTCGCTGCACCTACAGTCTGCAGGTTGCGCTGGAAATAGTTTATATTTTTTCCATTGTTCTCACTGTAAAAAACTGTTTATAGGAGAATAATAAGTATTCGTAGTTGCAAAACTGTGATGTTTAAATCAGCGGAAATAGTTGGATTGGGTAATTTCTGAATTCCTAGTCAGCACATTGCTCAATAAAATACATAATAATGGTCCCGTCATTTTTAGACTTTTTAACCACTAGTGTTACATATTTGATCTTTCAGTAACTGTATTTCATGGTCCTTGTTATTGTATAAAATCTGCACAGTTGTAATCGAGAAATCTAAGTTGTTAACACTAACAGGACGTACCTAAATTCATCTACTGTACCTAAGTTCAGATTTGAGGTGCTTGTACTTAACTATTTCCATTTTCTGCTACTTTATTTTTCCACTCCACTACATTTTGGAGGCAAATATTAAACTTTTTACTCAAACAAACTTCAATCACTAGTTATTTTGCAGATTACACGTAGCACATTTTCAATCCATGTTTTTTTTAATCGACAAAATCAAATAAAAAACACAATGATTCTAATACGATCACAAAAAGTGATGATTATCGGCTCTGATAATTGACATTTCAATTCCGATAATCCGATAATCAATCAGGCCAATAGTCAGTTGACTCATAGTGTACAGTATACAGTGTGTGCATATATGTAAAAATATGTACAACTTACTTTTAGTTTTTTATTGCCACAAAATTGCTTTTGATCCTTAAGCACATCTAATATCAGATATCTTAAGACTTTTACTCAAGTACTATTTATATGGATGACCTTCATCAGCATATATACCTGGGGATTTTTTACCAATAACCACTTGATTTTTAAGTCACATATCCAGCATATCACAAAAAAAGCTGAAACTACTGCTGTGGAGACTATCTTTTTGCCTATTATTTATTATGAAGATGTGTTATTTTTAGAATGCCTCTGCTCAGCGCCTTCGCATGCTGGACAGTGTGTGCCAGTGACAGAGTCTGAGATTCATGGTGGTTCTCGCAATCATTGTGTGTTATATTCAAAATTTAAATGGTCTACTTTAAAAGTACACCCTTTCAGTCACTGGTATGTTATCATTTACAAAGCCATTCTTGGCAAACTCCCTATTTAGCAATCTTCTCTTTTAAGTCTGAAATGTGGATATCACAGTCTGCGTTCTCTTAACATTTTGCCATTTGCTGTTCCTGAAGACTGAACGGAACTGGGAAAGCTTTCAGGTTTTTAGCATATACTGCATGGAACAATCCACTGACTGAACTGAATCTTCAGGTCATTAAAACACTAAACAGCTTTAAAACTATGGTGAAATTAATTGAGTCAATGTTGTCTTCATTTAAGTATTTGCACATATTCTCTGATTAATCGAGTGTGCTTTTTCTGTCAATTTGCTGTTGTTACTCTGTGTTGCTGCCATTCCTGGCCAGCTCTCCCCTGTAAAAGAGAGCTGTGATCTCAATGGCAATAACCTGGTTAAATTAAGTCTAAACAAAAATACAATTATATGAATGGGAAAAAATTGTGTGCTACAAATAAACAGCATGTCCAGATGCTAAAATATCAGTTTCATTTTATATATGGTTGTGTTTCTTACCAATGATGACAAAGCCTCCATCTGCTTCCTTCTCAGATGTTGACTTCTTTGAGTCTTTCCGGAGTCCAAGGAAATTGAACATGATTTTTCTCTGTCAACAGAAGAAATCGATGGTTTGACCAACAGTCACTGATGGGAGCTGCCAGTAGTTTTCTGACCAAGTTTCACTTGTCAGACAGAAACTATTTTCTCTCTGACATGAGTTTACTAACAACAAATCTGACAGCTATATACAACATTATGGTGGACAGAAAGCGACCTCCATTAGCGTTACCACAATTATGTATAGACTCTTAACTCTTGGTCTTACGGCGCGTCGTTGTTTTTCTGTTTAATATGACACTTTAAAAGGTCCAGCCTTCAGCAAAGACTTATTTTAACAGTCAAGTCGAAGGCTGTGTGCGATAATGACGGTCTTACTGTCGTCGTACCTTGTCATGAAGTTCACAACACGGCCATTAAGTCAGATAATGCTGTTTTAGTTTTAGTACAGTTGGTTCCAGTCGATTGGTTTCAATTCAGTGCGACTCCGTTAAGTGTTCGTTTCGCTAAACTATTGTACTCTACAGAACTTAACCGAACTAATCTTGAGTCATTACTTTGTCCGTGCAATACTATACGTATTGTTATGTTACAATGCTGACGTCACTGGTCTCCATTTGTTCCGTGTTCGGGTAGAAACTACAAACGCTACCGACGGTTCTTCTACATAGATGTTCTTAGCAACACGAAGCGGAACTATTCATTGATGTTTCCGGAAGGACATTTCCACCAGAGCACAACGGATATGTCATCGGAAAAGTTAAGGGGCGCTGGATTTCTAATACTGGCTTTTCCGGAATTACACCCCACGAGCGTTTTCAATGCAACCATAGCTACACCGCCCGCGCGGGCTTCTATGTGAGAGAAACCTATAGAACCAAGCATTTCCCGCGCGCTGTTACATTGTCCCATGTTCAGTAAAGCCAAAACAGCAAGCAAGGAAGATGGCAAGCATAATTGATGTCCCCAAACCTCGAATAAACTGCTCCTTGCTGTCTCAGCACATAAGCAGACCAGTCTGCTTCGTTGGACGGGTTGAGAAGGTCAGTGTCGCCTGTACCTCAGATGAGTGACAAACGTTTTCAAACGTTATTATGTACGAATGGCTATAGTGCGCTGTGAATGTCAGTAACATGAAGGGCCCGTTTTTTGTCTGCTCTGACAGGTCCACCCGACAGGAAAGACGTTCACTGTCTCGGATGGAGAAGGAAAGGTTGCAACTGTTGAACTAAACGAACCCGTGAGTAACATTGTTGTCACTGTTATATTTCCATCGCATTTTAAGTTACAGGGCTTAGGAACTGTTTTTCGACAACAACACGTATTTTCAGTTCAGTTTTCAACTCTATTAACCATCTGGTCGAAAAAAAAGGGATATTTAACCTGTTTTCCGAAATTGACATTGTGTAAGTTAGAGATTCTTAGAGTGTGATGGCCCTGTGGATACATTAACAGCATCAGTGAAGTAGTATGCAATGCATACTAAAAGTGTTTGCATTTTCCCTTTATTGTGATTTTAGTAACCAGGTTTTAGCACTATTAACTAATTGGAAAACCCAGACCACATTCCAATCATTGACTGATGGTATCACTCCATCCAGGAAATACACAGGACTACTGTTCTTCAAATGCACATTACTTTATTCTCCCCTTTCCTCATAAACCACCGGGAGCCACCATAAGTCACCATCGAACTGTTTAAACACACAGTGTGCAAAATTAAGGCATATTTTGTACATAAAGAATGTAAACACATACACAATACAACATAGCAGAAATAAAAGTACTTAAATAAACAAGTCCACTTGACAAATCTTCCAAAACAAAAAATAAATGTGCACAAAATACAATAATGAAACTGAGTAAAACATCTCTGCACAAACTTAAGGGTTTGAACTTCTTTGCAGAGGCTTGCACACTTCTCCTGCCTTACCACTTCCTTATACCCCTTTCTTTCTTTCTTTCTTTCTTTCTTTCTTTCCTCCAGCTTGAGGAAGAGCTGAGCGGTGTTGTGGAAGTCATCGGTATGGTGTCCAACAAAGGAGCAATAATGGCCAACACATACAACCTCCTAAGAGAGGACAAGGGCATTCCTTTTGGTAGGTCGTCTTATATCGCAGGTTTGTACATTCAGAGAAACACAGCAGCATTTACGTGTAAAGGCTAATGTTCTATCCATTCATTCGCAGATCTGGAGCTGTATAATGAGGCCCTGAAAGTCATCCATGATTTCCCCCAGCACTACCCTTTTGAAGTGGCAGCAAGTGGATGAAACTCACCTCTGGAAAATGTTGTTTTTTTTGTTCACTAAAGTTGTCTTCAGTTTGTTTCCATTGTCTGCTTCATGTGGCCTGTTTTTGTTGTGATTACAATAGATTTGTACAAATGAAAATCTCTAATACCAAGTTAATTTTGTCAATAAAATGAAAACCTGTAAAGACCAAATGAATTGGAAATGTTGTTGTTTTTTACTGTAAATGTTCAGCATAAAACAATTTTAGAATAAAAAAAATAATTTAAAGTTCTCAATCAAAACATAAAAATCTGTAAAATAAAAATCTGCTTAAAGGTCCACTGACTAGCTTTGGGCGTTCAACCAATTCCTGTGGTCCTCATCAAATGAAGAGCTCTGTTTAATCCTTGGATCTAACGAGGGAAGTTTAAAGCAACATTATGTAGGAATACATAAAGGCATTTTGTGCTATTGGTGCCCCTCACAGTTTGAGTGCAACACCACTATTATAAATACAAATTCCTAGTCTGTAAGAAATTGTCAGATGTTAGGCAGGTGCAATCTACAAACAAAAGTCATCACATCGTAATGTTATGTCTCGAAAACTTCTGTCTTGAAGTTCGTAATGTAATGCTGTTATCCAAACTTCTCCCTGAAGTTACATAGAGCAGAATCAAGTGAAATGGTGGACAGTGTGGCTGTGACCGAGACACCGCTCACCTCTATGATAGCTTCAGAGGGAGCGAAGGCTTCTACATAAGGCAGGGAAATGTAAAAGAACTTTAAAAGCAATTTAACAAGAATAAAATGGGATTAAAATACAAACTAAAAGATTAGAAATGCAGTTTTTTGCTTGAAATGATTACTGGTGAGTAGGGCTTGTTAAAAAAAAGTCCATTCACATAAGAATAACAATTTGCTGAGCAACAAAAAAATGCAGAATGCTGACTGAATTAAAAGGGTCTAAACTTTGAGGGAAGCGCGGCACCCGGACAAAAAACAGCATGCACACAGTAGAGTCTTCTTGAAGTTTGTCTTCGAAAAGGAAGCGGTTGAAAGTATTTCTTTTATTTAAACTTTATTTGAACTCTAATTGTGACAACTTTCTGCGTCGTCACAAGATGTCACCACGTAAAGTTAGCGGAGTAGCGTTACATGGCGACGTCTTCGAACAAGCGGCCTTCAACACATGGAACAAACTGTGGTGAAAAAGTAACTGTTCAGCGCCTTGTGCAATGACGAACCCCCCAGGAGGTAGTGGCAGCAGAGAGGCTGCTCTCACGGCTGGACTTCCAACGTTAACACAAAAGCACACACCTCCTTAGTTGTTGTCCACATACATGCTTTGAAATTAATTAATTGATTATTGCTTTCAAATGTGCTATTTGTAAGAAAAGTTGAGTTTCTCAAAGTTTGAGTCATCATTCACAAGTCATCAAATGATGATGCTCGGGATGGCAGCTGACCCCTACAATCCCAAAACGTCATTATTTGACAAATTGGAAATGACGCTCAAAATCTACCTTTCTTACAAATAATACCTTGAACCTTTTAAAATACAAAGGTGGTCTTTCTTAATTTCCAGTTGTCTCATGTAGTATTTTTTAGCAGATTAGGAACACTGGTTGATAGTTTAGTACACAATAATTAAAATAATTCCCAGTAGGAAATACTGTATCCGTGTTTGAACTCTAATGGACAGCAGGGGGCAGTGTTGCTAGAGAAACCATCTTTGAGCTGGAAAGCCTTCAGATCAGGGGAGAAGAATGCCATTAAATCAACTTGTTGAATTAAACCCAGGTTCAGGGTTGCTTCTCTAGTGGGAGAAGAGAGAGGGATACGTTGTCAGTACAGCTGAAAGACATAAACGTGGGTTCTTCTTTGCAAAGATAAAGTTAATTTCAATTGAATTTGTCTCTTTGAACCATGTGATAGACATGTTTCATGTGTACCACTGGATAGTATGACTAGTATTGTTGATATCTGAGGATGTGAAGGACGCTTCAGTAGGAAACAAACTCATAACCCCATGATAGAGTGATAGTGATAGAGCCCTGCCCAGCTCAATGAGCTACAGGATGACAGCATTATGGTTTTGCTTGTATCACACCGTGCTGGTCTAAATGGTCTACACATACAGAGGGTTAGCGTTAGCAATATGACATGCGGAGAAAGGCTCTGATCCCAGGTTTTTTTTTCTGTTATAAGCGGTTAGTCACTTCTGAGAATTACAACTGATGTAACCCTAATGATGTCACTAGGGTTATATCTCAACTTTAGATAGTTACTCCAGTCTTACTTCTGTCTGATCAATTCAGTATTTTTTACCTGAGATATGACATATTGATACAGTTTGATTCACTGCATTCCTGAACATACTTCGATGTGGTGAGGACAGTCTTTATTAGTTTATTTATGAATTCTGTGAACTCTCCTGTACTGGGCCACACATGGTGGAGACCAGTAGCTCCCAAACCTGAGGTCAGGACCTTCCAACGGGTCATAACAGGAATAAAGGAAAAAAACATGTGCTATGATAATACTGATTTTCTTAAGTCTTTGCTTTTTGTCAAAAAGACTGGGAAACAAAGACTGTAATTTATGACTGCAACAAACAATCATTTTCATTGGAGATTAATTTGATGTCCATTTTTGGACTAATGAAAAATGTCTCTTGTTGAGCCAACAGTCGCAAACTAAGAGTGCTCACAGTGGTATTAAATGTATGAAATACATTTCCTAACATGTGAGATAAGGGACATTTCTTCTGGAAAAAAGTTTAGTTAGATTTAGCCAATTAATTCAGTTGACTGATCTGTTGGTTTATTTCTATCAAATGTTTGCACAGTCAATTCAAAGTCATTCGTTTTAATTATTACTTTTGCATCCTTCCCAGAGGTAAGATAAGAAGATGAACACCGCTGTCATGTCTCTATATTAAACGTGAAGCAGACAGGTCACAGGTATCTTAGCTTAGCATACAATCGTGTTCTGTAATTAAAGTCACAGAAGTATCATTAGTGCCATTATTGTATTGTTTGACTATTACAAATGCATTGATGTATCAGTAGCCTTTTAAAGATGTAGTCGGCTGTGGTGGAGCTAATTTATCTATTGTAGATGAATCACAGAGCGCCACAGGAAATCTTCCCTGCCTGTGGCCATCATACTGTTGGCTCCTCACTTTGAGAGTCAGACACTCTGAGTCAATAGGAGGACTCTGGACGCTTTGTTTCTCTCTAATGTGCAATAATTAAGACAAACAATGTGCAATATCCCATATATTCATTCAACTGTAGCATCACTTATCACACTGTATATGCTACATATTCTAGTAGAATGTACATTTCTGTCATTTTTGTTGTGTTTTTGTTGTTCCTGCACACATATATTATTATTATTATTATTATTATTATTATTATTATTATTATTATTATTATTATGCACATCTCTGGACTTTGAATGGGAGCATCTGTTGCGTGATTCTGATTCTGATTATTATTCTGTTACACATAACATGAAAAATATATTAAAGTTTTTCCAGGGTCCAAATGATGTACAAACACATAAAAAGACGGGATGAATGCATAGAATATAGAAAGCTATAATAAAATGAAGATAAGGTATTCATTTTATGTTGTATACTAATCATATTTCTTCTTATTCTGCAAAAAAAAGTGACTCATCGAATATGCCTGTCAGATAAATGTAATGCAGGAAATAATAATTCCAACAATAATTTTTGAACATAGAAAGTTAAAGAAGCGTAAAAATATTCCCAGATTGTATAGGTATGTAACATAATCCAAAAGTTTTCCAGAGCCTTGGGGTTGACTATATGTTGACAGGATTTTAATTTGTAAGAATCATCCTTCAGCAGAATGATGAACGCCCAACACTTTATAACCCTGACATAAGATGTGATCCAAGCAGGAAATTATCAATGTGAAATATAGCTTTATGGCAAACCAAATGTATGGATGCGTATATCATCACACGAGGAGGCACGGTGACGATGTCAGCTGCTGTAAAAGTACGAGGTACATTCAGTGTGTGGATGGGTGGGAGAGCAGTAGCCTGGAGGGAGGCAGCTGCTGTGTTCCAGCAAGTCGAAACAGTGCTGTTAATGTTGCAGCATCTGCTCCATCTGCTTCCACCCACAGACAGTATCGCCTCCATCTCACACACTTTGTCATGGAAACGTCTTCATTTCTTTTGACATCGCTTATCTATGTCACATCATGCACACGCAAAAACTCATTAATTATACTTAATTAATTGATTTAATTTGAATTTTTTGTTGTTGTTTTTTTGGGAGGGGATGACTGATCACGACTTCAATGATTGTATAGTGTTTAAGGCTGATACAAAACATGAAATCAGTCATATGCTTTAACCTAAAGACTATGACTGATTAGTCAATCAACAAAAATGGACAACAATTTTTGAAAATGTGGTGTGTTGTTTACGTCAAAGAAAAATTCTGGGTCCAGCTTCTTTAACATGAGGATGCTTTTATATCACTGAAGACTTGAATTTTGGACAAATCATATCATTTTTTTTGTAGAGCTCAACCAATGCATAGTTTGTTCTCTAGGGGATACCGACAAGTATTTTTTTTCTTTTGTTTTTTTTTTAACTGTTACTGTCCAATAAAACGTATCATAGTCAGATTCTTCAAACTGTCGAATTGTGAAATTGGTCTAACATAAAAAAATCTAATATATTTCTGGCAATAATTTGAAGACAGCTCCCTTAGGCTCTGGGACATTGTGATTGGCATTTTAATTTGTAACTGGTTCTAACATTTTATGTGCTAAACGATTCAAAACGAATCATTAAAAAAAAAGTTGCAAAAGCATGTGATGCATTGAAAAAGAAGATCGTTAGCTTTAGCCCCAAACATGGATTTATGATGTGGATTATATTTTAATACCAATTAGTGAACAGTTATTGGCAAAGCTGTTTCACTTCTTGCCACTTGGGGCAGAAAAACAAGCTGAAACACACTGTCGTAGCCCTTTAAAGTTTGCGTTTGCAAACAGTGGTGTGGTTACACATTTAGACATTAGAATTCATTTTGATGCATGTTTCTGGTAACATAATGAATGCGAGTCCAGTTCTCTGAAGGTTGGTCACTATGAGCAATACACATTGTTTGATCCATTACTGGAAAAAGCTGTTGAGAAGTGCAGCTTTGAGTTGATATTTAGGCGGGGAAGCACACAAAGCTGTAAACTAAACAGTTTACACTATTATCACCTTATAGCTACTGTTTTAATGGACAGTTAAGTCAGGAGAGACAAGTGAATGAAGTAAAGTAAATTGTATTACAGCAGATGATATGCGATATATGACAGCAGATGATATGTGATATCTCACAACAGATGATATGTGATATATCACAACAGACAATATGTAATATATGACAGCAGACAATGTGTGATAATGACAGCAGACGATATGTGATTATGTGATACATGATAGCAGATGGTATGTGATATATCACATCTGATGATATGTGATATATGACAGCTGATGATATGTGATATATCACAGCAGGTGATATGCGATATATTACAGCAGATGGTATACGACATATGACAGCAGGTGATATATTACATATGACAGCAGATGGTATGTGATATATCACAGCTGATGATATGTGATCAAAGGGTGTATGCCCTGAGCAACAGCAAGAAGAATCATCCCATGGAGTCCAGACATTTGTGGTGGTGTATGACTCTCTTGAGACAGATACTGTAGGCTGACTAAAATGATGAAACTGGTGAATCTGTGAAGACTGGGCACTGATTAGGTGTCAGAGGACATGTGCAAAACAGCAGCATGAATTAACTAAAGGCAGGGAGACAATAATATTACAAAAGACAGCAGCAAGATGATATATGATGTGAAGCCACAAATTTAAAGAGCAGCAGGGATTTTTGTTGACTAACTCAGAAGTTAGCATCGCCCTGGTGACCTCAACAAAAAGCCTTTTGGATTTTCAATTCTATTTTGGATTATTGCTAAAAACGTTTGTATTTTTGAAGCGTCTTCTTACACTATATACACACACATGTAAGTGCAAATTGATCATTCTACAAGTTGGAGGTAAAGAAGTTTGCATCTACAGTAAGTGCAGCGATGAAATGATGTTTTATGGCTCTGACAACCTCTATATTCATTTAGCCACTTGTTAGCGACTGACTTTTCTAAGATATGTAAATGCTTTAAAATTGTGGGGTATTTACTGCTGTATTTTATGTCATGGAAAAAAAGGTGAACATCCCTCAAGTTTGTGTCAAACACAAACCTTATTCCTGGCATTTGAATCAGAAACTTGAAAAACACTTATTTCTGAGTTTTAAGAATAATTCCTGCAGCACTTTTATTTTAGCTCTATTTTGGTCCCAACCACCTACAACATACAACATGAATAGCATATATATATATATATATATATATATATATATATATATATATATATATATATATACATAGTGCAGCTTGTATTCATTAAAATGGCAATCTCTATTCTTAAAGCACTCATTGTGTCACCTCAGAATGTTGGACAAGATTTGGATTTAGCCCTTCATGGGTAACTGAAACTATTTAGTGAAATATTTTGAGTGACTTAATGCCTCTATCGACAGAATGAGACACGTTTAATTGTGGGGTTAACAGACTGACACCTCTCAAAATGTCAAATAAAATGATCCCCTTGATCCTGTTGGTGGGTCCACGCTGACTGGACAAAATCTTGTGTACCATAGAAAGCAATTACCTACCCAATACATCATCACACTCATACATCAGTGTTGGCATGTTTCTGTTTGCATTTGTCACACAGTGTAAGTTACTGTCAGTCAGAATGACATAAATCGCCTCTCTTAGGTTAGACATTTAGCACTTTTTGGGATGTTTATGATGCCATTCTGTTCTGCCTGTTGACCCCGAAGTGACCACAATAACTGCAAAACTGAGTCGGGATCTTGTAAACCTAAGTGTTTAACCCATTACCATACCTCCGAAGTTTAGTAGCTCATATTCTACATACCACAGTGGACACTGTGAAAATCCTGAAGTTGCCCATAAATGCAGCAGCTCCTCATGTGAGCCAACATGTTTGGAACAACCTCTGCAAATCTATCACATGCCTATCAGGGCTTTTAGGCCGACTGCATGGAGCTGTCAGGCCTGCCAAAGTCTGAAGTGCCACAGGGTGCTTCGACAAATGATCCAAGCATGGCAGGTTCAAGGAGACTTCATACCTGCAAGCGCCTCATGTAAGCATTCGCAGGCTCTAAAGCTGTCTCCGCAGCCTGGTACTGCTGTAGATATATAGCAGCATGTGGCACTAAAACAATGCTCCCTTTTGAAAAGAATAACCTTGAGTTCAGCTCAGCCAAAGACTATTTGAATCTGTATGTCAAACACGGTTGCTTGTACTTGTCTCAGAACTACTCTGAATGAACAGCAAGACATCTGTTACAAGAAAGGTTAGAACAAAGATCCATTTGTAAGAATGTTTAATTTCAGACAGCATTATTTGGAGTTAGCTATGAACATAGATGGGTGTGGACAAGGGAAATACTGCCATAGGTTCATTCGTATCACCCTCCCAAAAAACGGGTGAGTGGTATCTAGCCATTCAGATACTTTTATGTGCCATGGTTTAAACAGTTGTAGTCACAGCTTTCCAACCACCCATAAAGAACATGTACACCATGTCAGTCTCCAGTTCCAATTAGTTCTACAGCTCTCATGTTTCGGTGAAGGAGTGAGTGGAACACAAACTACTATGTCACAAAAACATTCATGAAGTTGGATTCTGTAATTGATTTATCATAGGTCTTCTGTGACCAAGTCTGCTGGATCAAAAATATACATACAGTAATTCTAAAATTTGGTTAAATGTCTCTTGGCCATTTTCACCACATTTAGCTGCTTTTGATAGCCATCCACAAACTCCTGGTAGTCCTCTGGCTGAATGTTTAACCACTCCTCTTGATACAATCGGTGAAGTTCAACTACATTTGTTGGCTTCCTGGCACAGGATTGTTGAAGATAATACTCCTTCTTCATTATTCCATTCACTGTCTTTAAAGCAAAAGATCCACTGGCAGCAAAGCAGCCCCACAGCATAACACTACCAGCTCCATGCTGGACAGTAGGCCTGGTTGTTAAAGGTCTCACCTTCTCTCCTCAAAACATATTGCTGCTCATTGTGGCCAAACAACTCAGTTTTTTTATGTGACCACAGACTCACAGATCTTTTTGCCGCACAGTCTTCATTGGGGTCAAGGACTACCTGTGATGTTCTAACAGAGCACTGAAGATTAAAGAAATGTCCCGTTCCGATGATCTGGAGTTCTCCAGAGTCTCCTCCATCCTTGACTACCCCAGAGACAGTCGTCCTGCTCTTTTCAAAGTAGTAATTAGATTGCGAGTTTGTAAATATCTATAAAATTCCTGTTTAGGAATTCCAAATTCCAAAATCATGAATGTAAGAACGTGTTTTGCACTGAAAAGGTTGACCCAAGCTTCTGATATTAAATGTCATCACATTAAGTACATAAGCCAAACCGAGGTATATGTGAAGTAAGAAGAGAGAGAGAGAGAGAGAGAGAGAGAGAGAGAGATTAAGGAATGAGGAATGAAGAATAGACAGAAAAAACAAAAAGTTAATAATCATGAGGGACCCGCCCCCCTCCCAGAAACTAAGAGCATAGTCCCCAAACGACGGGGCAGCCCCATAACAGTAAATAAAGCCCTTTACTTGTATGACAGATGGCTAACACCCATAACCCAAATGCAACATATTTGAGAAAATATAGCTGATTGTTTTGAAGAAGAAAAAAAAGTGGCTTAGCTCCATGAATAAGATTTATCTTCCTAGAACAGCAGGCAGGTGGAAAAGAAACAGACATGATTGGAAGGGGTAAATAAACTGGGCCTGATGGATGAGCAGATTGGGCACTGATATGACCAAATTTGGACCAATGTGGGTTTAATTTGTACCAACCACAAAGGTTAGAAATAACCAAACATCATCAATGGTGACTTTCTTACCTCAAAATTAAACAATATCTAAATGAAATGATTCACTTCAATCAAAATAATGATTAATTACCTCAAAATAATGACATACTTAACTCAAAATAATGACAATATTTATATGTAAAGAATTTCTTATCTCAGTATAATTGCATAGTATCTATATGTAATGACTTACCTATCCAAAAATAATTAAATGTATCTCCATATAATTACTGACTCATCTCAAAATAATGACTCACTTATCTCAAAATCATAGAAGTCTCTATATGTATTACTGACTCATCTCAAAATAATGACTTACTTAACTCAAAATAATAACTTAAGTATCTTAAAATATCTTAAAATAAAATAATGATAGCATTTTGATAGCATTTTGAGGTTAATACTTTTATTTTGAGGTCCTAGTAGAATAGTTTTACATAACAAAATTTACAATTTTTCCTTTTTCACACTGTCTTGAATGCTACATTTTAGCCACAGAGAGAGAGACATCTCGCCTTTCACTTTGGTGAAAGTTGCACATGATCATTACAAAATGTGCAGGATGTGGTTAATCAGAGGCATGGTAGTGTGATCTAAAATAACCTTCTTCTAAAATGACGTGCGTATCTCAAAATTATGACAGAATTTCTGAAAATGACTTAGTATTTCACAATAATGTCTCAAAAGTCATCAAAAGTAATGTGAACATTTCTCAATATAATGACTTACAGAATATTTTTTCTCATCACATTGGTGGAAATGGGCTTCTATGGTTCCTCTCTAAATAGTAGCTGAATAATTTCCTTTGTTAAAGTTATTTTTTTATTTTTCATTGTTACTCATGTATAAGTGGGAGTTTCCCATTCCCATCACTGGCAGTGTTTCACATGGCCATGCCACTGTCCAAAACGTGTCTGGGCGTGCAGCTATGTGCTGTAACAGGCCCGATGGTCTTATCAAAATATGTTGACCTGTGGCAGGAAGTGCCCTCTAAACTGCCAGTCTGGTATTGATGTTGTTGCCGCCTGGCTGTGTTGTCTTAGCACAGAGCTGTCTGCAGACAGTGTGCCACGGCATTACCACCCGTCTCTTCCCATACAGCCAGCAGCATCAAGCACTCAGGTCTGCTGTCTCCACACACTCTGTAATCACAATATATGCATGACATGTTTCACACATTTACCAAGCTCTCAGAAGAATCAATTTTGATAAGTGAAAAGAGGACAATGACAGCATCCTTTTTTTTGTCACAGTGGTGATTTAGCGCCAGACAAGCCTTTTTTCAGGAGAATCAACAATGGCATTAGGAATTACCCTCTCACTGAAGTTACATAGTGCAAGTGATAGGGGGTGGGACGCCATTCACCTTATTACCATCAAAATGATTTTGAAGCAGTTATTCTATTGTTGTGTGTGTGAGAGAGGGGGAAGTGTGTTGTTGTTGTTGTTGTTGGGAAGAAGGTATGGAGGAATAAATACACTGCCCAAGAAATCATCCGTCTCCATCCTGCTGTCTCTTTCATAAAGAGTAGTCCAGTCACCACCAACGAGTGAAAACACACATCGTGGAAACGCAGTGAAAAAGCCAGTAAGTGGAGTGAAAATACATTTGAAACCACAGGTTGCATTGTCTGCCACTAGAGGTCTTTCAATCAAAACCGAAGATGAATAGTGTGGGATCATGTAACCCTGTATCACGCCAAACTGTGTAATGGATGTCACTGTTGCATTTGGCCTAGCCTCACCATGAAAACAGCAAAGGCTGATACTAGGGTCCACATAGCAATAACAAACATACAACTCCAGTTACATTTTCAAAATAAAAGGTATCAAAACTACTTGGTAAGGTTTAGCAAAAGATCATCATTTCCCCTCAAAGTAATGTGAGTGTTCACTTTTGGGTTCACACAAGACCCAAACCCTGGTTACCTTCGTAAAAAGTCCCATGAACCATCAGATCCACCACAATATCCCTCCAATACCTTCATGAACATACATGCTTTTAGGGCCCAAGCAAGACAAACTGTCACACTGTCCTCCAGCAGATCAATGGGTCTGTTAGATAAGTTGGTGCAAGACTGGGCTGCATAATGGAAAATCGTTGCCTATATTTTTAAACAACCACCATTGCTGAGGAAAGTCTATATATCTGACCGACTTCTTCATGTTACGTTCAGTCACATTGCTGACTTCCTTCCTCACTCTCAGGCTCTCTCCTAGAAGTTACTGCTGACCAAATAAAGCCAAGAGTTACCTTGAGTTAACTTGTGGATTTCTCTGTTTGAACATTGTTGAAAACATTTAGAATAATGTGAGTATACTACTCACCAAAATATATAACAAAGATTTTGTCATTTTTAGACTTTCTTTTACAGACATTTTACATAATGTATCTACAGGCATTACTTAGTGTAAAAATGTCTTCGCATTAAAAATGGATCATGAATTAACTTGTGCATGTGCAAATGTGCAGATAACAGTCAAGTAAAGTTAAAATAGGTTTAACTGTTTTCATTGATTTGAAACAGTATAACAACATAAAAGTAATCAACTGTTTGCTAACATGGTAGTCACAAGTTAATAACATGCTAATGATATGTGACTGCTGTGTGTACATCTTGTTCCGCTGTGTTCTTGAGACCAAAAAAAAAATATTCACGCAGCTTTAAGTGAGACCTTTCTATTTGTTTGCAGAGGAAGCCTTTTAAACAGAAACTGCGTGTTGACTGTGTATTACAGTAATTGATGAGGAGTGAGTAATGAGAAGGGAATCTGACAAAAACACATTTACCAGGCAAATGGCGAGTAGTTTACATTTAGTTTCAAGTTCTTTTCCAACCAAAATAAGTATTTGACCAGATGTCCTATTATAGCTTTAAGGTCACAATTAACCAAACATGGTTGTAAACCCACCCTAGCCTATCAACCGTTTAATCTGTCAGAATAGTAAATGGACACTTATCATGTAGAAAGTATGGATGAGGTCCGCTGCAGCAGACTGATGTGCTGTATGAAGAGAGGTTGTTTGAAGGAATGTTTTCTCCAAGACTCCAGGTAATATTTACTAAATGATTGGCTTGCTTTTTGGGGAGAGCAGTGGCATGTGTCAGACGTATCAGTGATTTATATAAGGAACCGGGCATGAGGCCTTATCTGAGCCTGTCTGTTTGAATTATGGGAGCAGCTAATAGAAGTTTCTCACAACCAACTCAACATCCTCAGGCTGCCACTGAGCATACTACTCCGTAAAGATTAGGTTTGATACATCTGAATTTCCCTTTTACTCTCCCCCTCGCCCTCCTCATATGAACCATATTTCAGTCCAACCTGAGACACCGGCCTACTTCTACCTCCATGTTCAGTCTTCCTCACCCCATAAGTCATTTTAAGTATGCATTTTCATTCTGTATTCAACTTGGTGGCCCTTGAGCGGTATATTGCTCGCATTTCACCTTAGTTTTTCTTCCCAGAGGAAGAAAGTTATAATAACATTGAAATGCTGCCAACAGCCCCTGTAGTTTTACTCAAAGGGGGTGGGTTGAGTTGGTATGTTCCTTAAGTTGAACAAAAAAATATTGTACAAGTGTTATACTTCTTCTTCTTACTTCAACTTATTTTTTGTTGTGACAAGTGACAAACTTAACAGCCAGCACTGCAGCTAAAGAGAAGGGCCTGTCCCCTCAACACTGTTTGATCTCAGGGCAGAAGGTCTCTGGGCAGGTGTTTTGTCAAATAAGAAGGGGCTAGATCATTTAACAGTTTTCAACAAAATAATCATTTGAAATGCATTTATCATGCTGCAATATCTAAGACTTTTTGTTTCATAATTATTCAGTAGGAAGTGATGAAATTTGTCTTTTGAAGATTTGTTGAAGCCGTCTACTGGACTTAGCGTGCTAAACAGTCCTTTCTTCGATTTATCAGTGACATACTGCCTCCTTTCTGTTTGCAGTATGAATTTGACAGGCAACCAATTATTACATATGGCACCTTACTTTTTCTTCTTTTGATGGGAAAGGGAATCACATGCAAAGGAGTAATTTTGCATTATTGCATTGGTGTTTTTTTTCTAAAGAGATTTATCACAGTACTTCCTCTCCTACTGTATATACTTGTGAGCAGAGTGAAAATGTATGCAAGCAGTGTACAACTCCAGTAGATTCAAGGTTTTCTTCAAAGGAAAGAAGAAATATTAAAATAGACTTACAAGTAACAATATTGAATATTGATTTTGTTTGGTGGTCACTGACTGGAGCTCATAGTTCAGCTTGGTTTAGTTTAGTTTCTGTGTAATAGTGGCGATTTCCCACTCACCTTATCAGAATCCGTAATTAGTAAAAATTGCTTTGCCTTCAAATTAAAAGCAGAACATTTGTCACGTAATCTATCGTATAGTAAAAAAAATCATTTGAATATTTTGAAAATCTCCAAATGATATAATGCATTTATGACATTAAGTAGATAAAAGACAGCTTCAACTGTAAAATCGGGGGGAAAAAATCACGATGTCCTTTTTTTTTGTGCAAATTAAGTTTTATTGTGAAGGGTGTGATAGGAAGTGTGAGTTGCTGTTATGTGGGTGACTTGTCACCGGTGTGCTGTGAACTGCTGCAGGTCTGACTGGAGAGCTTTTTACTTTCCCTGCCTCTGTGGTGAAACCATCCCGCAAACAGAGCACCGCACCGCCTGACCAGCTCACTGATGGATTAAACTGGAGCTCTTATTTTGTTAACACACAGGTACGTGTCCAACGGCAAGGGATATTCAGTCAAACTGCCAGTGATAAAAAGTCCTGTGATGTATTTTAATTTACATTCCAGTTGCAGAATTAACTGAATAAGAATATGCTGTAGTTGAAATATGCAGAGGCCAAATGTGTCCAGAAACTAATGACAAATTATCTAATTACCAGTGAAAGCTTAATGGTTTCATTCAGAGTTTATATATCAGAGATAACATTCACTATTATTTTTTAAAGACAGGCTTTCCTTCTTATTCTTCCTCTTATTCTTCCTCTTATTGTTATTGTTGTTGTTATTATTATTATTATTATTAGTAGTAGTAGTAGTAGTAGTAGTAGTAGTAGTAGTAGTATTGGTAGTAGTAGTATAGCAGATCTATCATGTCTGCAGGTAGTAGTTGTAATCACACTGGCAGTAATAGTTTTTGTGGCACCATTAGCAGCAGTAAAGTCCAGTTGATTCGTGTAGAAAATTGCACACAGGGGTAGGCGGCCCACAGCTGCAAATGTGAATACTGCTACTGCACTAGTATCATCAGAAGCGGGAGTAGCTGTAGTTATGCTGTAGTGGAAATATTTCAGTGGCAGCAGCAGAACAATGACCAAAATGACACATAATACCATTAGTAGTTGTTTTGACTGTAATAGTAGTAGAAATGACAGTCCTGTTTGCAGTAGCTGTGGAGATTAGGAGTGAGTGATAAGTGAGTGATAAGTTATATGTAACTTTTATCATATCATTATATATAGTGGCGGAGGTGACCACAAAGAAATGCTTATTTGTATGTGGCTAATACAAAAAATCCTTTGAAATATAATGCTGCCATAAATCACTCCTGCCTATTGATTAACAACTTCAGCCACAATTACCTGACACCAGTGTGAATGGATAATGACTGAATGCCCTTGTTTGTGTGAACTTTTCCTTTAAATGGCTGATGCTAAATCTTTGATGGTGGAAATGTTAGCAGCAGTTTTCCTATTATTACAAGCAGCTTGGGAAAGAAGTTGTGGTTAATGTTGACAGTGGTAGTAGTAGCAGCAGTGATAGTATTGATAGTAGTACTAATGACAGTATTTGTTTTAGTTGCAGCAGTAGATGTATCAGGTGCATCCAGAAACCTTAATTGCAGTGGTATACAGTTATAAGTGCAGCAATTGTAGTAGTTGGTAAGAACACGTTGAATCAGTAGACGTAGGGGTAATAGTGATAATGGCCATCAGGCACTTTGATCAGAAGTGATATCAGGGAGCAGATTGCTGAGCTGAGGGAGTTCAACGGCATCCTCTGAGAGCAGCCGTCGCACTGTTGTCTCCCTCTGGTGTCCATGTAAAATCATTGCAGCCTTCACCGCACTCGGGTTGAGGTGATGCATGACAGACACCGAGTGACTGATGCTGTCCATTATTAAGTCTTGTGAAAGCATGACTTAACTCTCATGTCACTTTAATCTGATTTATATTTTCCAGGCTGAGCAGCTGGACTGAAAAATGAGTACGTGGGGGCTCTTAAAGATCTTGATCCTCACCCTGGCACTGTCAAGCCCGACCAAAGGCCAGAAGAGAAGGAGGAAGGGGCAGAAAGATGACAACCAGATCATCGTTAATGAGGCCAAAAGTAAGTGTTTTAAATGGTCATAAAATGTATGTATGCTCTGTATCACCTTGTCTTAAAAGAGTTAGAAGCGAGTATCGCTGGGGATACTGCTGTATAGCTTGCCAGACAGCAGCCGAACAACTGACCTTATATTTAATGATGGTCTTCTTACTGAGCTAGTTTATATCTCCCTGATTTTCACTCATTACTATGACAACATGATGTTATTACCTCATTAACATGTAGCATGCAAACAGCTAACTAAAAATTACAAATGTGCACACTTGCCAGATCAAGATTTTTATGGCAGGAGGTGAGGCGAGAAGGTTCCCTGTAGCTGTTGCCAATTCCAACAGTATGCCCTTTATTCTATAGTTGGTTATGGATGTTACAATAAACCACTGCACCAACTGCTTGAAGCCTTTCTATATTGTTATAAGAATGTAAGCCCGCTGTGTTTTGCTTCCTGTGCAGCCCTGATCTGCCCGGTCGAGATCATGTTCATTGTAGACAGCTCGGAGAAAGCCAAAACTCTGCTGTTTGAGCGACAGAAGGACTTCATTCTGCGCTTCAGCACCAAGCTCATGCAGCTCCACTCGTCGGGCTGGCGTCTGCGGCTGCGCCTGGCCGCTCTGCAGTACAGCAGCACTGTGTCAGTGGAGCACAACTTCAGAGACTGGCAGGACTTGGACGTCTTCCAGAGCCGGGTGGCCTCCATGACCTTCATCGGCCACGGCACCTACTCCTCTTATGCCATCACCAACGCCACCAAGGTGTTCAGCCGCGAGACGTCCCCCAGCAGCCTGAGGGTGGCACTGTTGATGACGGTCGGAAATGACCACCCACGCAGCCCCAGTGCTGTGATGGCTGCTGCTGAGGCCAAACAGCACAACATCAGGGTGTTCACCATCAGGTTGTCGAGCCTGCCAAAGGACGATGCCATGGGTGCAAAACTACGATCCATTGCCAGTGCCCCCCCACAGCAGCATGTCCTCAGTCTCGCTGACAGCCATCTGGACGACAAGCTCTTCAGCGAACTGGTGAGTAATGTTTGTGTCAGGGTTGCATCAGTGCTACATATCTACTAGCAGATAATAAAAGAAGCAATTAAAACAGATGAGATATAAACAATAAGGCACAAGTAGGATTGTAGAGAGTTTTTGAATGGAACTATTTTTATTTATAATGAAAACTCAGGGTACTTTTCAAAATAGATGACTACTTGTAAAGTCAGTTCTTTCCAGAACCTGATAGATAAGCAGCTTAGTTGATATTATCAGATGACATTTGCCAGATATATCGGCATATTTATATATGTTGCCAGATATGCGGCAATATGAAAACAATGTCTTTATATCAGCTTAGATATCAAAACCGGAATTTTTGCTTCTTTATGGGCATCGACCTGAACTCAAGTATTAGTGGGGGTGTAGTTTTTGTGTGGGTTGGTGTTGATGATTTCTGCAGAACTGGACCATGACTAACTCTGGTTGTCTTTTTTCACTCAGAACACAATTGTCAAAACTGGGGTAAGTACTATGAGATCGATTATTTTCATCATCATTTTCTGTATTTTCTGTAGTTCTTTTATACTGCTCTTACAGTTGCAAGAAACATCTTCAAGATGAAATAATCAGTGATAAAACTAAAGATAGATTCACCAAACTATCAAAGTTCTCATTTGTATTCTTTGTTTGCCTTGTGCCCAAGCACACTGTTGATTATTTGGTTTGTATTTTGCTCTTTGCCTCCGTCTTTATTGCAGTGCCCACAGCCAAAGACTTGTCTGTGTGATAGAGGGGAGAGGGGTCACCCCGGAAATCCAGTGAGTTGGTTTTTTTTGCAGTGTATTTGAAATCATCCTGTACTACTTCTTAACCAGTCTTCCTGTGTTAACATCTGTAACAATCAGTTAGACTTGTTTCCTTGGGCATATCAATATTGAGCGTCTTGTTGTATTGTTTTACATTGCAAATGTATTACCTCTAGTTTTGTTGTTAATTTCCAGTGAACGAGCCAACCAGAGCAGACAATGTTTGCTAATGTGTGTATGTATGTGGATGACTTAAGAATCTCTACTGGCCAATGGATGGATGGATGATTGGATGGATACATAAGTCTGTTGGTCGGTAGTTAGGTAGCTAGTTAGGTAGGTTGGCTGGTAGGAATCTGTGGGTATGCCGAATGGTAGTTGGGTAGGCGGGTATGGTTGATAGGTTGGTAAATTAGCCATTTTGTCAGTAGACAGAGCTGATCACAAGCTTTCATGTGATATACATAATTAATTGTGTCACTTGTGCCACTCAAGTGTCAGTTTCACCCCTTTGGTGCTCACCCCTGGATGGATTGATAAATCATAATCAGGAATGACCCAATGGTTGCACTAGAACAACAGTAGTCACACTATTAGATTTTCACTGGATGATTATTTATCTCGTTATTTATAACATTTATTAATAACATTTGTATGGTGGTTGGCAACCAGTGTTAAGTTGCATTACCGCCACCAACTACCACAAAGCGTGAACAAAAAGAAACAGAAAAAAGAGATTACAGAAAGAGATTACAGGCAAAATTATTTACGTGATGTAATCATATGTTTATCATAAACACATATCAATATTTCATTTTTTGAATATCATGGTAACTGTTTTGTTGACCTAAATTTACTCATATTGCAATAGATGATCATACCTATAGACGTACCTACCCGGCAATAACTGCACAAAAAACAATTAGCTATAACCAAAAGTTTAGCCAACCAACAATCACCTAACAGCCCAGTATCATTAACTGGTCACACTGTAATTGAACCATCTATTGGAAGTAAGCCAACATAAAAGGGAAATGCATGCACTGATCATAGAGGTTTTGAGGTTGATTCAGGATTGTTTGGTCAAACTATATCGTACTAAATGTCACTGAAGACCTTGCTAGTAGTAGTAGTTGTTTTGCTTCCAAGTGGTAGACAGGTGCATAGACCAACTGACCAGTCTCACCATCCTTGGGCTATGCTGCTAGCTGACTAGCTGATCCAGTCACCAAGAGAAAGTAAACTTTTCTTAACTTTCTGATCAAAGTTTTTACAGACTTTTGAGTAATGTGACACTATTTCTGCACCAGCTTACAGGTCGACAGTCTCTTCCTCAGCCACACATAGCGCCAAAAAGCCTCACACATTGGCTTGTTATCCCTGAATCGCTGGGAATTCTCCCCGTCTCAGCACCTGGGCTGGTGGCCTACACAAGCAGGTGCGCCTGGCCTGCATTCAAAGCACTACAGGGAACAGATGTGAAAGAGCAGGAAATGTTTCCCACAATGCAAGTGTAGCAGGTGGGCCAGCTGAAAGGGCCGTTTCACTGGTAGCACTGCTGAAGAGAAGCAAAGGTCAAGGATGGCAGATTAAACCTGAGCAAACACACGGTCTGCACTGATCTGAGAACCTGCTGCACTGAGGTGGAGGTTTATGTTGGACAGGGGTTACAGACAGGTCGCACTGAGAATGACCTTCCTGACGTATGCCTATACATACACAGAATCCAAACTGAAAGGGGGCCCAAATATTTTCATTTGGCACAATCTCTGCCTTTACTTTCATCTAGGGGAAACCAGGCGAGCCGGGGTCTGATGGATTTCAAGGTCCAAAGGGATCTCGCGTAAGTCCACATTGTCTCCGTAATCCAGTGCTGGTAAGAGAATGAATCCATGAAGTGTTGTTTGATGTGCTGTTTTGTCTGGTCTTGGTCACTTTAGGGGGAACCTGGCATTAATGGACGTCCAGGAATGGAGGGCCTTGGGGTAATCATCACATTATTGTTCTCAACCTTCTCTTGCTTTGGTCACAGGTTTTCAAACTTTCATGTCAATCTGAGTGCAATATGATATACTGTTATATTCTATTCTGAGAAGCATGGTGGGAGGGACAAATAGAGTTTTACCTTTAAAAACACTGCACAGTTAAAGCTACTATGAGGAACTTTGCCGATTCTGGCAGCCTCAACGATGACATGACATGGGTGAAACAAAGTTAACTCTGTTTCGTGCTGCATCACAACACTACAGAGCAGCTTCTTTCCTCTGTAAGACATCTTCATTCACCCTCAAAACAGCGTCATGAAAAATGATTTAAGTTTTATGATTTATCTGACCATGAAAAGTCACAATCTTGGTGACATGCATGAAGACTAAATATAAGACTGTATAGAAGTACAGAATAATGTACAGTGTTTCCCACAGAATCAGACTTTAATTGTGGCGATGGGTGTCTAGCTGGGGTGCCATAGAGCATGCGTACTCAAGACTTCAGCCGACTGAGTTGGCTAACTTCTGATTAAGCGCAGAGCTAACTTGAATGAGGATAAAATAATTCAATCTGGTGGCTCTTCTAGACTCTCAGAATTTTATTTTATTGATTGCTCAAAACAAGTCATTTCAGGGTGGCTGTGATGGCTTTACAGATGCATCTTTCACAATGTTAAACTTTGGGGAAAAAGTCCCCAGTGCATCACATGATGATGTAATCACACCAAAAACTTGCTTGAAGGCCTGGCGCTCTTTGTCAGGACTTGATCTTGACGTTGAGACCAGCTGTCTTCTTTGCAGGGTAAATTACAGTCAAGCCGACTGGATTAAATAGTCCTCCTCCTCTTCTTTGTTGGTTTTACCAGGGGACTAAAAGCCAAACTGCCATCCACCATAATCAGTATATAATATCATGCTATTCACTGACGGGTGTGCTGTCTTGAGTGAGTGAGAGCGGGGAAAAAATCAATATGTGGGAGCCAATGTTGATATTGTTGATATATTGATCGCCACAAATAAATGAGTGTGTGGGAAACACCGATATACTTGCTGATGGCATATGTAGGTAATATACAGGCATCAGTATTAAACTTAGACTGTTTCATAACCAGTTTAACATTCCTTGTAGTAAATTCAAATAATGCAACCTAGCTAGTAGTGGTTTACTAATTTAAGATGCAAAAGAAGATTTATAGTTTTGTCTTTTAGTTACTCTGACTGATTATACATCATTTCAGGTTTCTGTGTATGTCTCTTTCAAGCGTAATGATGAAAGAAAAAAAAATGTAAAAAAACATTAATTAATCTATCATCTACGCAGTATGTAAAGGAGCCAAGAGGCACTTTGCTTGGCTTAGCATAATGATTGAAAGCACAGGGTGTGTTTTTAATCAAAAGCTACATAGTTGGCCAAACAGTTTTTTAGGTGGCAAAGTAGTAGCTACAGACTGGATGTTGAAAGGGTCTGGAACATCCAACAGTGTTTTTGCTTATCATGAGTCTAAAGAAATGGATTGCATCCAATACTTTGTATATATAATACAATTAGCAACATAATGGTACATACTATGTGGTCTCATAGCGTTATGTAGTATTTTGATGTTAGTTGGCCAGTGGACCATTCGAAGTCACTTGATGATTGGTGAACAGTCATCTAACTGTTTAATGTAAATTCTCCCTTTCTATAGGGTCGACCTGGAAGCAAAGGGGAAAAGGTATGTATGATGGATATTTTTTGATATGAGACATTTTTAGACAAGAGTGTTTATTTGTGATGAGTCACCACTACCAAATCGAGGTAGAGAAATATAAAGGAAATATTTGGTAAAGGCAAATTCTCCAGCATATGAATATTAGGTAAGCCTTTCTTTTACAGTCCCCTTATTACCAGGTATTAACCTGGTAAATTCATGGTAACACAAAAGTGTTACTAGGTAATTACTGGCAGTAATTACTATAATTTACCATATAGTTACCAGGTAAATACCCAGCCATACTTTTGTTGTACTTACCTTCTTAGTAATTACCCAATAACACACTATATTTTACCATATAGTTACCAGGTATATGCCCAGTATTTTGGCCATAGTTTCACTGTATTTACTTTCTTATTACCATTGGTAATTACCTAGTAACACTGTTGTGTTACCAGGAATTTACCAGGTAAATACCTGGTAATTAGGGGACTGTAAAAGAAAGGCTTACCAAATATTATAGATGTTAACTATGTTGTATGCATTTTTAAAGGGCTTTTATTTACAGAAGTTGCCTGCAGTCAGATAAGAAACATTCTTTGAGCTTCACTTAACTGTATCTTGGTTGTGTTTTCTAGGGAGAACAGGGTGAATGTGGTGCCGCTGGTAAAAAGGGAGAACAAGTAGGTTTCATAATTTTGTTATTTATTAAATTTCCATGATGACTTTTTTGCTGTGGCCAATTACTGTGTGTGTATATATAATAATATTATATTGATGACTTTCTTTAGGGTGCAGATGGACCTCCTGGCCCCAGAGGACCCAGAGGGGAGCAGGTGAAGTACACTAATATTCTGTTATACACAGAGACTCAGCAACGGTTTCTCACTACAAGTAACCAAGATCAGATCAGTGAGTCAATTCTGGTGACCAGTCTCATCAACATGTACCGTGTTTCACAAATGTGGAGTCAAAATCATGAAGTACATAATTCATATTAAATAATAGCTCAAATGTATCCGTAATTTACATTTCATGTCAAAGTTATGACAGACAACTGTAGTTTTGGCAACACAGAAACTTGGATAACATTTATATGGAGTTCCTTAAAACTTAGGAATGGAGAGAAAAACCAGATAAGCATCTGGAATACGGAGCAGTCGGAAGATACAAAGTGTAACCAGCATGTACGTTTTTATCGTTACTCCATTATATTGCTGTGACTCCATTCATGACCACATGTATCTCATAATATGTTAGCTTAAATATTTAAATGATTTTTATTTAGATAGTCTTATGTCATTCAACTCCATGTAGATTACAGGGTGCGTTCAACATTTTCAAATATGCTTGAAAATCTCATGTCTGTGTGTACAGAGCCTGAGTCAGGATGTGGTTAGCATTGAGTATTTAATGGGTTCTGGGTACCCGTGAAAAAAAAATGTTGGTTCTACTTTTCAGTTTCTGAATATGACATATGAATTAGTGCAAACAAAAGGCTACATATATCTGCGAAGCCGTGGCTCGTCCGGCTGCCTTTCAGGACTTTTCATCTGCCAGGAGTCACGACCTGTTACGTCACTCATCAACACAGCAGCAAGCTGGAGAGCTAGCGTGCATGCCTAGCATGTCACAGCAGCATTCACAGTGTGGAAGAGTGGCCACGGAAAACAGTCAACAGTGTGGCTTCACTTTGTAAAGGAAAATCACGACAAGTCAGATTGCATGTCAAATTTGAGGCAGCAAGGCATCGATGTGAACAGTTGTAATGCGTTTGAAATCTTGCAGTCTCCGAGCCGAGTGCATCAACCTCAGCCAGCACCAAACCACTGCAAGCACCTGCAATAGTGCCGGGGACAGCAAGCCGTGTCACACCATTGTCTTTGGCATTAAAAAGGAATGATGACCAACTGTGAAGTTTGTCCCCCCCAATATTGGAATCGAAATTTTGAATTAATAAGAACCAGAATCGCAATGCAGAACCAAAATCCAAATCCAAATCTGTAAAATTCCAACAATACCCAACCCTGTCCTTGAACAACATTAATTATGATGTTCCAGGAACAACACCAATACAGCGATATCACTAACAACAATAACTGGCAATGTGTGCTGTAAGCAGAGATACAGAACATTTCAGAAGGACTGAGTTGACAGATCAATTGTTGATGCCAAGAAATAGTTCCAGCATGTATGTGCACCTAAAACTACAAAAAGTCATTTTTACATTCCTCTTTGTCTACAAGTTAAACAAACAAGATTCCGCGTGTAAACCAATGTGCTTCAAAGGTTTTGGCAGGTGTATTTTTTTGGACAGGGCCAGACTTTCTGTTTCCCCCTGCCTACAGCCTTTATGCTAAGCTAGGCTAAGATAGCTACTACATCCTGACTCCAGCTCTGTACTTGACAGAGGGACTTGAGGCTGATACGGATTATCTCACTTTTACTCTCAGAAAGACATTAATTAAGTGCGTTTCCCAAAATATTGGCCTGTCCAAGTGTGCGGTTCGTTCGGTAGTAGAATGGACTCTCAGATTGACTGGTTCACTGTTAATGTCTGTCCTGCTGCAGGCAACCTTAAATGTAAATGTTTCGATAAAAACCCTAATATTACCATTACATAGTCCACCTGTGACAAAGACAGGTTTTAATGTACAAATTGAAAAGGGCTTTTTATACCCTTGAATGGGTGTGTGGTCAAATTGAAAGATTCCTTTGTCCCCCAACATCCGCGCTGAAACAATCAGTGCTGCGGTGGAAACCACACACTCTGAGTCCATCTCCTGCTCTGCACTTGTGGAATGTGAGCTGTGGATTAGGTCTTATCCCGCTCCTAATGTTGCCTTTCTAAGCGGGGAATCCAAGCTTGCAATGTTTGGTTGTAGTCTTTGAGCAGACGTTGTCCCAGAGGATTAGGATTTGGGCACATGTTATCCATTCCCTTTCTCCTTAAATGCTCGCTGCCCCCTTCAGCATCAGCTGAATGACAGCAGTCACCGTCAGAGTCCCATTAGGTTCTACGTCCTGATCTGTCTCCAGTTCCCATGAAATGTACCTACACACAGTGTAAAAAATGTATTCTTAAACCTGTTATCACAGTCTATCCAACACATTCTCACTCCCAACTCGTCAAATACAGCAGCCTGTTCAGTGGCCTTTAGCTTCAAACTGTGACGCTCTACCCATCCATCTAGAGTCAGTTTTTGCATGTGAGGGGCTCCACACTCAAGTTTGCAATAATATTTGATATGCATCATCTGGTTACACTTTCCAAATAAAGTTTGCTGACAAACAATTCATGCATTATGACTTTTGAACTGTTATTAATGTGGTGAAAAGTTGTGGTTTGGTTAGGTTGAGGCACCAAAACAACCTGGTTAAGTTCAGGGATGTATGAAAGGATCATACTGGGTCAAAATAACTTCCTCCAGTCTCTGAACATAAGTAACTCACGTCATGTAGCGCAAGTCATGTTAAGTTACATAATTTATGTACGTTAACTTAACAAAGTCACACAGCATAGACTTAGAAGCACATGGAAACTGACCATGCTGCTGTATTAGATGAGTTGGGAGTGAGAGCAGGCTGTATCACAGTATTATCCACCAGTCTTCAACAATATCACTGTCATTAAAGTCTTATATAACAATGTCAAATTATGACATGACATAATTTATGCATGTTTTGTCCTATCCTTTTTTTATATTTTGGTTTATTTTATGCATCTATTTATTTTCTTTGGGATTATACTAGTTTGAAGTTTGCTGTGGCTAACTGTCTAGAGCCTTCCTTGCCTCACAACCAGACTGTAACTTGTGGGATCTGCATTGTGTTAATTTCTTTATATACATCAGGAGCTCTTTTGAGTTGATCTTCATAGATATGATCATGACAAGGACAGAATCACAAGATTTCTCTCTTTTAGCTCAGCACTACACTAAAAATGCTCCTCACATGTTGGGAGATGAAGAGGCAGAGTACTGACAGATTCTTTGTTGATATTTTATCAGAACTACCGAGTTTAGATAGTTTGATTGGAGTTTAGAGAACGCATGCAGTGGCTCTCTCTCTCCAGATCTGTCTGTTGCTCTTTGCATCGGTGAACGCATGCCGACAAAATGCAGGATAAAAATCGGTCATTGATTCAACAGCCCCACTGCAGCTAGATGAGTGTGGTGGGGCTGGGATAGTCAGTTGGGAGGGCCAGTGCCCATTCAGCAAGAACAAAAAGATTGCACTGTAATGCTAATGATGTGTTAAGGCTCTCTCACTTCCCAATATAATAAGAATAAAAAGACTATTGACGCAGAATGTAAACATGTTGAGAATTTTAGAGATGATTACATCGATAGTTTTCCTCCCTTGAAAAAGAGAAAGCTGAACCATAATATTGATGTCCTCATGATGTGATATCCCAATAATCATTAAATATGCACTGTGTGGGAATCACACACTCATACAGATCAAATACTGCATGCCTATGATATAGTAAGAACAACTGATCTCACACTGTAGTAACACGCCGGCTTACATCATCACTGTTCCTACTGATGCAAAGATCAACCATTGCAAGTTTTAGCTGCTAGCCTCCAGGTGTTGTCCAATGCGCTCCAGGCACTGTGGATTTGTGATGTGTTCCCTCACTTTTTGCTCCCCCTGGATTGCTATGTATTTATCTGTATTCCTGTTCTGTTCCTGTCTCAGGGAGCCAGAGGAGGACCTGGAGACCAGGGTACAGAGGGGCAATCTGGATCTAAAGTAAGAATTCTGGCCATAAAGTTTCAAATACATCAGGTTAATCAGTATGTTGTCAGGTTGAAGCTGCTGGCACGTTTGTTAACTTCTTTTTCTTCCGTCTAAAAGGGTGATCGAGGACTGAGGGGTGTACCTGGACCACCAGGAGATAACGGCGTTGGGTTCCCTGGACCAAAGGTAAATTTAGGTTTAATATTCGACAAAATAATATTTATTGATTGCATGTCCTGTGTACTCTGTCGCTAATCTGTAAAATTCTTTTTTCAGGGTGACAAGGGGAACCATGGAAGACCAGGTCCTCCTGGACCAATGGGAAGGGGCGAACCAGGAACACCGGTTAGATTAGGCATCACATCTAACACCATCAACTGTATAATAAAATATAATTACCAATGATAGTTTAATGAATGTAAAAAAAGCTATGTCTAACAGTACTGTTATGGTGTTACACTAACTGCTCTTATAGCTGATATGTTCTTGCCAATACTGTCAACCATTGGTGCTAGAGAACAATTGGTTCAGATATTGTAAGTGAATTTCAGTATGCAGCAGTGATTTTTTTTTTCTGTAGTGGCACAGACACATTATTGGCCACGCCTTTTGAATCAGATACATGTCTGCATTTGTCTGTAGGTGATAAATAAATACACATGGATAGCAATCAGTGGCGACCAATAACAAAGCTTTAAACACAACCCTTACTCTAGTGTCCTTTTAAATCCAGTGCACTAAAGTGCTAAAAATGTAAAACTTACATATCTCTGCTATTTTCTTTGATTAATAAGAAAAATAACAATAATGAGTCATTTGAATATTCAAACTGTAAAGAAACACGGATCCATTTTTATTTATCTATGGCAAAACATTGTCCTAAACACCTAAGGTTTGAAATAAAAATAATATAAAACACAAAATTGCTCCATTCATCTCCAGCTTCCAGCTATTCCAGGTCTCCAAATTGATTTGGATGGACTTTTTACACCCTTATTAAAGCCGAAATGTTCACTGTAGCTGCTAAGCTAAAGGCATTAGAGCACATATTGTCTGGGTCAAGTGGGTGCTCAAATTCCACTACAGGTTTAAATAACGTCTTTTCAACTCTATTATGGGATTTCCAGGGGCTGCTGAAAACTTGTCTTACACGTCCTTCTAATTTTTAAATTAAAAAAAGTCCCCAGCTTCTCCATTTGTTTGGGAGAAATCTGCCATGCTGTTTTGCTGTTAAGCTCCGGACTTTGGTTAAGATGCGCTGATTACTGTTGATAGTACAGCTAGCCTTGAGTGAATGTTTTAGTACTTATGGTATACAGTCACTTATGTCATGTAATATCTGTTCATTTACTAATTAACATCTTATTATTTTTTTTTAGGGTCCAGCAGGGCCACCAGGGATTCAAGGATCTCCAGGGTTTCCAGGTGAGGGTCTCCAAGGGCCCAAGGTAAGTTCCAGGACAACATGCATGTAGCCTTTTACATATCATTTATTTAAAGGTGCAGTATGTTTAAAAATTGTCTATCTGTTGAAGACACACTCAAAACAAACAGGGGGCTGCATGTTAAAGACACAGCTGAATGCTGCCAACGGTTACTGCTGTTAGCTCAGTTAGCCATACAGCTAGCAGCCGGACTGGGAGCTCGAAGCGCTGCGATAGGATGGGGCTGGCTGGTTAGCATGCTAAACATGCTTTGCAACACAATACATTAAGCTGTTTCCCTCTCATTCTATTGATCATTTTAGTCAAGTTTGGAAAGTTTTCAACCAGAATTCTTACGTGACGTACAGGGATTAACATTTCCAAAACAATCACAAACCTTCCAAACAAAGGGACACAATGAATACACATTTTAAAGTCCTGTTCTATTTATAATTAATATTTTGCATGTAGTGGTTCAGAAAATCAGAAAACCGATTTACCCGATCAGAATTTATGTGAAAGGTTCAAATTCAAATGCTACTATCAGCCCGCAACATGTAAATTATGAATTTAAAAAAGACAAAATATCATTGTTGGATTATGGTCAACCTTCCTGCCGTGTCTCTTACAGGGTGACAGGGGGTACGAGGGTCCTAAGGGCAGCCGTGGACCTACAGGAGTCGGGTACAAAGGTGATAAGGTATGGTGAAACACGGTTCGGATCGCTGACACATGTATAATGAAAACCTGTGATGTTATGACTGGTCTGACATCGCACCTGTCTGACCACCAGGGAAACACAGGAGCCTCTGGGCTGCCAGGTTTGGTGGGGTTTCCAGGGGCGGGCATCCAAGGAGAAAAGGCAAGGCTAATGAAAATGTTAGGAATCTTCTTTCCAATGTTTTTCCCTTATTGTTGTAACTACTTTTTATACCATGATGTTTCTCTGTGACTTTTCAGGGTGAACAAGGGCCTGTTGGGCCTTCTGGGCCGAGAGGACCTCCTGGACTTGGTATAGTCGGACCAAAGGTAAGTAGCATGGTATCACAAGAGAGTTTACCCTGTGGCTTTTAAATTGTCTACAGGAAAGCTATAATATTCCAGTGTTGTCTAAGTGCTTTTTTCCTGCAGCACTTCTTCACCTTGTAGGATTAACACGGCATACAGTATATTTAAAACGTATACAGCATAGTTCTTTTTCTAAGTCTTTTAAATGCTTAAGTATTTAAACATATGTGACACTATACAGTATGAGCACTAAAAAGCCCGACTAATATATTTGTTGGCCAATATCAATACTATTAAGTGTTTGATCACTGCAAATAATGTGCAAATATAGGCTGATATATTGATATCAGAATTTTTGATTTGTGAAGAATTTTAAGTCGTAAAAACTTTTTATCTCATACAACTTAGATTTAATATTATACTGTATATGCTAACTCTAAGGTAATCAGTTTCCTGACTTTTTAAAAGTATAGTCAACCTTTAAAATTTACACTGTAATATCGGCATCGGCACCACCCCGGAAATTTGCGTATTGGTCAGGCTCTACTAAAAATACCTTATGCATTCTGACTTGTAATCAGTGATTTGATGGTTACTTCCTAGGGTGACCAGGGTTTCCCCGGAGAGCCCGGACTTCAGGGAGTGAGGGGTGTTGGTGAGCCAGGACCAAAGGTAGGACAACCAAACTACTCTAAATAAAAGAAAGTTCGATAGAATGAGCAGTGAGGCCGAGAACTTTTAAGTATATTTTGGGTTTTCCAGGGGGAGCCGGGGCCTGATGGTTCACCTGGGATACCAGGCATTCCTGGTGAGGATGGAGCTGTTGGGTCTAAGGTGAGTCTATAACTGGAGGTCAGAGGTCACATTCTGTAAAAGTCTGATCTGAAATTAAATGTTGATTTTGAATATACCTATTGAGTAAACTGCTAGAGACATAACAACAATCACAACAGCAGCTAAACTGCTGCTTTCTGGAAGACTTGTATTAACTTAAGACGTTTCAGAAACAAAGTAGTGCCTCAGCTGCTTTGTTTCGTCTTTTAACTTACCCACACCAGAAGTGAGATTATGCTATCTTTAGTTAGTGATACATGTTTAAAAATACCTCACCATATCAGCTAACAATTTTATCTGATCATTTACTTACTTAAGTTAATTTTAATGTTCAGCACACACACAAGCATCCAACACAATTTTGCGATTCACTACAATATGTTTTTTTTTCTTTGATGCCATTTGATCTGCTATTTAAACTAGGGAGAGATGGGGTTGCCAGGTCTGCGGGGCCTAGAGGGAGACCCAGGGAAAGGCATTCCTGGAGAAAAGGTAATCCTTATTCATCGGCAACTGTCGCCCAAGTATTACATTTCTAGTCTCTTAGGGAAGGGGTGTCAAACTCAGTAAATGAAGGGCCATCATAAAACATGAAAATGAGTTTGCAGGGTCATAGCCAGAACTTTAGCACTGAGTTTCTCAGTAAGACTAAGTTATTAAACCTAGAAAAAGTCAGGGGGGAATTTCTTGTTAGAAAACAACTGCTTTTAGGCAATTTTTCTGTATGTATTATCCACCTGCCCTCCTCTTGACTGCTGTTTTATTTAAACTAGTGCGGGGCCTGTTCAAAAAGTGCTAGTCAGCACAGATTTTGCAGTAATGTGAGGGGTTTAATGATCCAGTCTGAAGCCTCCTGAACTGCTCACAGACTCATCAGGGCCGCCTTGGTATCAGGTATCAAACATGTTTGATATTTACAATTACAAAAATTTGGATAATTACATCGGTACTTTCCGAGCTGGACCACAACAACCAGTGAGAGATGGTGCTGCCAAGCAACCATAAACATCGTAGCACTTGAGGCTAACATGAGCTAGCTAACTACTATTGACAGATATTGAACAGCTAACCTTCAGTTCTCACTAAAGAATAAACTTATGCATCTCCCCACTCACCCAGACTTGTTTATCCTTCTGCTTTTGAAATACAGTCATTATTTTGAGTTCGTGTCAGCTAAAAAAGAGAATATTAAGGTTCGTTGTACACTCTGTGCTGCTGACAAAGGGTTAGAAGAAGTTGGTCGGGCGGTATGTTGTAGAAGAAATGCTGCCCTTAAACACGGTTGACTCGCCCTCGTTTGGTGTCATAATAAACAAGATCCCTGCTACTATCAATGCCGTGCTGTCTCACAGAACATATTTTTCTTCCTACTTGGAGAAGGAGTATGCAGAGATGGAGAAAAATCTGAGGGCCACGCTGAATGTTTAAGTTGGTGGGGTCGGCACCTGCTGAATGTAACTAATAAAGTAACTTAGTTACTTTTAAAAACAAGTAATCAGTCAAGTAACTAAGTCACTTTTTAAATGAGTAATCAGTAATCAGATTACTTTTTCAAGGTAACTGTGGCAAAACTGGTTGAGTCGGTAAGCAAACTACATCATCTCGCTCAGCATATGTCACCAACACCAACATGGCTGCCAACTCAGCACAGAAAAGGTCCTAAAACCAGCCATGTTTACAAATGCAGTTATGTGAAAGGGTGTTTTGTCAGTAATGCTGTTTAGTCTTGATAATTGATAAAGTACTTTCACAGTCTTATGTTTAATTAGTTTGATGACAAACTGCCATTTTCTTGACTTGGAGGTTTTCTTTTTAAAAACGACAAATATCATGTGTGTTGTTTGAAGCACAGTTCAAACTGGGTCAAAAATGTGTTTGTTTTTCTCCATACACTACAAAGTTTTTTCCGAAAACGGGCCCAGGGAGCAAACTCTTGGGGGGGTGGCCTTAGCTCTCAAGAAGAGTCTATGAAGCCACATCCCCGCAGCTAGGTTAACAAAAAGAAAAAAACTCACTACTTGATGTCAGCTATGTGGCTATGATGTGTACAAGGGCGTTGTAACATAAAATATACTAAATACCTTATTTATTTTTGTTAGAATTTTCCTTATGCATTTAAGAGGTCTTAAAATCTTTCTTGTTCATATCTTAGACAATTAGCAAATGTAATCAGAGTCATAAACTAACTTGCCGTTCTGTATGTAATTTGTCCAAAATGGCAAATGTAACTTGTGCATGTTCCACTCACGTTAGGCAGCCACTCATAAAGGGTCATGTCAGTGTTCACTGTTTATGCAAAAATGTTTAAATATTCCAAGTGTTGCGTGTCCACATCGCATCAAAGTGGACACTGCACATACTTGGATGCTCAGCGACAAACCTGTCAAGTGTGAAGTAGATTGGATGAACAGTCAGAAGGACTAACAGACGGAGAAACCTTGAAGTCAGATGTGTTGAATGGACTTTACTGAATAACATGGCAACATTTCACAGAAAGCCTGCTTGTTTGTCTATTTTGTTACACTGTTCTGTTTTCATAGGAAGACCGGCTTGGTTTAGAATACAGAATGTCACAGGCTGGAAAAATATGGTGTCCTGGGTTTGACATAGGAATTACAATATATCCTGGTAACTCTTTGTTCAACCTGATGACATGTTGAGTTGACGTAATATTTCTTGCGTGTTAATCACCTCGACATGCAAACTTTAAAAACAAATGCATTATGTAACTCATGCATATTTACACGCCTGTACATACAATGGCTTTGCTGGCGTACACATGCAAAGTTGACTAATTCACTTGTTGCACTGAGATATATGACACTGTATGTGTGTGTGTGTGTTCGTGTGTGCACGCGCGTGTGTTTCCACAGGGAGATAGAGGTGACCGTGGCCCTAGGGGACTTTCAGGGTCTCCAGGCCCATCTGGACCTGCTGGAGCTAAGGTATGTTAAATACGGGTTTCTCCTCAGTGTCTGTTTGCTGTAGGTAGGAAATCCAGCATTGGGTGTTGTTAAGCTAAGGTCAGACAGCTGTCACAATAACACAGAGGCTTGAGATCAGATCAGGTATACTAATTGAATGGTTGCTATATTTAAGGTCTCGGCTGAAGCAGTTCTGTATGGTTCCCTAATTACTCCTGTTATTTGAGAGTAGTCCCACGTGACAGCTGGTCACACAGTCATGTTAAAAGACAGGGCAGATAATGCAGTACTGGGAGGATTCCACAACAAAATAAATGTAATGATTAGGGCTTCTAATTCATAGTCATATGCAAACTACATCTCTTTAAATGCACAACTGTCATGGCTGACCACAAACATAGGTTAGGTGAGGAGGTTTTTATGCCTCTGAGCCGGCTGTGGCTGGAAGCGTTACTTCTTTGGTTTGTCCGTCAGTCCATCCCATTCTTGTGAACGCATTATCTCAAGAACACCTTGAGGGAATTTCCTCAAGTTAGCTACAAATGTTCACTTAGACTCAAGGATGAACTGATTATATTTTGGTGGCCAAAGGTCAAATGTCAACGGTTATTGTTACCTCACAAAACCCATTTTTGGTTGTAACTCTGTCATAATGATTCCGATAAAACTTGACATATAATGTCTAATGGGAAAAAACTGTGAAGCTATAACATTTGATATCCAAAAGGGTTCCGATGGTAAAGGCACTGTAACATCATAACATCCAGGAAACAATGTGCATGAACTGTATTTTCAAAACTACTCAAAACTTTATTTAACTTTGTACAGTCGGTGTCGGTAGTGTATTTGTATTGGTGATAGCAGCCTGGGTTTTACTTGGTATCAGCTCGCAAAAGGAAATCTGTGGTCATGCATACCAATACCAGTAATTATTAATGTCTTCTTTCAAATATTAGCATTGCAATTGTCAGATTTTAATAATGACCAGTTGCAAATCACCTATTAGCAGCTTTTATGGAATATGAGGCTTTAGAATCTGTACTGGTGGGAGCCTTATTGAAACCTATGAGACAACAGAATTACGTACGTTGAGGAACGTTAGCTCTGCTTGAATAGTCTTGACCAAAACATTTGTTTGCTGGCAACATATTATCTTCCATTTTACCGACTCTGTTGATCAGGGAGAGCCTGGCAGTCCAGGAATGACGGGCCTACCTGGACCTGCTGGACTTGGTTTACCAGGACAAAAGGTGATGACACCCAATTAATCAGCAACACACACAAACTCATCCTCAAAGACACTGTGACTGACACCCTGCATTCACCAACTATTTAGAAATAGTTAAACACGAATTTAAAATTTCAGGAATTAGATAGAGGAAATAGGTCATCAGTAAAGATATGAGTGATGGCACAAATAAAACAAGTTTAAAACTCATTCTTCATTGATTGTATGTAGTATAACATTAAAGGAACAGTTCACCCAAAAATTTAATTTCAGTCAGTATCTTCTCAACCACATGCTAGTCAGATGATGTTTTGTAGCCAACCAAACTTTTAACTATAATTATATAATATAACACAACTATGTTTGGAGTCATCTTACATAAAACACAAAACACTATTTCGTGTAGGATGTATACAAAAATAATCTATGTCTTACATTATGTATCAGTCAGTATCTTGTGAAATAACAATATGACAGTATTATAATAAATGTGAATAACAATGCTGTATTTCACTTAAAAGGGAGATCCTGGCCCGGTAGGACCTACTGGACTTGTCGGAGAACCTGGTGTAGGAATAATCGGACCAAAGGTAACGTAAACAGATATATTTAATCCCCCTACAAACAGTGAGCTGATCTCACATATTTTCTTGTCATCTTTATGAACTCAGTTCTCAAGACAAAGTAATCATGATTTTGAACACGCTGTATGTTAATGTACCCACAGACAGGTACGTTTATTTTTGGCTGTATCGGAGCAAGTGGAGAGCTAGAATTGAGTGACTGAGTGAGTTAGTGACTGACTAACAGACTCAGTGTAGGATAGTAAAGGAATAGTTGGGTCTTTTGATGTGGGGTGTTGTATGAGGTACTTATCCTTCGTCAGTGTGTTACCTGCAGTAACTGACCATCAGCTCTCCCCGTGTGGAGGGACAGTATTAATAGTATTATATTTCTTTCTGTCCCCGTCTCCATATTTTGACTGCTCATCTGCTCCTACTTCAGGGTAACAAAGGAAATCTTGGGCCTGTGGGGCCACCGGGAAAGAAGGGAGATGGATTCCCAGGACCACAGGTGAAATGATACAGTCATCAAGATTGAGGACTACACTAATCGTCATATTTAATAGGCATAAACAAAACATCTTTTTCATCATAATCAGGGGCTGCCTGGCTTACCAGGGGTTCAAGGAGAAATTGGACCAGAAGGGAAAGGACTACCTGGATCGAAGGTGAGGCACAAGTGTTACTGTGTGAGTTGTGTTCAGTACTGTCTATGATATAGACTGGATGTTCAGGGACCAAAGTCTAAATGTAACAAAGAATAAAAAATAGTGGGCTGCATAAGATGCACAAATAGTTGAAAGTATCCTAGTTTGAGTTTGTTTTGTCTATCTTGTGTGTCAGGGTGACAGAGGCTTACCGGGGGTGCCAGGGCCATCAGGTCCTCCTGGAATTGGACTTTACGGAACGAAGGTCAGTGTTTGAATATGCAGTACAAAGGGAGTTAAATATATATATTTTTTGTTGTTATGATAAACCATTTGCTTTGCATATCATACTATTATAAGCAGTTCATCTTAACATTTATATTATATTTCTAGGGCTCCACAGGGCAATCAGGTCCACCAGGTCTGCCAGGGCCTCCAGGAGAGGGCATCCAGGGACCAAAGGTAGGAAATAAGCAAGGCTGATGATGTGTTAGTCAAGACAAAAGGCTCACACATTTATTTCAGCTGGATCATGTTGCTGGTTCTGTCGTTCACAAGAAAGATTTTAAATACACCTCCATTATGCGTATTCATTTTACATCTATTGAATATCTTGGTTTTATGATACACTCTAGATTACCCCTTTTTTTGGTCTTCCCTTTTAATCACATCTGTCAGACCACCCATGACTAGTGTCAAAGGGTCATTTAAAATGTCACAGCCTTGGCTTAGTGAATCCACAGAATAATTAACAAGAGACTTATGAGATCTGGAAAGACTCAGTAGAGAATTATCAAAAGGCAGTTAAACAGCCTTTTATTCTAACTTAATTTTATCAAATCATTCTAATCCTGGAATTTTATTTCCGGTTTTACACTCTGTCTAAAGACTGTCTAGAGACATTTTAAAATTGAAACAAATTAGTTTAAATACATAAGACAACAACTACACACCAGTGGGCACATTTAAAAATTTTTAGCAGTTTTAGCCTTGACATTATCAAACCAAATTTCTCAGAGATTTTTGACACAGTATTTTATTGATTATTATCACCTCAGTCTCAAATGGTTATTCTCCATTTATAAACATGTTAGTGTCCAACTTCTATTAATGACACCCAACCTCTATCCTACTGTTCTTTATAATTTAAAGCCAGTTTCTAAACTTCAGTTTTAGTAAAAGTGGTTTCTATTAGCTTGCATGTGTCACAATAACATCTTTGAGAAGTCTCAGTCAGGTTTTAAAGCATTACACAGCACAGAAACTGCCCTCCCCATGGTAACAAATGACGTCTTTATAGCAGCTGACAAAGGGAGAGAGTGCAATTTCAATTACTTTAGACCTAGGCTCTGCTTTTGAGTCAGTAGATCATGCCATTTTAATTAACCGGTCTGAGACCTGGTGACTAAAAAAGCCTGGCTTCTTTGTGTTTGGCTAGTATGTGTTTATTCTGTAATATTGTCTACTTCTTCCTGCTTTTGCTTAATTGTCAAAGCACTTTGTAAACTGCTTTTAAAGGTGCTGTATGATAAACTGTATTATTATTATTATTATTATTATTATTACTATTATTATCATTTGTATCAATCTATAGTGTTTTCTCAATGGGAAGGACTTATTACAAGACTATATGTTGATGACACCCTTGTAATGCTTACCAATTCATTAATCTCTATTCTTAGGGAGAGCCCGGGTTTCAGGGGCCACTGGGTCCTAGGGGGGCACCAGGAGACGGCCTTCCGGGGGAAAAGGTACAAACAATAAAGCAACTTCCTGAGCCGGTACTTACATGATTTGTGACGCATTGCCTCTGATTGACCAATGCTGTAATGAAAGTGCTTTCACACACACAGGGTGATAGAGGCATTCCCGGAGACCGAGGGAGGAAAGGAGACAGGGGAGACTACGGTGAACCTGGATCTACTGGGCCGATGGTAACATAGCAAGCCTCTTGAGAACACTTACTATGTATCCTGGTTTTCATGACTGTCGCGATTTGTTTTGGGACACGGTTTCCACTACGTTCTTAATTGGCCCAGAGATGTTTTTACTAATGAGCCGAGATCCGGTTGGACCTAACCCACAGCTGTCAGTAAACAGTTCCGGATCAGAGCAGAATCCAAAGCAACTCCAGGTGTTTATTCCTGGTTGGCATTCCCCACACACCATTCTGCCATTTTGGTTTGATAGAGGGATTTTAAAAGTAAGAACAAATTGTGAGTTTAAATTATTTTATGAACCAAACACAAAGCTTGTGTGTCAGTTGTGTTGAGTTGAGATTTTACAGGAGGCTCTTGATGTTCCCTCTTCTTCTGCTATGGTCTAATGGCATTATATTTTCCAATTTTCCTGAAATGTTGTTAAAATTGCCCCAAATTGGAACAGAATTTACAACTTGACTTAATAGCACTCAAGTCCTACTCTGAGGTAGGAGTGTTTTCAGTCCTAGTTTAACTTTCAGAGTTTAACTATAGGAGCATTTCTGGATTAACTCAGGCCTTGCAGGTCCTATGTTAGTTTATAGTATAAACATTGTCCCTCAGCATTCGGTAGAAACTGCGATGCTAAACTCACTAACCAGTTGCTCTGATTCAAACATATTTATATTTATATTGAGCAGCAGACACAGCTGATACCAGTTAGCGCCAAATTGATCAGAGCATCCCTTCCATGAGGTCACCATGTACTCACTCCATGGAGGAGGGCCCAACACTGTTTTATTATTCTATCTCCCAATCTTTTGTTTTATAGGGGAGAGATGGAGAAAAGGGGGAGCCAGGGCTAACGGTGAGTAGAGTTACTAGCATAAGTGACACTGTGCTTTATATTTTGACATTACAATTTAAAATATCATTTTTTTCTCTGCTTTTCTTCTGTTTGCAGAGAGAAGAAGTCATCAGGATAATAAGGGAAATCTGTGGTAATGATGCAGTTCAACTGAAAATTCTAAAAATGGCATAAAGCTTATAGGGAAGACAAAACATGTTTAGTAGTACAGTTTTGAAATGATGTAGTATTATTGCAGGCCCATTGCAGTTTCTTTTATTGCTATAATTTTTTGGGGTACTTGGGTACTCCACCCCTGCAGTTTTATTTTACCGTTATGATTTACATTTGTTTCCTAGGCTGTGGTCTCAAGTGCAGAGAGAGCCCTCTGGAGCTGGTGTTTGTCATAGACAGCTCTGAGAGTGTTGGACCAGAAAACTTTGAGCTGGTGAAGGACTTTGTTAATGCTCTTATCGACCGGGTGTCGGTGAGCCGCGAAGCCAGTCGTATTGGCGTGGTCCTCTACAGCCATGTGGAGATGGTTGTGGTCAGTCTGCAGCAGCAGTCAAGCCAGGATGATATCAAGGCTGCTGTCAGAAAGATGCCTTACCTGGGCGAGGGCACCTTCACAGGCAGCGCCATCCATCGAGCCAACCAGCTGTTCCAGGCCTCCCGGCCCGGCGTGAGGAAGGTAGCTGTGGTTTTAACGGACGGACAAGCCGACTCACGTGACGTCATGCAGTTTGAACAAACAGCAACAGAAGCCCACGACCAAGGGATAGAGATGTTTGCTATAGGAGTCGTGAACAGGACTGACCCTCTGTATGAATTGTTCCGGGCAGAGATGAATGTAATTGCCTCTGATCCTGATGACGAGCATGTCTACCTCATAGATGACTTCAGGGCACTTCCCAGTAAGTAAACAGGGTAACACTTTACATTACAGCCCACAGTTCACAGCATAAGTACTTCAGAGTTACGGTCAAATCTTTTGTTCTTACAGTGTACCAGTATGGCACATAGCAAAACATGTATGTCAGTACTAGGGAACAAGACGTGAAATAACGGGGTAATAATTCTAGCCACTTAGTTGCCTCAATATAGGTTGGATTTTGTTGGGCCGGTTGTTGTTGAATAGTGACAGATGGGAGCGCCAGATTATCATTCAAGTAACTTGGCAATTATTTATTCTTTTAACTTCTAATGTAGCCTATTCTGATTTTGCTTTAAACATAAATCAAATCATTGATTAAAACAGTTTCATATTATAAAAAAAAGCATTTTAAACACATTTAATATATAATCAATTAATCAGTTGTAAAAGCAGCTGACTAATGTGCAGGTGGCTTACAACGTAGCGAGCATTTATACATGTGCACTGGTGTTGACACATGGACACTTTACAATGCATAGTAGAATGTTTTCATTACCGTAATGAAAGTGACACTGTTGCTATTTTTGAATACTGTAATACCATATCAGCGCTCAACCCTTAGCTACATTGGCAGCTGCCACGCCTCCGGTATCCTCCAAGCTCCATGTAGGCAGAAAAGCTATTATCATCAGTCCCCAGTTCCAGCTATGCTGAGTTAAGTGTTTCCTTGTGGGGAGTAAAGCGGTCAGAGATAAGACACCAGATATCAACTCAAATGTCAAACTCTGCCTATGCCTCAGTCATATATAATATGCCAAAAACCTGTGTGACAGGTCACCAAAAACATCCTCTGAGAGAAACAAACCATCCAGTTCACTGTCTCACAGTGGTTTGACTCAGTTGTTTGATTTCAGCGTAGGGGGGACAATGCTTTAAACGCATCATGTGAGCACAGTGACAGCATGTGGGTCAACAAGTTACAGAAGTGCCATTGGCAGACTATAAAAACAAGCCAAACACTACTTCAAGAAGAGATTACTGCGTCAGCCATATATTATTTCATGTGATGAGTGCAACCGGTAATGTCAACCTATCTAATTATGTCGCATCTTTGTTTTGTTACAGCTGTGGAAAGCAAAATACTGAGTCGTATTTGTGAGCCAGATGACACAATGACATTTCTACCAAAGTCTGTCTTTCCCCCTACGGAAATCTTCCCCGGGGCTCCAGAGGACAGCATCCACAAAGAGTTCCCAGATGAGGAAATCATACAAGTAATGCTGCTTTTATCTCACGTGGAAATATAACAAAAAAACATCCCACATATTGAACAAACAGTTGAGCTCACATTTTAAATAGAGTCCCAGTGTAATACTGGTATGATGGGAAAGACTTGTGACCAGAGGTGGATCAGTTAGACTGGCACTAGCTTGCTAATGGACTCAACTCGCAGGCCAACATTGGCTTTATGAGTTTCATAAAAAATATTAAAATTAGTACATTCTGAAATGGTCCACGCTGAAATAACTCAACAGCTGTTAAATGGAAAAATCATGTTTCATTCAGTACGTTAGCAGGCTGGCATTATTGTCACCTCATACCATTACTGTCCTTAAGCCTCACAAAAGCAATAGCCCCTGTAAAGGCTTTATTTTGCTGAGCCCAGTGGTGTGGAGCGGGTGCTCAGCTCTGCTCAGTGCAACAGGGTAACACCAAACATATTCATTTTGTGGCCAGGCTCTCCTAACAAACCTGGGATACACCTGGATACAGAGCCGGCTAGTATCAAGTCCTTAAATCCAGATTGATTAGTGACATGTCAGACTGTTGCTTCCGCTGCTGTTGTAGAGTCTGATGGTGGTGGGTGCAAAGGAGCGCCTGAAGCGTTTTGATGCGATGGCGGAGTATGCTGTCCATCTGCCATAGCTCGTCATGGAGAGGGTCTCACTCCAGACTGTCCAACTATGGAGCAGGCCCTCCTTACCAGCTTGTTAAGCCTGCTGACCTCTCAATGCGACAAAGCTCTCTGTCAGTCCTCTGTACTCCTCCTTGCCATCATCGCTGATGCATCCGACAATGGAGGAGTCGTTAGAAAGCTTCTAGAGGTGGCAGGAATCGGTGCCAGAACAATTCAGACATTATATTGTGAGATACTTGTAACTGATCAGGTCAGGGGGAAATGTTGCTACATGAAAACATGATCACCAAATCACCCCCTGGGGACCATGATCAACTGGTTAAGTCTCTCTGTAAGTTTCAGCATCTACTGTTGAAGACTGAAAAGACTGAATTTGAAAATGTGTCTGATATGTACCAGCTTGATGTTGACGTGTGTCTGACCTGAGCTCCTTCAACACTCCCCAGCTTGAACTCCCAGTGGAAACAGTAACAGCCCCGACTCCGCAGCCCCAGGAGTCAGGTCGAGCTAACAAGAACCTGGTCGATGGTAGAGTGCTGGTGACGCCAGACATCGTGTTCGCCTCTCCTGGGGGCAGGGGGCGGCAGGGCCCTGGGGTGAACTCTGTGGTGGGTCCTCAAACTCTGACTGACTGGCTGTATGAGGAAGTGAGCACACAGACTCCAGTCAGCCCTCCTCCTCCACCCCTCACAGACTCATCGCTGCCAGGTAAACAAGCAGAATGGACTGTAGTCGGTAGTTTTAATTTTTCATTTGTTATCACAACAGCTGGGATGAAGAACTGTGAGTTTGAGAGGTAGAACATTTAAAGGTGCACACAGATAATAACCTCATTAATGTGATTAGTTGCACGATATGTCATTATTTATGCTTCCATAGCCACACCTTAGTTTGAGAGAAGATCTATGTTACAGTGGTACTGATGGTACAGGTAAAACAGCTTCTCCCATGAAACCACTGTGACTCCATTACCTTTGGTTTGGCGGGCCGGTAGTTTTTCAGTAACCTTGCTGACGAAAAAATGGAACTGAAAAAAATGACTTTGTTGGCAGAGATAATAATTTGTTTTGCACATGCATAGCCAGGTACAGTGATGGCCGAAAGTATTGGCACCCCTGCAATTCCGTCCTATAATACTCAATTTCTTCCAGAAAATGATTGCAATCACAAATTCTTTGGCATTAATATCTTCATTTATTTTTCTTGCA